>VZQC01015123.1:1179452-1396051 GCA_009823505.1 Rhizomys pruinosus
CCCCTCCTGCTCTTCCCCCCTGCACTTCCTCTCCTGCACTTCCCCTCCTGCTCTTCCCTGCCTGCACTCCCCACCTGCACTTCCCCTCCTGCGCTGCCCCTCCTGCATTTCCCTTCCTGCACTTCCTCTCCTGCATTTCTCCTTCCTTGATCTTTCTGCTGCCCAGCTCATGCCCTCTGTCAGGTTTCACTATCCCTGAGTGACTCTTCTTGCCTGATGCTTTGACCTTTCAGCGTTTCTCAATATTCTCATGACATGTAAACTAATGCTGCAGTTCTGCTTCCAGTTCCATGTGGATGTGAGCAGGTGAGGAATGCCAGGTCCCCTCTCCTGTCACCATACAGCCACCTGCGGCCCTGCCCTCTCCTCCATGACAGGTCACATCCCCTGAACTGGCCTGTGCAACTTTGGAGGAGCTTTCAAACAAAGATGCTGGAGCACTGGACAAAATTCATTTCATGATGGATAAAGGACATATGCAGTGATGTTGAAGAACTGAAGAGTTGGGCTAGAGAGATGGCTCTTCAGTTAAGAGCACTGTGCTGCTCTTGTGGAGGACCTGGGTTTGATTCCAAGCATACACCTGGCAGCTACCATCCCTCCAGAACTCCAGTTCCAGTGGATCTGACCCCATCTTCTGTCCTCTGTGGACACTGTACACAGAAGCATGCCTACATACATGCAGAACAAACTCTCACACACACAATATATTATTAATAATAAAACAGTTAAAATTAGGTCAAGAACTCAGTTGTTGCACCAGATGGAGATGGAACTAGTGTCCAGAGGAAATGTATGTGATACAGATTTTCATGAATAGAAGGAAATTTCAGAAAGTTTAGTTGTATGCTTGGACCTCATTCAAGGGAGCTTCCTGTTAAAGTCCAGAAATGGCCCGAGAGACCCAAGGACCAGGAGGACATCCCCTCATCCTTACCTCCCGTCTGATAAGATGGAGCAGAATGTGAAAAGCAGCCATTTTTCTACCTTTGAAATATTCCTCTTCAGACCCATGTGTGCTTCGTGGCCTTGTGAAGTAGAGAGATTACATGTCATGTTTCAGGAATTTTATTGGCACTGCTCTGAGGATGGTGATCAACCTGCAACATAGTACATTCCCATCGAACAACGTGAGACTCTAAGGCTGTCAGGCATCAGACGCTGCATGTTCTCACATTTTACCATGAGAAGCTGAGCACCAGCCAGAATGACTATGGCAAACTTTGGTTGGGTAAACACGTTCCAGGTTATAAACACAACTTTGAAACCTATGAAGACAACTTCAGACTTGAACACACCCTATGACTGTGAGTCTTTGTTGCTCTGTGTCCCTTTTCATTTAACAGTAAAGTATCTGTTTCATCACAGCCAAGATCCATAATCATTACTCAGTGCCTGGATTGTCACAGCATCGATTGTGAAAGAAAGTGGAGGCTGCACTTGGGGATCTGAGCTCCGCGCTCCTCCTCTCTCACAGGCTTAGCTCCAAATCCTTCTTATCAAGGCGTCTGCATTCTATCAATTCTGAGTGTGTGAAAAATGGCTGAAAAAGTTTAGAGAGATGTTAGGAATGACTGGGAATACGGGTCAGTCAACAAGACACACCTGGTCAGCATGAGGACGTGATTTCCAGCATGCTACCAGAAGCTCAAGCAGAGGAAAGCTGGGTGTGGTGGTGCATGTTTACATCCCCAGTGCTGGGAGGGAGCGAATGGGGGACCCCGGTTCACTGCTGGCCAGGTTAGCTTACTTGGCAAGCTTCACGCCAGTACAGCATATCTCTACACAAGAAGATGAGTCGCTTCTGAGGAAAGATACTTGAGGTTGTCTTTGGCCTCCATAAGTACATGCAAGCACACGTGCCCCCCACATACACACTAACATATACTTAGACATAGCTATGAATACACAAATCATTTGTATATGGAGCAAATATAGGTCATTGTCAGTTGGACCACTGCCCACATGTTTGGTCCCCAGGTGACGGTGCCACGCCCTCCTCATGGTCTGTGACGTTTCCTGATGGTGCACAGCCAACAGCGAGCAGCAGACTCTGCTCCCCTGTGCTGGGTCTTTCAGCTCAGGTGAGCTCTAGTTCCCAGAGTTCCCAGGGCTCTTGGAAGCCAGAAACTCCATGAATGAAGGCTCTGTTCCCTCTCTGCCTTGCTCACCTTTCTCCTCAATGAACTTTGCTTTTCCAGTGTCAGAAAAGCACTCTGGTAGGTTCGGGGCTTGGTACCCAGACGAGCAGTGTGGCAAACGCTCATCTCCCTTTACCACGTGGGGCAGGAGAGGCTGCTCTCTCCTTCTGCTTGCCCCCAGGGTTCTGGAACTCAGTGTAGAGCCTAGGCTGGACTGTAACTCACGACCTTTAATCCAACTTTCTGCCTCTTTTTTTTTTTTTTTTTACTTTGCTATTTCTGATTCAATGAAAATGTATTTATTATTACCATGATTTAAGGAGTTAAACTCCTGTATTAATTGCTTTTCATTGCTGTACCCCAAATACCTGATGGAGAAAACATAAAGGAACAAGGATGTGTCTGGGTCGTCAGTTCAGAGCTGTTGGCCCATGAGGGTGAGGAGGCCATGGAGGCACCAAGAAGTCACTCCGCAGAGGGCCAGGAAGCAGTTAAAGAGAAAGCCAGTCTCCCTCTGGGGGTGTCTTATCTGCTCAGTTAACTCTCTATTGAAATGTCCTCCCTGACACATCCAGAGGTGTGCCTAGACCCCCTGGGTGATTCTAAGTCAAGTCCTGTGGACATGAAGCTTAATCATCACAACTCTCCCAAGCCACTAGAGACTTAGGAGAAATCTAGAAATCAGGAAGTGTGTAGCTTTTTGATGAACTGGATTGTTCTTTACATAGACTGTAATTCTTATGACCTTATTAGGCAGAGATAAATTTATCAGGTTCAATAAGTACTGAACTCTTCCGTTGAACGTTTTTTCTTGTCACTTTAGGAAAGAAAATACTTTTTCAGTGGAAAGATGATCTTATCCAGACAGGCAGGGAAAGACTTTGGACCAGACGTTGAGTTCCTGGTTCCTGAGAGTCATGGGCCAGAAACACAAGTTCTCTCTTACAAGGAGAAGAAAATTTAAAAACTGAGGAACAACACATAAGATAATAACAAAATAAGCACCCAACAAAAATGGAATATACAAAATATAATAAGGGATTGGAGAGATGGCTCATCAGTTAAGAACACCGAACACCAACTGCTCTTGCAGAGGACCCAGGTTCGATTCCCAGCACCCACATGGCGGCTAAGAACCGTCTTTAACTCCAGTTCCAGGAAATCTGACACCCTCTTCTGACCTCTGCAGCATTGCAGGAGACAGGTGCACCAACCTACATGCAGACAGTACACTCATACACATAAAAATAATAAATAAATTAAAAAAATAAAATATGAAGAACCTGTGGAAATCCCTAGGGCAGCAGAGGGTGAGAACCAAGGTCAGGAGGTTTGGCCCATGTGTCCTCTGAGACATGACCTTGTAGACCAGGACACAGAAGTAAATCAGGGACACTCAGTGTAGCTGTGTCATGACGATGTAGACCAGTACGCACAGTGTGGCTGAGTCTGATGGATCAGCCTGAGGCCCTGGGACAACTGGGTTGCCCTGACTCTGAGACCCTGTCTTGTGTTTGAAGCCAACATCAAGGTAGATAGAACGTGAAAATCTGGAGGAGATTGGCCATTGGCCATGGAAAGTTCAGAAGAGAACAGAGATTCTTCACAAATGGAGTAGCCAGGAATCAGGGAATAAAGCCAATCACCAGAAAAATGAATGGAAAGTTCCCTGGTGGTCCCTATCCAAAGATGTGGCCCCACTGGGGGCTCCTGATCTGTCTGTTTCTGCTCATCTGAAGTGGGCCAGAGACACCAGACAAAGCTTCCTTGTGATGTCGCCTCGTTGGGAGAGGTGCTGATCCCTCCCTGTTCTCAAAGCTGAATGAGTCATGAGAAGATTTTTTAATTAATTAATTAATTAATTAATTAATTAATTAATTTGTTGGTCTTTTTTGAGACAGGGTCTCCCTATAGCCCCAGCTGGCCTGGACCTCACTATGTAGATCAGGCTGGCCTTGACCTCACTGAGACCCACCTGCCTCTGCCTCCCTTGTGCTGTGATTAAAATCCTGAGCCACCATCCCTGGCTTGTTTATTGTTTTTGTTAATTTGATAGTATCATTTTATTCACAACAGTAAGAAGCAATATAATCCATCATAGGCAGGATTATGAATGGAATGCTTTCTTAATTTTGATTTGCATCATTTATTCCCAATCTTTTCTCCAGTCTTTCAAGTGCACATAAAAAAATCCCCAGCTCCGATTGTCTTTCTGACAAACCCACCATCAACAGTGTGTGGTTGATGATAGTCACCCCATAACTCTAACAGAAAGGCTGTGAGTTTCAGTTCATCTATCAATTAGTCTGAAAAGAAAAGAAAATTGTAATTGAATACGTGTATATGCTTATAGGAGAAGAATTTTCCTCTTTAGTGACTGAAATATGTTAAATCATTCTGCAACAGTCACAGTTAAAAATTAATATTGTTTTTGTTGACAAATTTATGAGGGAACTAATTGTGTGATGATTTGAATTATGTTTCTAATGTGGGATGATTAAATCAACGCAATTAAAGTAGCACTCTCCTCATTAACTTTTAATGTTTAGTTATAATAGAGACAGCAAATTTTACCACACTCTACTCTGTTTATATAACTTTAAATGAGGACTTCACATGGCCCACTATAATTTTATGTGACTTGTAACAAATGTATCACTCATCGGGTTGGAGGCAAGCATGTCGCTGTAAAGCCAGACATTTCCTTTCTTGTTTTTCCCCGTGATCTCATGTCAATACCACAATACAAAACAGAATATTTTAAAAATCCCCCAGTCCTCAAAAATTAAAAACAAAATTAAGATTTCAATGTCTCTTTAAAATATCCAAAGCCTCTTAACTGTGGACTCCTGTGAAATAAAAGATTAAATATTTTCTTATTTGAACCAGGCACATGGAAGCAGGACCGAATCCATCAGTGCAGCTCTGCGTCCCACATCTGGGGCTCACTGGGTCTTCTGGCTGTAACTGGCTCGGGCAGCTCCATCTCCTGGCTCGGCTCCTTGGGCAGCTCCATCTCCCAGCTCTGCCTTCTGCAGCACACACAGCTGGTCTCTCAGGTTCAGGCTGGCTCCACTGCCTGCCTGCTGCTGTCCTTTGTAGATAGTCCACAGTCCCAGCATTTCCAATATCCTGGGGGCTCCCCTGTAATGAAGCTGTGCCTTCTCTGGTGGCCTCTCCTGGCCTCTCTCGGTGCAAAGCATCAGCTCCTCTCCATGACCCCGTCCTTTCTGCAGCTTTTATGCCCCCCAAACCAGCACCTGTGGGAAACTCTTACACATTACTAAATTCTGCTCCCCACTGGAGATGCAGCCTTGACCCCCTCTGGACCACAGCTTCTGTGTGCGGACTCTGAGGAAATACTTCCCAGAAGGCTTCACCATGCTCCTGTGCCAGCTCTGCCTGTGGGACAGGCGCACTCAGCGTCTGTGTGCAGAGCATCCTCGTGTTCACTCTCAAGTTCATTGCTCAAGTGTTTGATGCGTTTTATTTTTTTTTTATTTTATTTTTTCTAATTAAATTAGTTTTTATTGATGCTTTGTGCATTTCATACATTTTTTCCAATTCAGTTCAGGCTTATTTCCCTTTCCCTCCCCCCCCACCCCCACCCCATCCCAGATCATGCATTCTGCCATAACTGTCCTGCATCTTTCTCTCAGTTTTTTTTTCCTTTTTAGCAATAAGTGATAATTTATGAGTACAAGCATCCTTCATGTAAAACCAATTTGCAAGCAGTTGTGCCCAAACCCACACAGCTCATGGGTCCCACCATCCAGCAGGGGGGGCTTGTATGTTCAATCAAGTTGATCAAATGAGTGTCCAGTCTATATTGTTGTAGTTTCACCATTAACCCCAATCGCAGCCCTTACATTCTACCACGCCCCCTCTTCCGCAGATTGTTCCCTAGGCTTAGAAAAGGGGCACAGGTGGATGAGAAGCAAAACAGTCTACTTTCTCTGGAGCTGTTGTCTTGGTCTCTAGTCAATTCTGGCTGTTTTCTTTCATGGGCTGCCAGCTTGTCCAGGCATAACCTTTCAATCCTACTAATGAAGCACATGCAATTAGATATATAGGTATTTAAACAGTATAATATATAGCCTTTCGATCCTACTAATGAAGCACACGCAATTAGATATATAGGTATTTAAACAGTACTAATTGTTATGGTAGGTTACTTTGGTATAGACACAGATGTTTGGATGGTATGTTAATCCATGAATTACATTTTCTTCTGTTAAGTATGACAGGGTCTTCGTGTGGTTTATAACATCTCCTAACCATTAGAGGATGTAAGCTTGTGGCATCAGCCGTGGGTTATTCCTCCAAGGAGAGAGCTAATAGCCAATTAGATTTGGGATATACAGACATATGGCTGCCACTGCTGCACAGTATTTCCAGGCAGATGAGGTGTAGCTGGTGCTGACGGAGGAGTCTTGCTTGACTCAAGGAGACCTATATTTGCTTTATTGGTTTAGTGGCCTTTGGTAACACTCTCTGGCATTCCAGAGACCATCTGTATACTTGCAAGTGCGGTCTCCATACATCTTTCCCATGTTTATATCAGGTCTTCAACAGCAGGGCCTTATCGCCTCTCTTCCTGCAGATATCCCAGTTTGGAGGCAAGGAGCCTTTACCTTTTGTGGGGGCTTGGATCCCCTGGCCAACATCTCCTTGGTAGAATAATCCATTGTTGATGTCAGAGCTCCTGTATTAATATATTTTGCTTAAGTGCATAGCTTAAGGAGACTTTAGCATTATATTTGGTTCTGAATAGAGAATAATCCTTTTCACAGTTTCTATGTCCATTAGTCAATTAAAGAAGGCAGTTTTACCGATTTTACAAGAGAATACCTCTATAACAGCTGGCTCCAATCTACAGCTGGAGAACGACCTCATCATCATCATATTTCTCCTTATTCTATGGGGGGGAGTTAAGAAAGTCTCTTGTATTAAAACCTTTGCGGCACCTAGAAGGTAAGCTTCGTTAGGAATCATTAAAAATAGTTGTTACTAGTAGGATCCACAGAGGGGCCTGATGTCTGCAGCAATCTGAGGCATTTCTTCCCTTCAATGCCCAGAGGAGTCAATCCTTCTGCTGGCACTTTCTGGTACATCCTACTCACTGCAAAGCTGCATTTTCTTTCTCAGCCATTAAGTTGGTGATACTCTGGCCTGTTGGAACATACAAATCCTTTCCCATAGTTAGTTTTAAGATTTGGGTTGCAAGGTTTTTTGACAAAAAGTTTTCATATCTATCTATATCCCCCTTTTTTATTTAAGGTTTTTATTTTTGACCCATGAGTCTCAAAAAAGCAGTTGTTTTATACATACCTATAGGGTGGAATCAAGGCACAGATTTCATCAAGTTCACCCATGCTGTTTTGGGTTACTGTATGTGATTAACTTGGGAAACAAAGTTTATTTTTGAGTTAAATCATCCTATAGGTGAAAGAGATTGCTACCAGGTGATACTATATGACAGCAAAATTATAGAGAACATTTGTTTATACCAATCCCAAAGTAATTGTTATACAGATTTTAGTTAAAGCTAATGTGGACAAGAGCAATTTATATCACCAATTAACTCAGATGCATTACCGTTTTTATCAGCCTTCAAACCAATGTTGTCCAATATGCACATATTTACTTTTACTAAGTCCTAAAACACCATGTATCCTGTAGACAGAGTCTGGGCAAAACTGGATACTTGTTGAACTCACGTCAATTAAACATGCACCAATCGAATATACACCCGTGTCCCTCTCCCACCCCTCCCACCCCTCCCGAGTCACCATTTCAGTCAGCCTTCTGATGCAATCTTTCTGTTGTTGTTCTTTTAATATGCATCCCTCTCCACAAGAAATATTTATAACTGGGTTATTGGTACTAGCGTCCACATATGAGAGATACCATTTGTCGTTTGTTTTTCTGGGACTGTGTTACTTCACTTAACATGATGTCTTCAAGCTCCATCCATTTACCTGCAAAGTTCATGATGTTGTCTTTCTTTACTGCTGCATAGAATTCCATTGTGTACATGTACCACATTTTCTCTATCCACTCGTCAGTTGAGGGGCATTTGGGTTGATTCCAGTTTTTTGCTATTGTGAACAGAGCGGCAATAAATATAGCTGTGCATGTATCTCTGCAGTAAGATGAGTCTTGTGGGTATATACCCAGGAGTGGTATGACTGGGTCAAATGGCAGGATCATTTTGAGTCTTCTAAGGGTTCTCCACACTGTTTTCCATAGTGGCTGCACAAGTTTACATTCCCACCAGCAATGGATGAGTGTTCCCCTTTCCCCACACCCTCTCCAGCACTTGGCATCATTTGTTTTCTTGATCCTAGCCAGTCTTACTGGAGTAAGGTGGTATCTTAAGGTGGTTTTAATTTGCATTTCCTTAATTATTAGTGATGTTGAACACTTCTTAAGGTGTTTCTCAGCCATCTCTAATTCCTCCTCTGTGAAGTCTCTGTTCAGATCTTTGCTCCATCTTCTGAGTGATTCATTTGTTTTCTTTCTTCTTTGTTTTTTGAGTAGCTTGTATACTCTGGAGATTAATGCTTTGTCAGATGTATCTGCTGTGAAGGTTTCCTCCCATTCTGTGGGTTTTCTCTTCACTTCCTTTATTGTTTCCTTTGATGTACAGAAGCTTTTGAGTTTAATGAGGTCCCATTTGTCAATTGACGACCTTATTTCTTGTGCAGCTGCTGTCTGATTTAAGAAGTCTTTTCCTACACCTACGTCTTGTAGTCTGCTGCCAAGTTTCTCTTCTATCACCTCCAGAGTTTTGGATTTCACGTTGAGGTCTTTGATCCATTTGGAATTGACTTTTGTACAGGGTGAGAGGTAGGGGTTTAATTTCATTCTTCTACAGGTGGTGATCCAGTTTTGCCAACACCACTTGTTGAAGATGCTGTCTTTCCTCCAATGTGTCTTCTTGGCCTCCTTATCAAATATGAGATGGCTGAAATTGTATGTGCTCAGGTTTGGATCTTCAATTTTGTTCCATTGGTCAACTGGTCTGTTTTTGTGCCAGTACCAAGCTGTTTTTATGACTATAGCCCTGTAGTATAGTTTGATGTCTGGTATAGCGATCCCCCCTGTATTGCTCTTTTCGCCCAGAGTTGCTTTGGCTATTCGGGGTCTTTTGTTTTTCCAAATGAAATTGAGGATTCTTTTTTCCAAACCTGTGAAGAAGCTCTTGGGGATTTTGATTGGGATTGCATTAAATCTGTATACAAGTTTAGGTAGAATGGACATTTTTACTATATTTATTTTCCCAATCCATGAGCATGGGAGGTTTGTCCATCTCCTGATGTCTTCTTCAATTTCCTTCTTCAGAGGTTTAAAATTTTTGTTGTAGAGGTCCTTGGTATCTTTGGTTAGGTTTGTTCCTAGGTATTTTATTGTTTTTGAGGCTATTGTGAGTGGGAAGGTCTCCTTGTATTCCTTCTTCAGTTGCCTACTGTTGGTGTAGAGAAAGGCTACTGATTTTTCTAGGTTTATTTTGTATCCTGCCACCTTACTGAAGCTCCTAATCGTTTCTAGGAGTTTCCTGGTGGAGTTCTTAGCATCCCTTAAGTAGACAATCATATCATCAGCAAAAAGGGATAGCTTGACTTCCTCTTTTCCTATTAGAACTCCTTTAATTTCCTTTTCTTGCCTTATTGCCCTAGCAAGGGATTCAAGCACTATGTTGAAAAGGAGTGGTGACAGGGGACAACCTTGCCGAGTTCCTACCCTTAAGGGGAATGCTTCTGTCGTTTCCCCATTTAGGATGATATTGGCTGTGGGTTTCCTGTATATGGCTTTGATTACATTAAGGAATGATCCCTCCAATCCAATTCCCTCTAGGACTTTAAACATGAACGGATGCTGGATTTTGTCAAAGGCTTTTTCCGCATCAATTGAGATGATGGTGTGGTTTTTGTCTTTCAGTCCATTTATATGCTTGATGATATTTATTGATTTTCGTATGTTGAACCATCCCTGCATCTCTGGTATGAATCCAACTTGGTCATGGTGGATGATCTTCTTGATGTGGGTCTGTATGCGATTTGCCAGTATCCTATTTAGAATTTTGGCATCTGTGTTCATTAGGGAGATGGGTCTATAGTTCTCCTTTTTAGTTGCATCTTTGCCTGGTTTTGGTATTAGAGTGATGCTGGCTTCATAGAAGGAATTTGGGAGAACTCCCTCCGTTTGTATCCTTCTAAACAACTTGAATATTAATGGTTGTAAGTCTTTTTGAAATATTTTATAGAATTCTGCTGTGAAACCATCTGGGCCTGGGCATTTTTTGGTTGGGAGGCTGCTTATTACATCTTCAATTTCTTCACATATTATTGGTCTGTTTAAGCTGTCGATCTCTTCTTGGTTGAGCTTTGGTGATTCCCAAGATTTCAGATATTCATCCATTTCTTCTAGGTTTTCAAACTTGGTAGAGTATAGGTTTTTAAAGTAATTCCGTATGATTGTCTGGATCTTTTCATTATCTGTTGTGATATTTCCCTTTTCATCACAGATTCTATTGATTTGGAGTTGTTCCTTCTTTCTTTTGGTTAACTGGGCTAGAGGTCTGTCTATCTTGTTTATTCTCTCAAAGAACCAGCTTTTGGATTCATTGATTTTTTGTATGGTTTTCTTTGTTTCTATTTCATTGATCTCTGCTCTGATTTTTGTTATTTCTTCTTGTCTGCTGCGTTTAGGGTTCATTTGTTGTTGTCTCTCAAGTACTTTTAGCTGGAGTGTTAGATCGTTCACTTGTGCTCTTTCTGTTTTTTTAATGTAGGCACTTAGAGCTATAAACTTTCCTCTTAGGACTGCTTTTAAAGTGTCCCATAGGTTTTGCTGCGTTGTATTATCATTGTCATTCAGTTCCAGGAATGTTTTTATTTCTTTCTTTATTTCTTCCTTGACCCATTCATTATTCAGGAGAGTGTTGTTTAGTCTCCATGTGTTCTTGTAGGTTGTAGGGTTTATCCTGGTGTTGATATTGAGTTTTATTGCACTGTGGTCTGAAAGAATGCATGAGATTATTTCAATCTTTTTGTATTTGTTGAGTTTTTCCCTGTGTCCCAGTATATGATCTATTTTGGAGAATGTTCCATGGGGTGCTGAGTAGAAAGTGTATTCTCTGGTGTTTGGGTGGAATATTCGATAGATGTCTGTGAGGTCCATTTGGTGTATTGTGTCATTTAGTTCAGATGTCTCTCTGTTTATCCTTTGTCCTGTTGATCTGTCTAGAGGACTTAATGGGGTTTTGAAGTCCCCTAGTATTAGTGTGCTGGGGTTAATCTGATCCTGAAGAATTGTCTTTTTAAATTCAACCTTGGCCCCACGATTCCATATGATAACTTTATGATTACTAACCAACAGGACGGTGTGGCTCAGTGGTGCAATGCTTCCCTTGGCTCCATTTCAACCTCACATATAACAATTAGTAATTATAATATAATTATCTTTATTTTGAAAAAATTAAAACCTCAGATGTAAAACAGACCAATTGATTAGAGCGTGGAGCAGGCATTGCTGCCTCTGAACGGTAATGTTCTCAAAGTTCTCAGTCCACTTGATACCCCAGGTGTGGAGGTGTTAGGGATAGGAGGTCCATCACTGTCCCTAACCTCTATCCATATCAGCCTCAGGGAGTCTTATTCTAATACAATTTCATTGGGACCATCCTGAGCTAAGATTATTGTAGAGCATATTATCACTCAGGATATTTTTTCATTAAAATGATCATCCATTTGTACTGAAGAACTATGACCAGACACATATGACTAGACAGCCACCGAAAGCAGTGACAATCAGTAACAGTGGAACAAGTAAGCCCTGGAAGCTTGCACATGTGAACTTGTGGCAATGGGGACATTGGGCACAGGACCCATGCCAACTCCATCAGACAGGCCTCAGAGTGGATGGAGAGAACTGGGTGGAGAACTGGCCCTAGACTGGGAGCTACTGAAGACTAATTACTACTGGGTGAGGGAGAGTTGGCCTCACTTAGGATTTCTACATAGGCTGACTAGACTCCAGTGGACGGACTTGCACTGAAGGACATCTGGGTAAAAATGCTTGATTGGATAGGGCTTAACATCTGTGAGGTCTCACAGAGGATGGAGTAGGTGGTCGAAATTTGATCAAGAGCTGTTGTATGCAATGTATAAAAACTCAATAAAAGTTTTTGTTTTTTACAAAAGCAGGCTGAGCCCCGGATAGAGGAAGCAAGTCAGTTAACAGGATTCCTTCAAGTCTCTGCTTCACTTCCTGACTTCACTTCCTGCCCTGATGCCCCTCAAGAGTGGACTGTCACCTGTAAGAGCAAAATCAAGTAAAGCCTTTTCACCCTGAGCTGGTTTTGGCCAGTGTTTATCACGGCAGTAGAAAGTAATCAGAACACACCTTCAATGCAATGGAAAGACAGCGGAGAAGGGAAGTTTCCTTTTTCCTGCTTGCACGTCTTCTCCCTGGCAAGTCTGTCTATCTCCTAGCTGCATTCCTTCTCTGACATGAGAACCAAATTCTCCAGGTCCAGCATGGATGGAAGATCAGCAGATTTCCAGAAGCCTTCTAGGCCTTCAGACCTAGACTGGGACCGCTGAGAAGACATCCAACCTTGTGACCTGCGCAACTACTGGATTCTCAGCTTCTCCAGCGTGAGCCAGCAGTGAATGGACTACTTGGACCATATTGCATAGGCCAATTAAACAAATCTCTTTCTAAAATTCTATCAGTCCTGTTCTTGTAGAAAACCCAGGCTAGAGGATGGGTAGGGGTGGGGTGGGGGGAAGGGAAGGGGATATATGCCTGAACTGAATTGGAAAATATTGTATGAAATACACAAAGCATCAATTAAAAAAAAAAAAAAAAGAAAACCCAGGCTAATTTGATCATGGTACCGGGAGGGGTTCTAGAGAAAGAGAATGGGAAGGATGAATTTCTCTATTGGGCTTGGAAGTTTCTGGATCTTTCAACTCAAAGAAACCTAACGTTATTTCAGACGTCCCTGTAATGTGCAGATTCCTGAACAACCATGGTGGGCACTACTTAAAGAGCTTATGAAGACAAATGGATTTGATACTCCTGATTCACCTCTTGTGAGCAGCAAGGAAGCTAGTGACTTGGAAATCTACTGTCTGTGAGTGTGGCCAGGAAAGGAGAAAGCTGTTCAACAGAACCGGGCTGCTGTGCAAACCACTCTATCACCTGAGCAATGAAAACCAATAGACCCAAAGGCATGCTTAGTCTTTTAGGGTCTCATAACTTAAATATGGTAATACAGATTTACAATACTTAAACAATATTATCTCAATTGATATTACATTACATGATAAAGAAATAGCTGGAAGAACACACATAAGAGCTTAATATATAATATAATATAATATATAATATATAATATACTGTATATTTGGACATAGATTACATATATATTTTTTAAATTTTTTTAAATTTCTGTATATGTGTATGAATGTACTCTCTGCATGCAAGTCCGTGCACCCGTGTCGTGCAACACCTCGGAGGTCAGAAGAGGGTCTCGGATTCCCCTGGAACTGGAGTTCTCCTGGAATTGGAGTCCCAGACGGCTCTCGGCCACCATATGGGTGCTGGGGATTGAACCCGGGTCCTCTGCAAGAGTGGTCGGCACTCTCAACCGCTAGGCCATCTCTCCAGCCCCGGATTACATATATATTGTATATACATATAAACAAGCTTAACAAAATAGGACACACTCATGTCAATGACAATTTCTGCAGTTAGTAACATGGCCTTAGCTGTTATTTATAACTACTACCCTCTACTACTCAGTCTCTATTTCTCCACCTTCAGGGTGGTTTCCCATTGATCTGAATTACAGGTATGGCAACATCAAGAGATGCTCTACAGGATCTCCTGTGTTCCAGACAAAAATCTCCCCTACTTGCACTGTGGAGAAGCAGTTCAGTTTCTCCCTGGGAGTGCATATCAATCACTCTTCCTAACTCTGACTCCATAAGCACAATAAACACCTATTCCATTGAGGACAAAGCACTACTGTTTCCATGGTGGAAGTGGTCCATGTAGTCAATACGCCACCTTCCTGGATCTTTCCCTGGAAGAAGTATGGGGATAGATCTCTCCAAATAACAAAGGATGTGAACATACTGTGTCTCATGTAAATGCTCATCGAAAGGTGATTTCAGCAGAAGAGCAGTTCAGTAATAAAGGAGATAGGATGACCTATTCTGTGAACAATCAGCCTCCTTCTCTAACATCCCTGTCGTTACCCAATAAACCCAGGAACAAAGTGGCAATGGTGGCCAAAATGGAGGTTATGATGGCCTTGACAACATGGGCTCCCACTCACCAAGGCTGACCTAGCTATAGATGCTGCTCTGGCGGGAGCAGAGTCAAACACAGGATGCACCCTTCTCAATATGGTATTATCTCTCCTGGTGGAAAGCCAGCAACCTGGTCGTGTGTTGACTACATGGACCACTTCCATCATGGAAACAACAGTGCTTTGTCCTCACTGGAATAGGTACTTATTGTGGTTATGGGAACAGAGTTAGGAAGAGTGATTGATCTGAACTCCCAGGGAGAAACTGAACTGCTTATCCACAGTGTGAGTAGGGGACATTTTTGTCTGGAGCACAGGAGATCCTGTAGAGCATCTCTTGACATTGCCATACCTATAATTCAGATCAATGGGAAACCACAACAACCCAATCCAAGCAGGATACAAATGGCCAGACCCTTCATAGATGAAAGTGTGGGTCGCCTCTCTAGGGAAAGAGCCGAGATCTGCTGAGGTGCTGCCTGAAGGTAGAAGAAATACAGAGATGTTGGGAGCTTCAGCCAGGCTAGCTGGAGCACAGGCAGGCTAAAGCTGCAGGGGCACGTGCATAGAGATGGGGCACTTTGGCCAGGCAAATTATTCACCAGATGTGTGCAGGAAGAGTTACCCAGCCAGCCAGAACACAAGTGGGCCTGTAGCCACATGGGGACCTGGGTGCAGAGAGGTCAGGGGCTTCAGTGGGCACAGGGTACCAGCGTGCAGGCTAAGGGAGAAACTTCCCCCCCCACCTCCCTCACCAACCAGAATTGTGGAGGAAGTGTCCAAGTGGGAATACAAGAGTGATTATGGTGGTCAAGGTAATAAAAGAAACAGCGAACCTGTCACAACTCCAGTTCTGCAACAACAAGCCCCATAACCAACCTAGAGGAACTGGCTGGCAGGAAGCAGAGTGAGCATGGCACTCAGCAGGGTACCAACCTGGTTATTACCTACCCAGTTTTTGGAGAACATTCAGAACAGAAAAGGAAGAGTAAGCTAGACATTCCAATATATAACCAAAAGTGAAAGCCTGAAACCTACACAAGTCAACTCTCCATAAACAAGGAGAAAACAATGAAGTCATCTGAAGGAAGCAAGCAAACAGGCCTTCAACACAGTGAAGAAACATTTGAGCTTTGCATCAGAATACAAACAGAAAAACAAACCCACATGCCAAAAACACAATAAAAGAACATGGGAAAAGCACAGAATAATTACACACCAAACTCTACCAATCTTCTATAGAAGATTCCTACAATGAGATCTCCCTGGAGGAAACCAAAGACACAGATCATAGAAGAACAATCATAGACATATTCAAAGAAATTGAAGAATATAAAGAACAAATCAGAGAACTAAGGGGAGATAATAAAAACTCAGGAAGGACCTAGAGGGAGAGAATGACGAACTGAAAAGAACTAAAGGGAGAGAATGACAAACTCAGGGAGGAAGTGGAAACAATGAAAAGATGCCATGCTGAAATGAAAAGGAAACCAACCAGTGAAGCAAGGTGCTACAAGAAGAGATGGAGAAGCTCCAAAAGGAAGTGGAAATACTAAGGAAATCTCAGGATGAAATGAAAAAGGAAATTGAGCACTCATCCAATCAAGAGGAAAGGGAAAAAGCCTCAGAAGTAGAATGGAGGAAACAGAAAAAAAGAATATCAGACCTGGAAGATAACACAGAACAATGAAAAAGCTCAAGTAAAGATTATAAAAAAATTTTTAAGACACAAGAGTGGAACAATCGGGAAATGTGGGACACTATGAAAAGATCAAACCTCTGCATCATAGGAATAGAGGAAGGAGAAGAATCCCAAGAGAATGATATTGACCAGATCTTCAACAGAATAATAGATGAAAATTTCCCCAAACTAAAAACGACAATCCCATACAAATACAAGAAGAACATAGAACACCAAATAGACAAGATCAGAAAAGAAACTCCCCATGCCATATCATAGTTAAAATGCTAGATACCCAAAACAAAGACATAATTCTGAAAGCAACAAGAGAAAACAAACAAGTTACATATAAGGGGAAACCAACCAGAATTACAGCTAACTTTTCAGTGCAAACTATGAAATCAAGAAGAATGTGGACCAAAGTATTCCCAGTTCTAAATGACCTTAGATGCCAACCCAGATTACTATACCCAGCAATAATGTCGATTATAATTGAAGGAGAAAGAAAAATATATCTTTCATGATATAAGCAAAATGATAGAATACATGTCCGGAAAACCAACCTTTCAGAGAATACTTGAAGAAATTCAAAGGACAGAAGAGAGAAGCAACTATCCCTGGGAACTTGGAAAGAGAAATTAATAAAAGCATAACTGCAGAAGTAGAAACCTAGACCAAAAACGCAAATGGATAATAAGGTGAAAGGAAGCAACACATATTTCTCAATAATAACCTTAAATACTAATGGACTAAATTCCCCAATCAAAAGATATAGACTGGGAGAATGGATTAGGAAACAGAACCCATCTATATACTGTCTATAAGAAATCCATCTCACCCTCACGGATAGGCACCAAATTAAGGTGAAAGGATAGAAAAAAATATTCGAAGCAAATGGTACCAAAAGCAAGCAGGTGTTTCTATTTTAATATCAGACAAAATAGACTTCAAAGTAAAAGAAAGAAGGCCCTATTTAGGGCCATTACATCTTTATCAAAGGAATAATTAACCATGAAGATTTCACAATCATGAATATATATGCAACAAACTCTGGTGCACTGAACTTTATAAAGACAATTCTCCTGGAACTCAAGGCACAGATTAACCCCAGCACACTCATAGTAAGGGACTTCAATACCCCACTGAGCCCTTTGGACAAGTCAACCAGACAAAAAATAAACAGAGACATCTGAACTTAATGATACAGTACACCAAGTGGACCACACAGACAGCCACTGAATATTGCATTCAAATACCAGAGAATACATTTTCTACTCAGAACCCCATTCAACAGTCTCCAAAATCAAGATACGGGGACACAGAAAAAACCTCAACAAATATAAAAAGATTGAAATAATTTCATACATTCTATCAGACCACAGTGTAATAAAGCCCAATATCAACAACAGAATAAGCCCTACTATCTATAAGAACACATGGTGACTAAACAACACACTCCTGAATAATGAATGGGTCAGGGAAGAATAAAGAAATAAAAGCATTCCTGGAACTGAATGACAATGATAATACAACACAAAAAACCTATGGGATACTTTAAAAGCAGCCCTAATAGGTAAGTTTATAGCCCTGTGTTGGGCCCTGTGGGCCCTCCATACTCATGGTGTGGAAGAGAATGCGGCCTACTGTAATCCCCTGAGCCTGACTGGAGTTTGGAGACCTGTCTTTGGCCAGTCACTTCCACATAGGAGTGACTCAGCATAGCCCAACCTAAAAGTGCCTCTACCTGGATACAACTGATGTGGTGAATTACTGTTGGCCCAAAGCCATCTCCCCACTCTACATATCTCCTCTCCTGCCTTCTTTTCTCCACCCCTCCTGCCAAGCAAATATGAGCCACTGCTTGATGCAATAAAGTGAGTCCTTGCTTTGACGAGACTTTCGACCCCTGCGTGGTTCTTTTCAGGTCATCGACACTTGCCACCCCACTCAGCCCTGGAGGAGAGACAGGCTGGCCCGACTTTCCCCTCCATCTCACCTGCCAGAGGAGCCAGCAGCCCTGGGTACCTGGATTAAAAGAACAGAAAGAAAACAAGTGAATGATCTAACACTGCAGCTAAAAAACACTTGAGAGACAACAAGAAATGAATCCTAAATGCAACAGGCAGGAAGAAGTAACAAAAATCAGAGCAGAAATCAATGAAATAGAAACAAGAAAACAATACAAAAAAAGAATCCAAAAGTTAGTTCTTTGAAAGAATAAACAGATAGACAGACCTCTCTAGCTGAGTTAACCACAGGAAAGCAAGAGCAACTCCAAATCAATAGATTTCATGATGAAAGGGGAAATATCACAATACACAATGAAAAGATGCAGACAATCATACAAGAATACTTCAAAAATCTATACTCTACTAAGTTTGAAAACATAGGAGAAGTGGATGAATATCTGAAATCCTGGGAATCACAAAAGCTTAACCAAGAAGAGATTGACAGCTTAAACAGACCCATAATATATGAAGAAATTGAAAATGTAATAAAAATACCTCCCAACTAAAAAAAAGCCCAGGCCCAGATGGTTTCATGTCAGAATACTATAAAACATTTAAAGAAGACTTACAACCATTATTATTCAACTGTTCAGATACAAGCAGAGGGAAATCTCCCAAATTCCTTCTATGAAGCCAGCATCACTCTAATACCCCAAACAGGCAAAGATACAACCAAAAAAAAAAGAACTATAGACCCATCTCATTAATGTACACAGGTGCAAAAATTCTCAACAAAATACTTCCAAACTACATACAGACTCACATCAAAAAGATCATCAATCATGACCAAGTTGGATTCATACCAAAAATGCAGGGATGGTTCAACATACAAAAATCAATAAACATCATAAAACACATAAGTTGACTGAAGGACAAAAACCACATGATCATCTCAATTGATGCAGAAAAAGCCTTCAACAAAATTCAGCATCCCTTCACGATTAAAGTCCTGGAGGGAATTGGACAGGAGGAATCATTCCTCAACATAATCAAAGTCATATACAAGAAACCCACAGCCACCATCATCCTAAATGGAGAAAATTCAGAAGCATTCCCCTAAAGGTAAGAACTCGGCAAGACTGCCCCCTGTTGCCACCCTTCTTCAATATAGCGCTGAAACACTTGGTGGGAAATAAGGCAAGAAAAGGAAATTAAATGTGTACTAATTGGAAAAGTGGAAGTCAAGCTATCCCTTTTTGCAGATGATATGATTGTTTACTTAAGGGATGCTAAACACTCCACCAGAAAACTCTTATAAACGATTAAGAGTTTCTGTAAAGTGGCAGGCTACAAAATTAACCTAGAAAAATCAGTAGCCCTTCTTTACACCAACAACAAGCAACTGAAGAAGGACTACAAGAAGACCTTCCCACTCATAATAGCCTCAAAAACAATAAAATACCTAGGAACTAACCTAACCAAAGGCACCAAACACCTCTACAACAAAAATTTTAAACCCCTGAACAAGACATCAGAAGATGGAAAGACCTCCCATACTCATGGATTGGAAAAATTAATATAGTAAAACTGTTCATTCTACCCAAATTAATATAGAGATTCAATGCAATCCCAATTAAAATCCCCAAGAGATTCTTCACAGGCTTGGAAAAAAATCCTTAATATCATATGGAAAAACAAAAGACCCTGAATAGCCAAAGCAACCCTGATCGAAAACAGCAATACGGAGGCAGGGGGAGGGGGGATCTCTATACCAGACTTCAAACTATAGTACAGTGCTATAGTCATAAAAACAGCTTGGTACTGGCACAAAAACAGACCTGTAGGCCAATGGAACAAAACTAAAGATGCAAACCTGAGCACATACAATTTCAGCCACCTTGTATTTGACAAGGGGGCCAAGAAGACACAATGGAGGAAAGACAGCATCTTCAGAAAATGGTGCTGGCAAAACTGGATCACCACTTATAGAAGAATAAAATTAATCCCCTACTTCTCTCCCTGTACAAAGTCAACTCCAAATGTATCAAAGACCTTGTGAAACCCAAAACTCTGAAGGTGATAGGAGAAAAAGTTGGCAGTAACCTACAAGACATAAGCATAGGAGAAGACTTTCAAAGTCAGACAGCAGCTGTGTAGGAAATAAGGTCAACAACTGAAAAACTCAAAAGCTTCTGTACAGTGAAAGAAACACTCAGGAGAGTGAAGAGAAAATTCACAGAGTGGAAGGAAACCTTCACTACTGATACATCTGACAGAGCATTAACTTTCAGAATACATAAACTACTCAAAAAACAAAAGAAGTAAGAAAACAAATGACTCATTCAAAATGATGGAGTAAAGAGCTGAACAGAAACTTCACAAGTGAGGAACTAGAGATGGCTGAGAAATAGCTTTAAAAGTGTTCAACATCACTAATAATTAAGAAAATGCAAATTTAAACTACTTTAAGATATTATCTCACTCTGATAAGACTGGCTAGGATCAAGAAAACAAATTATACCAAATGCTGGAGAGGTTGTGGGGAAAGGGTAAGACTCATCCACTGCTGGTGGGAATGTAAACTCATACAACCACTATGGAAAACAGTGTGGAAAACCCTTAAAAGACTCAAAATGAGCTTACCACCTGACACAGTCATACCACTTCTGGGTATATGCCCTCAAGACTCATCCTACCACAGAGATTTTTTTGCAGCTCCCTGCACAGTAGCAAGAGCTGGAACCAACCCAAATGCCCCTCAACCGATGAGTGGATAGAGAAAATGTGGTACATCTACACAGTGGAGTGCTATGCAGTGGTAAAGAAAGATGACATCATGAAATTTGTAGGTAAATGGATGGAAGTAGAAGATATTATGTTAAGTGAAGTAACACAGTAGCAGAAAAACAAATGATGAATGTTATCCCTCAACTGTGGGTGCTAGCACCAATTACCTAGTTTTAAGTCAAACTGAGCAACATTAATATTATAGTCCTTATGATCTGAAAACAACTGTGCTCTTATATTGTGAATCCCTTAACAGGTTCTAGAATTACCCTACCATTTATTTTCAGACTTTTGAATTTTTGTATATAGGTGGAGGGTATGTATGCCTATTTTAGAGTAATATAAAATCAAAATGGAAAAAATATTAACAAAACAAAAGGAAATGTTGAGCTGAGATGTAGCTCAATGGTAAAGTCAATGATTATGGAATGAAACCCCAGCCACCACTAAAATGAATGAAAAAAAAAACCAAACAACTAGTTTTCATGAATTGTGTCTAACCACAGTATTTATTTTATGTGAGTGCTTCTTAGTATTTCTTTTTTTTATTTTCTTTTTTTAAATTTTATTTATTTTTGTATGTGTATGAATGTACTGTCTGTATGCAGGTCTGTGCACCCATGTAGTGCAATGCCGCGGAGGTCAGAAGAGGGTCTCGGATTCCCCTGGAACTGGAGTTCTCCTGGAATTGGAGTTACAGACGATTCTTAGCCACCACGTGGGCACTGGGGATCGAACCCAGGTCCTCTGCAAGAGCAGCAGTCAGTGCTCTTAAGCGCTAGGCTATCTCTCCAGCCCAGTATTTCTTATACAACACTTTTGTCCATGTTTTTTCTAAAATATTATAAGGTAGTTAAAAGTATCAGGCTGGTGTAACTTAGCCTTTCTGGATGCTTAATGACCATACTTAATGTCCATACCAATTTGGTGAAGGGACTTAAGGGATAACTTTTTTCCTTGCCCTCAGAGGTCAACTAAGTTCCAGGGGACTATGCATGTGGGCATCTCTTGAAATGTCTTGCAAATGTGAGTCACCAGTCTTTCTGTGCAGGGAGATCTTCGACATCCACTAATGGGACTTCAGCCAGTGTCCAGTCTATAAAAAGGAAAGTCTGCTCATGCTTCAAAAAGGGAAGCTTGGTCTAGCAAGACCTGACTTTGTCCTCGAGTGGATGGAACTTTGAAAAGTCAAAAAGAGCCATGCCCCCCCCCCCAATAAAACCTGATTGACCCTTGAGGACCAAATCCTCAACTGACCTTGAAAAAACAAAAACATTGGTTAATCTGGGCTGTGTGGCCTTAAACATCCAAAAGGAAAGTATAACCAGAAATATATAAATAGTAAGTCCTGAGAAATTGTACTTCAGGTATAAAACTTGAGATCTTAGTAAAAAGACAAAAAGTAAAAAAAAAAAATACAGTTGTTTTGCATGTCTTACTGGCCAGTGAAGCTACCCTGTGGGCACCACTGCTTTTGCCATCCTTCAAAGACATGAGACACAGCTTTTCAACCTTCCAATATGGACTGAAGACTCACGTCTCTCCAAGAATCCTCCAAACCTTCGTGCCAGATGGGGACTGCTGAGACATCCAGCTTGTGGACTGAGACAGCCAGCTTGTGTGCTGAGCTACTACTGGGGGTTTCAGCCTCTTCAGAGTGTAGTCTGCCATTGTTGGACTACCCGGTACAGGAATATCAAGACAGGACGCAGTGCTTACTGAACCTCATTTGATGACCACAGGAATGGGAGACCCCAGTGTGGAGCACAAGGGCAGGATTGATGGTTGTTTGTGTTTGCCAAGCAGGAACCTTCACACTTCCTTAAGGAAAATATGACATTTTTCTTTTTTTATTTTATTTTATTTTTTTTGTTTCTGTATGTGTATGAATGTACTGTCTGCATGCAAGTTTGTGCACCCGTGTTGTGCAATGCCGCAGAGGTCAGAAGAGGGTGTCGGATTCCCCTGGAACTGGAGTTCTCCTGGAATTGGAGTTTCAGACGGTTCTCAGCTGCCATGTAGGTGCTGGGGATCGAACCCGGGTCCTCTGTAAGAGCGGTTGGTGCTCTTAACCATTAGGCCATCTCTCCAGCCCCAGGAAAACATGACATCTTTCAGCCTAATAAAGAAAAAAAAAAAAAGAAATCATAAGCTGAGTTTGCTAAAACCTATGACGTCAAAATCTTGATATATGTGTGGCATGCATATACGCGTATTTTGGAGTGATACAAATCGGAAAGAACAACAACAAAAAAGACTGTGTCAAAGAACTGACTGAAACAGTAAACTGCCCAAAACAGTAATCTTCTACATTGAAAATTAAAAGAAAAAGACTGAGAAAAAGATGAAAGACATGTATATCAGAATGCTTGAGCTCTGGTGGGGTGGGGGCAAGGAACGAGGAATGGGTCTAAATTTTATTAAGACATGTTGTATGAAATGCACAAAACTTCAATAAAAAAATTGGCTTTAAAAATATGTCATGAATGTGGCCTGGGATGAGGTCCTGGTGGGAACGGGTGGGGTGGACGAGGATAGGAGGCCATGAATGTGGCCTGGGATGAGGTCCTGGTGGGAAGGGGTGGGGAGGGCGAGGGTAGAGGCCATGAATGTGGCCTGGGATGAGGTTCTGGTGGGAAGGGGTGGGGAGGACGAGGGTAGAGGCCATGAATGTGGCCTGGGATGAGGTCCTGGTGGGAAGGGGTGGGGAGGACGAGGGTAGAGGCCATGAATGTGGCCTGGGATGAGGTCCTGGTGGGAAGGGGTGGGGAGGAGGAGGATAGGACACCATGAATGTGACCAGACTCTCTCATACACATGTATGAAATTGTCAAAGAATAAGCTAACAACAAAGAGATAACTGATCTGGAAAGTAATAAGCATACCAACCCTTTTACTGAAAGGAGTTTTCTTATATAAGACAGAAGCTCCAGGCCAAAAAGATGGCTGGGTAGGTAGAGGCAGCCTGGTGACCTGAGTTTGATCCTGGGATCCATGTAAAGAAGGAAAAGACTGCACACAGTTGTCTTCTGACCTCCACGTTGTTGCCATGGCCCTAATGCCCACACTGCACACTCACACATACACAGTATTTTTAGAAGACGTTTACTGAGTTGTAAGATAAAACTTCTGTTAAATTCTAAGATTTGTGTCAGCTACATAGATGCTGATTGCAATTTTCGTTTGAAACAGATTCTAGAAAGAAGCTACATTTTATTCAGGAATATTGTACTTTCATGTTCGTATGCGTGGGGGGGGCCACATGTGTGATCACATGCGTGTGCATGTGGAGGCCAGAGGACAACCTTGGGTCCTGTTCCTCAGCAATGCCATCCTCCTCCTTTGAGACAGGGTCTCAAATTAAGCTAGTCTAGCTGGCCAGGGAGCTATAGGAACTTGCCAGTACCAGATTTACGAATGCTAGGGTTATGGGTGCAGGAGGCAATGCTTGGCATTTTATTAATACATGGGTAGTAAGTTTGCATGATAAGCACATTACTTCCTGAGTCATCTCCACACACTCCATTTTTTTATGATCAAGAATAACAAATGACAAGACTTAAAAATGCTTTTCATTCATCAAAATAACATACATTATTTTGTACATTATTTTGATGAATTAAAATAATGTATACTATAATAATGTACATTAAAACTTTTTTATTGGATTAGTTCAATGCCTTTCTTTCCAAGAATACTTTTACTTGTCCAATTGGTAAATATGAGAATTTTATTAATGCTGATATGCATATAAAATGATAGTTACATATGTTTGTAAAAATAATCCTTCATTCTATGCAGGGGTTTGTCTGGTTAAATTTGCATGGGTCTTGTGCATACTGACTATACCACTGTAGATTCACATGAACAGGGTCCCAAAAGCTTGTAGGGTTCTATTTCCACATGGTCATGCACCTCCTCCCTGGCTCTAACAATCTTTCCCACCCCCTCTTCCACCAGAGTCCCAGAGCCCTGTTCCAGTGAAGCTTAATATAGGAGTCCTTCCCAAGGACCCACATTTTGAAGACTCCTAATTCCTTTTTTGCAACAGGAATTACAGAAGATGTGATCCCGATAAACAGTGATGTTGAGGGTCTGAAGAAAGCTAGCTGATAACTTTTACTTAAAGCATGATTAAATTGTTAAACTATGCTTTTCAAAAATGTTTACAGATTTTGTAAAGTATTTTTACCGATTCTTTGAAATTTTCCTATGGTGTATTTTGATCCTATCAGATCCCCCTGGGGCCCCCCTCCCCATTCCCCACCCCCACCATGCTTCCCCTTATCCCAACTTCATGTCCTCCCTTGTTACTGCTTTTTTTTAAAGGCCTATTGAGTCTAAGTTGTGTTCCTTGAGGACTCCTGGGTTAGGGTCATCCCCTGGGGCCTGGTCAACCTACCCAGCATCACACCCTTAGAGGAAACTGAGTCTCCCTCTCTCACAGCCATCAACTGCCAGTAGTTATTTATCTAGAGCTTGGGTTCTGTGCCCACCTCTCCATCTGGGATGGGATGTCGTCATCCGGCTTGGACTTCCATGGGTCTTGTGCACGCTGTCACAATTGTCATGTTTTTGTATGTATAGCTTGCTCTGCCGTGTCTGGACAAAATGCTGTTTGGAAGACAAATTTAAAATGTAAGTTTTAAAGATTAAAAACAAATGTAAGGGGCTGGAGATATGGATCAGTGGTTAAGAGTACTCGCTGTTCTTGCAGACAACCTGAGTTCAGTTCCCAGCACCACACTGAGGTCTGGGAGAGCTTAGGCCCTCCTCTGGACTCCGTGGGCTCAGTGAACATACATGTGCACACGTGCAAGCAGACATACACATAAATAAAATCAATACATAAATCTTTGAAATATTTTTCATTTTTATTGACCTTTTGTACATTTCATACAACATTTAGTAATCGAATTTGGACCCCTCCCCCACCCCTCTCCCCAGCCCTCCCCCACCCCTCCAGAACTCATGCATTCTGCCATACATACTAAGTCTTGTCTTGAACCTTTATTCTCAGTCTTTTTTTTTTAACTTTTTTGATGCAGAAATTTACTAGTTTTGGCCAGTTCTTTGAACAAGTCTTTTTTGTTGTTCCCTTTAATTTTATATTGCTCCAAAATATGCATGTATACACTCCACACATCTACCAGATTTACAATGTGTGGAAATAAGCTATAGGTTAATTCCAAAACATATTTAGGGATTCACAGTTTAACAGTAAAATTGCCTGCAGGCTAAAAGAAACATAACTTTACATTTAGAAATTACATAGCAAGTTGATGTATGCTTTCATGTACTTAAAAAAAAGCGCTTAAGCTGGGCGTGGTGGCACACGCCTTTAATCCTAGCACTTGGGAGGTAGAGGCAGGTGGATCTTTGTGAGTTCAAGGCCAGCCTGGTCTACAGAGTGAGTTCCAGGACAGCTGGGGCTACAGGGAGACCCTGTCTCGAAAAGACCAAAAAAAAAAAAAAAAGAGCTTTATTCTTTGTCATAAATTTTAGGACTGAGGAAAATTTTTTTAGACAAGGTCCCCCTGTAGCCCAATAGCGTAACTAGGAAAATGCAGGTTGCTAAAAAGCCTTGCAATGTTATGGCAATGAAGAACGTTGGAGCAGGAAAAACTCTAAGACAGAAGGGAAGATAGAAAGGGAAGACCAGACTGGAGTCTTCCCTCCTGCCCCCTGAGGCTCCCAGGATAGAAGTCTTTCCTGTAGTCTTTTCCCAGGATGGAAGTCTGTTCCTCCAGGACATCACATTCATATAGCCTTTGTGATTGTGTGTTATCTGTAAACCACCTACTCCATTACCACTAATGTGTTATTCATTCTTTGCTTGCATTTGTCTTGTTATAAAAGGCCCCCAAGACTTGATCAAGGGGCTGACTACTTTATTGAATGATCTGTGGGTCAGTACCACTAGCGTAAATTAAACTCCCTCTCCTCACCTGACTTTGGCCTTGGTCTCATGATTCTTTTTCATAACATTTGTGGAGGCCCCAGTGAGATCACGCCGCCATACCCCTCCCTGGTAATAGATTCTGCTGTTCTGGACCTGCAACACCCTTGTCACTGGCAACAGAGAAGTGCACACCCTGAAGAATTTCCTCTGCAGAGTCTCCTTCCCAAGGAGCAGAGACAGCTGCAGAGTCCCAGACTGGAGCTGCTCACCAGGTGAAGGAGACAATAGAATAGATGTCCAGACCAGGTAAGGGCCCAACCAGGTTAGACAGACAGACATAAGCCAGTGCAGGCTGATCCTCCACAGGAGGCTGCACACAAAGACTTGATGTGAGCCCAAGGTGGCATTGGCCTGTGGTCAGAAAAGGTAAAAGGACCACAGTTAAAACCTCTTTGTGATTATGAGGTACATGTAGGTAAAAGAGCAATCAGGAAAAGGGGCCACAAGTAAACTTCAGTTCTGAAGTCCTGCTCCTATCCAGGTGGAACAGGAATTTAGTGGGAATAACTAGGAACAACAAACTCTGAATGATTGCGTGTGAATGTGAGAGTGATTAATAGCTTCACAGCTCTGTGAAGCAAAGGAATCTGAGCAGGCCTCACCCTGAGGTCATGTAACCTAAACGGGCATTCACCTTCTGGTGACTGAGCACGGGGTTCATACATGCACTCTTATAGTCAGCTCTCTTAAGACACCGAGAGACGTCTGTCCAGGAAGTCACCTGAATGATGGAGAGACGAGTGTCCTCCACCCGTCTTGTACCCACATTACATACACCCAGGCACATATAAAATTTCAAATGGGTTCCTCCCAGTCCAAGTGTCAGACCAGACTGTCCACAACTTTAAACTAGGCTATGCAGGAGATTACGGTACTAAGATGAAATCCTCTAAATTGAAAACTTTCTGTGAAGTTCAGTGGCTTGATATCAGCCTCTATGGATGCTATTTGAACCCCAAAACCCAGCTTTATAATTACCAGAAGAGGAAGGAGAACTGCCCCATTGCTATGAGATTATGGAGAAAGTGTTCTCTCCCTATCCGGATTTAAAAGATGAAGTGTCTACTTACAAAAGATCATCCTAATCAGATTCCTCAATTATTATGTTTTGGGTACACCTCATTTTCATGTAATTATGTCATGTGTGTCTGTGGTAATAATTTTGCATGGGTTGCTTGAGATTCATATAATTATGTCATGTGTCTGTAAGCTTTCTCATGTGTTGAGATCTCATGTAATTCAGTAATTTATGGCTATAATTGTCTTATATTGCTTCCATCAAAGCAAAGTGGCAACTTGAATTTTTCTTTTCATTCTTTTATTGTGCACAAAATTATTAGACTTATTTTTGTTTTTAGCATGCCTGGTTAAAATGCACACAATCCAGACTTTAATTATGAATATCAATACATTGATGATAATATATTCAAAGGCCTTATAAATTTGGGTACCATAGACATCTTTAAATTTATTAAACAATGTCTCTGAGACTATTAAATGTTTTGCAAAACTTCTAAGTGCCAATTGTTCATACAAAACAATATCTGAGTTGGTCATTTAAGGATCTTATTGTTAGATGCTTTGGGGTGTGGGTTTGCTTTCAAGGTGGTTGTTTTGGCTGAGCGTGGTGGTGCACGCCTTTAATCCTAGCACTTGGGAGGCAGAGGCAGGTGGATCTTTGTGAGTTCAAGGCCAGCCTGGTCTACAGACAGCTGGGGCTACAGGGAGACCCTGTCTTGAAAAGACAAAAAAATTCCTTTATATATATATATATATATATGTATAAAATATTAAGGACTTATTAGACAATTGATGAACACTTATTGCATCTTTTATAATCTTTAAAGTGTCATCACAGAAACTAATTATTTTCAGTATGTTCATATTTTAAAATACAAGGAAAATGTGGTCCACAGCTAGAAGCTTTCAGTACTGTTTATGCCATGAAAGGTTTTAAATGTTATTATTTTGACTGTTTAAATTTAGGGTCACATTATATTCTGATTAGAATTTTCATACAGGTGTCGAGGTTTTGGTTTTGATTTTTTTAATTTTTTTATCATTTATTATATTTTAAGGGATTCACAATATAAGAGTTCAGTTGTTTTCAGATCACATTGACGTTGCTCAGTTTGCCATACAATTAGGTAACTGGTGCTAGCATCCACAGATGAGGGATACCATCATCATTTGTTTTCCTGGGACTGTGTTACTTCACTCAGCATGATATCTTCTAGCTCCAACCATTTTCCTGCAAAGTTCATGATGTCATCTTTCTTTACTGCTGCTTAGAACTCCATTGTATAGATGTACCACATTTTAGAGTCATATTATATTCTGATGTCAAGGTTTTGTTTTTGAAACTAATTTGTTATGACACTGTGTCTAAACTTCTCACCTATTTTCTTTTAACTTGGCAGCAATTTCAGAGCCATATGTGTAAATGATAAATGCCTGACCTTTAAAGGATCCCATGCCGAGTTAAAGAAAAAAAAAATCTTACCTTAGATGCAAGCCAAGTTGAGAACCTTGAGAACCTGCAACCACACCCACACACACACACCACACACACACATACACACACACAGAGGGAAAACTGTAAAGCCCAAACCTGAGATTATTATCTGGAAAAAAGAGGTGTCAGCCCTGACTGTCTCAAGCTCCTGGACCATAATACCAACTCCCATGTTCTTAACTCTTAAAAAACAGAACTATGAAAAGTAAAACTCTCTCTCCCTTTCCCAATCCCCCAACCCTTATAAGCAACCCACCAACTAACTGCAACAGTTTCAATCCCCCAGAGAAACTGTTGTCCCTCCTAGTTCTTAATAAAGGACACTTTGTCTCTGATGAGGTCAGTGCCTCATCTCTCTTTTTACATTCCTCTGGCTCTATCCTGATCTAACAATAACATTTTGCATTTCTCTCAGTTTTGTTCCTCTCCTGACATGATACTGGATAAAGATCTTTACAAATCAGGGTTCCAGTTACTACACACTGGATAGATTCTCTCTGGAGCTTCATCCCACACAAGAACATTTTCTTCTGGCAGCCCTGCCTGAATCACACTATTCCAAACACTGTCACAGTGACTACAGCTCCTTGCTTTCACACAGAAACATGGCTGTACTTTGGGCTCAAATGTATGCTAATCTCACAAAAGCCTTTCTTTTTTTTAATATATTATTATTTGTGTTTATTTTAAAGGGATTGCTACAATCAGAAACACAGTTGTTCAATAGATTGATGGTTACTCAGTGGTTCATACAATTAGGTATTTGTGCATTTTGCAGTACCTATGATCCAAGATTTGAACAACCCAAGGTTTCCCGATAGTGCATGAGAAAGCTTGTATGACGGCATGTTGATCAATTAAGGAGTACAAGTACTATATTGGCTGTAGTCGCCATGATTCCCCTATGCTCTCAGCAGCCCTGACAATCTACCATGCCTCCTCATCTGGAATTCTTTTGTTCCTGGGCTTTTGGGAAAGAGGGCAACAAGTGGGCGAAGAAAACAGTCCACTTTCATTTGGAGTTGTCATTTTGGACTCTAGTCTGTTCAGGTTGTTTCCCTTCATGGGTTGACAGCTGATCCAGTGGATACTTTTTAGCATACTAACAAAGCACAAGCAATTTGGATGTACAGGCATTTAAGCAGTACTAATTATTTATGGCAAGCTAAGCTGTGAGCAATAGACACAAGATGCTTGGATGTAATGCTAATCGCAAACGTGTGGTTGTCTATAAAGTAACAAGTTCTTACTCGTGGCTATAACATCTCCTAATCCACTAGGACATAAGCTGGGGCATCCACTGTGAGTTATTCCGCCAAGGAAGAGACTAATAGCCATTAAGATTTGGAAATATATATATATATATATATATATATATATATATATACACACACTTGGCTGTCACTGTTGCACAGTATCTCCAGGCAGTTGAGGTGTAGCTGATACTGACACAGAAGTCTTGCTTGTCTCAGAGAGACCAATATTTTGCTGTATTGCTTTAGTGGGCTTTGGTAACGCTCTCTGGCATTTCAGAGGCCAGTTGTATGTTAGCAAGTGTTGTCTCAACATTTTTTCATGCTCACACCAGGTCTTTGACAACAGGGACTTACTGCCTTTCTCCTTGCATATATCCCACTTATAAGCAAAAGGCCTTTATAATTTTTGGGGGGGGGTTGAATCCCCTAGCCAACATCTCCTAGGCAGAATAATTCATTGCTGATGTCAGAGCTTTCCTGTACTAATATATCTTGCTACAAAAGCCTTTTCTATCGCACTCCTGGTAACTTTCTCAAGAAAATGTTATCACCCCTATGATTCTATGTCTCCACAAAAGCAGGACACACATTCCTACTCTCATTGAACCCTTTCATAGAAAACATTGTTTTAGTATTTCCCAGAAAGTGATGCAATAGCTCTGGGCTATGACTCACTGTCATCTATCTGTTCAGACATCCTCATGTTAGGCAGTGTGTTGTCAGTCATCCATGCGTGTCACTACAATTACTCTTTCCCCCCCTCGTGTTTACATCAGCAGCCACTTTGACTTGCCATCATGCACACAGTCTCCTACACAAAGATCAAAACTCCTGAAGTGATTCTAAGCAACCTGTGTGTTCTCTAAGGCACCTTCAGATGACTGAGTTTCTTGGCCTCAATCTCCATGTCACACTTGCAATTCTGAGAGTTTTAAATTCTGGATATGCTACTAACCATGTCTCTGTAGCTCTGAAAATACAGAAAGATTATACCATGCCACGAGAGTTTCAGTAAAAATATAACACATTCTAATGAGTGAATGCCTTTACCATAGGCCTAAAAACTCAATGTAGGGGTGGTTAAGAGTGCCAACTGCTCTTGCAGAGGACCCAGGTTCGATTCCTAGCACCTACATGGCAGCTAAAAACCATCTTTAACTCCAGTTCCAGGGGAATCCAACGCCCTCTTCTGACTTCCACAGCATTGCACGACATGGGTGCACCAAACTACATGCAGACATTACACTCATGCACATAAAAAATAATAAATAAATTTAAAAAACTCAATATAGCTTACTAAATTATGTAAATAAGATCCCACAAGAATGTTTTCCACAGTGTATACTCACCTGTCATTTCTCTTATTGGCTTGAAATCACCAGGACACTTCTAAAGAGTTAATATTTTTTTTTGAGACACTATTTCCCTAAAGCCCCAATTGTCTCCTAACTTACTATGTAGACCAGGCTGGTCTCAGTCTCACAGATACCAGCCTGCCTTTCTGCCTCTTGAATGCTAGGTTTAAAGGCACACACCATCACACCCAGTACAAAATTAATATTTAAATGCACTTATCTAAGAGAGCTTTTCCTTTTCCTTACCCTGTGTTGCTGAGGAGCAATCTTAGGGCCTCATGCATACTAAGCAAGTGTTCTACCACTGACCGATATCCCAAACCCATATATGCAATCCTAAATTCTGTCACATGACCTAAGTTTTATAAATCTATTCCGCTGAAAGTATCTGTTTTAACTAGAGTGATTCCAGTAAAAGTAAATCTTAGCAAGCGTTTACAACAAATAAGTTAGAGCAGGGAACAGTTTACCCAGGTGCTGAGGAAGACAGACATAGACAGATTAGTAATTAAGAGGAGTCATAGCCATCCACCTACTGGAAAGGGAAGGGAGGGGAGGGGAGGGATTTTGAAAGGGGAAAGGAAAAGAAAGGGAGAAGGAAAGGAGAGGAGAGGAAAGGAGGGAAGGGAAGGAGAGGAGGGGAGAGGAGGAGAAGGGATGGAGGGAAGGGGAGAGGTGAGAAGGGGACAAGAGTGGAAGAAACGTGTTCAGAGCCCGGTGCTGAGAAGTGGCCTCAGAAGGAGGGACTGCTGTGCTCTGGGTCTGAGGAGACAGCGTTTCAGCTGTTAACAGATCTGCTATTCAAGGCAGGATTATAGCAAATGAAGTTCATGTCCTCTTTGCACCTTCTGAAATTTTGCTTAAGTCCCCACTAGGCTGATCAAGCCCAAACCCAGCTAATTTTGGAACCTGAGAAACAACTTTAGGAATAAGTTAATCTAACTGCAGACCAGCAATGAGGACAGGACAGAGTGGCCCCCAGCTCCTCTCACCCCAGGCTAGCCCACTGCAGCATATGCCCGAGTGTTCCACAAACACACATCAGTATGAAGGTACTTACCCAGAAGGCCGTTTGGAGCTGCAGATCCTTTGCTTCAACTGGATTCAAAGGAATAAAACATGGAGGGGTTCTGTGTTCTCCAGGCTATTCCACTAAAACGCAGGGTTTGCTCTCTGTTCTCAGAAATTACCTGAAAGGAAGGTGCTGCACCAACTAGCAAACTGAATCTCCACCCTAACACCACAGTTATGGATCAGAAGAATCAGTTCTTCTTCCCACTGCATGCTGGTGGAGGGGCAAGATCTAAATTCTGAATTGACATGAAACCAGCAGATACCTAACCAATAGGCGAGAAAGTCTGCAGTGATAAAGATCTGAGAATGAGTGTTCACGCTCCATACTTGCCCGGGCAGTCCTCATTCCTGTATGTTGTAAAGGTGTGTCAGAAACTACAGGTCTAATGCTCTTTCAAGCTCTAAATATCCACACCAGATTTGCAATCTTGAGAGATATTTTTATTGAGCATTTCATACAACGGTTCCTAATCAAACTTAGCCCCCCATGCCCCAACCTCCCATCATAACTCATGCATTACATCATGCAACTTATCCAGTCTTTGAACCCAGATATCCTTCTGTGCAAATGCATCCACTGGAGTCTAGTCAGCAGATCTAGAAATCTTAAGTAAGGCATGTTACCCCTCACCCTGCAATGATCAGTCTCTTCTAGTTCTCAGTCCAGAGCTAGCCCACCACCCGTTCCTCTTGCTCCACTCTGGGAACTTGGCCGAGTTGGCCTGGGTCCCGTGCCTGATGTTAACATGCCACACGTTCACATGTGCAAGCTTCCAGTAGTCTGAGCCTCTGCTTCCGTATAGCCTGGCTCTTACAATCTTTCCACTCCCTCTTCTGCAATGATCCCTGGGTGTCCTATTCAGGAATAAGCACTCTGTAATCTCTTATTCTTCACAGTTGGTTGTGGGTCTCTGGATTAATCACCATCTGCTGCAGGAGAAACCTTCTTTGTTGAGAGTTGAGAGAGGCATTAATTTACAGAGTGGAATATTATTCAGCTGCTAAGGAAAACAAAATTATGAAATTAGTAGATAAATGGACTGAACTGGAAACAATCATCCTGAGCGAGGTAACTCACACCCCCAAATCCCTAAGTATATTTAAAGTGATGAAAGAAAAATATTGTCAATAGTGGAGAAATTAAGATCTTTCCAGGTTTACAAATCTGAGATTATTTGTTGCCAGTAGGCTCACCACACTATTGCTGAGGGGAAACTACAATACTCTGGAATCACTGGCTCTTCAATGACTCAAAATTCCTTCCTTGTCTTGGGAGGTCAGTCAGCTGGGGAGTCCATTATTAGATTTCCATTAGCTTTGCAAAATACAAATGAGTCACTGTTTTCAAGTACTGGACAACTGGCAGCAAAAGACGGCAATCTCTTAGAGCTGGAGAGGTGGCTCAGCAGTTGGAGAGCACTGGCTGCTCTTGCACGGGACTGAGGTTCAGTTCCCAGCACCCACATGGTGTCTATAACTCCAGTTCCAAGGCACTCCTATGCCCTCTTCTGACCAATGTGGGCATTGCATGCATGGGTGCACATACATATCTGAAGGCAAAACACTCATAGACATAAAATGAAAATAAAGATTGCAATCCCTGAAGTTCTTTGCCAGAGCCAGGAGCCAGTTTTCCAGCTGCAGCACAAACACTTGGCACAAAATACTGCTCTTCTACAGAACTAGGAAGACACAGAACTTTAATAGACCTGGCCTTATGTGTAGAATCAAGAAGTGTGGAGAAGTAAGATAACAGTCCCTGTGTGGTCTGTCCAAAATCTCTGGCTGAGGACTAGGCTGAATATGCACCAAAAAGTCTGCTCAAGGCTAACCATAAAGTTAAAGCTTAAAGAAAAAATAATATCCCAATCTGTAAGGGACTAATAAGACATGATAGTAAAGGGTAAAATTGTGGCAGGCCACACTGTTAGGATCATGTGAGCCCAGGAGTTCAAAGCCATGCTGAGAAACTATTATTATTATTATTATTATTATTATTATTATTCAATGTTGGATTGGATCTTGAAGCAAAAAGTAATATACCAAAGTGTAAAGATACAGGGGTGATGTCAATCTCAGTTATCTGATTGCAATAATCTCATTAAGGTATGTCACATTGGAAGAAAGGGAAAGGTTAGAAATCCTTTGTATTGTTTTGGCAATGTAAAGTCTAAAATCATTTCAAAATAATTAGTTGGAAAATATGTTTACATGTGAAAATACAATATTGGAAGTAAACATTCCCTGAAGATACAGTATGGAGACATTAACATGCTTGTCCATGTGAACTACCATTACAGAGCTCTGCCTCTTTAAGGAGGGGATTCCCCCACTCTTTGGTGAGCCCTCCCCATACAGAGGGTAGTGTGGAAAGTCTGAACTCAGCAGTTTCTACCACCACTCATAAGACAGCTGGCCAATGAGTGGTCACAGTTTGAAAGTGCATTGATGGTCCCCAGAGTCTGTGGCTCCCAGCAGGCAGACATCCCACCCAACAACAGGAAGCTGTTTTCCTGGTGTATGTATCTGCCCAGGTACTGAAAATACAAGTATTGTTCCCACTCACCAGTGAGCAGCCTGCTGGGAGAGTCAGCCTTGGACAGCAGGGCTGAGAGCTTCCCCTACTGTCCAGTAAAATGGTTGGACAGTCCAGGAGCACACACAGACTTCCTCCACGTAGTGCACACTACCTGACAGTAACCGACAGTAGAATCCAACCTGGACCACTCTCAGGGACACAAACGAGCATCTCAATACTGTGACAGCAGCACACTGCTCTGAGTCCAGAATGCTTAAGTCCTGGATCACAAGAGCTCAACCATTTTGCAGACAGAAGGGGCGGTTTTGAATCATAGGTTTGAGACCTAATCTGAAGAACTTAAATTTTATAACATTTAAAATGAATCGTTTTGGGGATACCCCAGTTGCCACACTCAAAGTCCCTTTTCAGCATGGAAGAAGTCAGAGTGGTCAGCAACCAGATTCCCTTCTGGTGATTGGGGTGACCCTTTTTAGAGGGTAACATAACTAAACAGGAGCTAGAAATTGAATAGACAGTATAGGGATGAGACACACACCCCCAAATTAACCAAACTTTCTCGCTGAGAACTCAAGGCTTCCTGGAGTAGCCAGTAAACACATCCTTCTGGTAGCCCTGAAAGAGCAGGAAAAGAAGAAAAGAAAGAAAGAGAGAAGGGAAAAAAGAGAAGTACATCCCAAGCCCCACAGATTGATTCTTTATTTCACCAGAATAAGAAATGGAAATCTCCCCTTTTTTGTTCTTCTTGCTTTGTTTTGTTATTGTTATTTTTGTATTGTTTCTGTTTTCCTGTGAAATGAAAAAAATAAAGAAAAATATGAAAAATATGAATCATTTTGTTGAATCAAGCATATCTTCTGGGATATAAATACAAAGCAATTTTAATTTTTATGTGTTTAACTGCTGCTATGAGTTCTTCACTCACTGCTAGATAAAAATTAAGTTAAATCTCATTTTTTTCTCTAGATACTTTTCTTTATATATAACCTCCCAAGCCTTTTTAAAATTTTTTTAATTTATTTTATTTTTTTATGTGTATGAATGTACTGTCTGCGTGCAGGTCTGTGCACCCGTGTCATGCAATGCCACGGAGGTCAGAAGAGGGTCGGATTCCTCTGAAACGGGAGTTCTCCTGGAATTAGAGTTACAGACGGTTCTCAGCCACCATGTGGGTGCTGTGGATCGAACCCGGGGCCTCTGCAAGAGCAGTAGGCGCTCTTAACCGCTAGGCCAGGTGCATGGAGGAGTGAAACGGCAGCCTGCATTAAACTTCCACTTGCAGCCTCCAAGCTCTGTCCTGCAGGCAAGCACATGCTGGAGCCCAGGGAAAGGTTGTGCGTGCTTTCCTCATTTTCCCCTCAAGCGACACTTCCCTGATCTTCCCCTAGTGTGCTTGTGTCCTTTCTGATGCTACCGTGGCCACTGCTCAGAGACCCCAAGAGAGTGAGGGTCTTCATTACAGTGATCTTGAACTGACATCATGTACACACTGCAAATAGCTTCTACACGGAAATCTCTCGTTTGAGCTTCCTTTAAGCTTGGCTGCCACTGAGTTTGTCCATACCACCGATGTTTAGGGAGCTTCTGCCCACCACCCACATGCTGACCTTTCAGATAGCCGCTCCAGGTTGAAGACTCTGGGCGGGACAAACGTGGCTGGAAGCAGAGACCAGTCTCACAGGGGCGACCGACCTGGCTTCCATCAGCCTGAGACACTGTTTGTAAATCCTGGCGAAGATGTGCTTAAGGACCCACACGAGAAACAAAACCATGTATGCTCTGGCGGTTGTGAAACCCTGGGATCTGTTTGGAGGAGAGGAAAGAACAACTCTTCTCAGATCTCGCCATCTGCTTCCGTTTCCTTTCAGAAATATAGTGGTCAAGGCAAGCCTGTGCGCCTGTGTAAGGTGTGCCTGGGGCGCCTGCGCACTTGGGGGCCACACCTTCCTTCACACATTTTCATGCTGCCATCTACTGCTGCCTAATGAGATGTCATTTTAAAACTCCACAGGTTTTTTCTGACTGTATGGGCTTGGTACACTTAAATGTTTGATGCATTTTAAACCCAACCTTGACCACATGATTTATTATTATTATTATTATTATTATTATTATTATTATTATTAGGGTCTTTTCGAGACAGCCTCCCTGTAGTCCCAGCTGTCCTGGAACTCTCTCTGTAGACCAAGCTGGCCTTGAACTCACAAAGATCTGCCTGCCTCTGCCTCCTGAGTGCTAGGATCAGAGGCATGCCTCACCTGGCATTCAATATTATAACCCGGCACCAGGACTGGGGACTGAAATGACCGAACTGACTCCATTTCATTGTAGCTGACTTTTCTTTTACCCTGTATTTCTGCCCAGCCCCCACCCCTCGCCCCCCCACCTCTTGGCCCCACCCCACCCCACCCTACCCCTACTACTCATGTTTTCAGCCCAGCAGAACTTGTCCCATTAAGTCTGCACCTGTATTTAAGGGATACTTTTCTCTACATACTGGGAAACTTACAACCAGCCAGGTAGCAAGTCCTGTCCCTGTTTCCATGTAGCAGTGTAACTCTGGTGATCTGATGTAACTATGGTTACTGGTTCTGACCCTGGCATGATATAATTGTGGTTTCACACTTTATAAATCCTGCTCTGCTTCTCCTCGGGGTCAAGAGTCCTTTATGGTCATAAGCCCTCTTGACATAAGGCGCCCCAGGCACACCTTACAGATAAGTCAGTGCCAAACCAAGGGAGGCAGGGTCCCACCCAACAGAGATGAGGATCTACTGGTAATGGATAGATATTAGGAGAGGAAGAGTAAGCTTGCCCTACCGGTGTGTCACCTGGTAGGTTGACCAGACTCTAAAGCACAGACACTCCCAAGAGCATTTGAGAAGCATAGGTTAGATTCAAGAGGCCTTGAAAAAAATTGAAAAACAGTAATTCAGGACCTGACTTTGCGGAGATGGTAAAGTAGGGGTGGAGAGGAAGGGGTCTAATACAACCAAAATAAATTACATGAAATTCTCTAAACAATAAAATATTTTTAAAAACTAAAAAGGTAATAATGATGATTCTGTGCTGCTTAATAATGAAGAATCTGTTGAGTTGCTATTTTCCAGTGTGTTGGCCATAACCACATTGTAATTCCTGGATTGTATAATTCTATTTAGCTTTTGAGGAACTACCAGTATTACAGCAGCAACGCACATGGGTTTGTAGTCCTTGAAAACTCTTTTTTTATTTATTGTCCTAACCTTCTTGTATTGGGCATCTCCTGGGAACCTGCCTTTCCCTGATATCAGTAAGTCTGAGCATCTTTTCATGATGTTCTTGATCACATATATATTCTCTCTATAGGACTATCTAGCTTTATCTGATTTTTTTTTTGAGTCAGGGTCTGTCCGTAGCCCCAGCTGGCCTGGAACTCATTATAAAGACGAAGCTGGCCTTGAACTCACAGAGACCCACCTCTGATTAAAGGCGTACACTATCATACCAGCGCCTCTATCTTTTTTTTTTTACCTCTATCTTATTTTAAATTAAGATGTTTATTTGTTGTTTTGTAGCAGTTCTTTTTGTTTTCTGAATATTCATATTTTCCCTGAAGTTTTGTTTCTCAGTCTGTATTAGCTTTCCAAGTACTAGGGATATTTCATGCAGTTGTGGGGTCCAAGGCTCTTTCGCTAGCACCTAGAATACTGTTCTATCACTTTCACACAGAAAACATGGCACCACCCTCTCCATAAGTCTTGTCAACAGCATCCTAATACCCTGTTGCTACACGACAAAAGAACACGAGAATTTAGTGACGTCACGCTAGAAGGAACGCATGCGCACAGGCGAGGCAATGATTCTTGGTCATCTCTGAAGTTGTCGGTTTGTTAACGTCACTACTAGTGGCGGTTGCTGCAGCTTGAGTGCTGACCCCTAGTCCTGGCTGGACTGCAACTTCCGCTGATAGGAATTTGGGCCCCACCAGCATTCACGCTCCCGCCTCCAACGTGGTGCACCTGGCCCACATTCTGCAGGTCACTGAGGCCAGGAGATGCAGTGCCCTGAGCTGCAAGAGCGAGTTCCATGCGAGTCACGGGGCTCCCGTGTCTGCCACTGCCAGGTCCCCACACTCGTCTCCACTGCAGCCCGAGCTTGGCAGCCACTGGAAGCTTTCACAGTGGACAGGAACGTGAAGATCCTCAGGGAGCACGGACGCCATTGCTCTCCTGCAGGGAGGCCCAGTTGAGATGCTCAGCGATTGCGTCTCCAGAAGCCAGAGCTTCTCAGGTTGCTCAGCTGCACTAAGTGCACCGGCCTGATGCCCCATCCCCGCTCCTGTGTCCCCGGTGCAGAAGTCATTGAAAGCTGGAGTCCAAACCCGCCTTTAAACCCGGGCTTGTCCAGTAGAACGTGGTGAACGTGGTTTAATGTTCCTGTCAAATGGCATAATTCCCACCACCGAGGACTGATGTCCAAGTACAGACCATGAGCTTCAAGGAAAGCTTCATCCTGTTGCTCAGCTTCCATGCTGTGAGGAAGCCAAACAGCCACGTGGAGACGCTTGTGTTGGGGTGACCAGGACCCTAGCAGGAGGCCTGGGTGGGCTCCTATGTGTCACCCAGTGTCCATCACTTACAATCTTTGTGCCCGTCTTCTGCAATGGTCCCTGAGTGGGTGAGATTTCATAAAGGAATCCTGTCCAGGGACAGAGGCCACTTCCAGGTCATTTCCAGCTCCATTACTCTCAAGTTATGTGTCCAAAGTATGTCCTGCAATATGGTATTAACCTCAAGTTCCAGGAGGCAATCAAGGGTTGTGGCAATAGCTGTGTCACTGGGGAGTCCTTTGGACTACCCTGACCAACACTCCAAGGGAGGGCTCTTCTGTCTGGTTTGTGGTTTTGTTACATAACCTTCAGCTCTACAGATGCACTCAGGTACAGAAACTTTTCGTGTATTTTTCAGTAAGCTTTTGAACGTTTCCCTCTGGCTTTTCACGGTAGTTAAACATTACTTCCCTCTGTCTCTCCTTGTCTAACCCTTATTCCTTCCATGCCAGTTAAAGCACCCCCATTTCTCCAATTATCTTGAAAACCTGTCTCCTATTATTGCCCCTCTCTTGAATTCCTTCTTCCCCTTTACCCAACAACCGAACTTGTATATCCTTCCCTTGTCCCTCTTCCCTCCTCAGTTGAATTACCCCCATTTTCCCCATCTCCTGCTTGGGACCATCTCTCCCCTACTATCCCCCTCTCTCGGGCTTTTTCTTTCTCCTTTCCTCCATAGTTCCCTTCTATTTTCTTGGGTCCTACAGTTACATCATGTGATATACTCACATATAAGGATTTGTTGCTAAGATCCACAAATGAGGAAGAACATACTTCCTTATTCTCCTGAGTCTGTGTTACTTCGCTTAGGATAATAGTTTTTATTTCTATCTGTAGGGGGGGGGGTCCCACCAAGATTTGTGTGGGGGGGATTTAATCCCTGGACGATCCATGTGGAAAACATGTGCAGGAAGGAAAGCACACCACGTGGACACATGTTAAGGTCCCAATGTAAAGAGATTTTTATTCTAAAATGTCTGGTTATATAGACAGCATGACTCATATCCCACGGCCAAATCCTAAACCTTTTTTGTCACTACATCCCACCCCATGGATGTGGCCAGGGAGGTCCTGTTGGTTTAGAATGCTACCCATCTTAACTGGATTTTCCCACACATCTATTTACCTGCAGATTTCATGATTTTGTCTTTCTTAACTGCTCATTAGAACTCCATTGTGTAAATGTATCATATTTTTGTTATCCATTTGTCAGTTGAGGGACATTTGGGCTGCTTCCAGTTTTTAGCTGTTGTGGAAAGAGCAGCAATAATGTGGGTGTACAGGTATCTCTTCAGTGTGATGAGTCTTTGGGTACACAAGGAGTGGTAGATCATATGTTAGATTCATTTTTAGGGTTTAAAATTTTATTTTATATATATATATATAGATATATTATAGATATAATTTATATATATTAGTGTATTTCCTGTATGTGTATAAGTGCACCCTGTATCATACAATGTGTGCAGAAGTCAGAAAANTAATAAAAATTTTAACCCCTAAAAATGAATCTAACTATGATTCTACCACTCCTTGTGTACCCAAAGACTCATCACACTGAAGAGTACCTTACACCCACATATTGCTTCTCTTTCCACAACAGCTAAAAACTGGAAGCAGCCCAAATGTCCCTCAACTGACAAATGGATAACAAAAATATGATACATTTACACAATGGAGTTCTAATGAGCAGTTAAGAAAGACAAAATCATGAAATCTGCAGGTAATAGTGATGTGTGGGAAAATCCAGTTAAGATGGGTAGCATTCCTAAAACCACAGGACCTCCCTGGCCACATCCAGGGGTGGATGTATGTGACAAAAAAGGTTTAGGATTTGGCCGTGGGATATGAGTCATGCTGTCTATATAACCAGACATTTTAGAATAAATCTCTTTACATTGGGACCTTAACATGTGTCCACGTGGTGTGCTTTCCTTCCTGCACATGTTTTCCACATGGATCGTCCAGGGATTAAATCCCCCCCACACAAATCTTGGTGGGACCCCCCCCCTACAGATAGAAATAAAAACTATTATCCTAAGCGAAAATGCAAAAAATTTTATTATATAAATATATGTACATATATATATATATATATATATATATATATGAGTGTATTTCCTGTATGTGTATAAGTGCACCTGTATCATACAATGTGTGCAGAAGTCAGAATAGAGAGCATTGGAGTCCCCTGGAACTGGAGTTATAGAGTTAGCTGCCATGCAGGAGCTGGGTGTTGAACCCAGGTACTCTACAAAAGCAGCAACTGACCCATCTCTCCAAACCACATTTTTAGTTTTGTAAGAGTTCTCCACACTGCTTTCCATAGTGACTGCATGAATTTGCAATCCCAATAGTGCTGAATGGGTGTTTCCCTCTCCTCACATCCTCATTAGCATTTGTTATCATTAGTTCTGTCACTCTTCAACAGTCTGAATGGCATAAGATGAAATCTTACACAGCTTTTTATTTGCATTTCCCTAATTACTAAGGATATTGAATGCTTTTTAAGTGACCCTTAGCTATTTTTATCTCTTCTTTTGAGAATTCCTGTTCAGATCCATAGCCCATTTATTTGTTTTTTCATAGCCCATTTTTTAATTGGGTCATTTGTTACTTCAGTTTTTCTTTTTCTTTTCCTTTTAGTTCTTTTTTTAATTTTTATTTATTATATTTATGTGTATGAGTGTACTGTCTGCATGTAGGTCTGTGCACTCATGTTGTGCAATGCCTCGGAGGTCAGAAGAGGGCATCGGATTTCCCTGGAACTAGAGTCAAAGACAGTTCTTAGCCACCATGTGGGTGCTGGGAATCAAACCCAGGTCCTCTGCAAGAGCATTCAGTGCTCTTAACTGCTGAGCCATCTCTCCAGCCCCTTTAGTTCTTTATATAGTCTAGATGTTAATTTTTTGTCAGATGTGTCACTGGTGAAGAATTCTCCCACTCATCGAATTTCCTCTTTGATTCCTGGCTCCCTTCTTTTGCTGTCCAGAATCTTTTAGTTTAATGAAGTCCCACTTGTTGATTGTTGACCTTAATTTGTGATCAAATGATACCCAGTTTAGAAAGTCCTTTCCTGGACCTACCTCTTGTAGGGTACTGCCTATGTTTTCTTCTAACAATTTCATAGTTTCAGGTTGCACATTGAGATCTTGATTCATTCAGAGTTGACTTTTTTGCAGGCTGGGAGATATGGGTTCAGTGTCATCATTTTACAAATGGAGATATGGTTTTGCCAGCACAATTTTTTTAAAGTTGTCCAACCACCATGTCCATCTGCTTCCCCTATGGAAAGCAGTTTGGAGAAATCTTAAAAGACTGAAAATTGGGGAATGGGGGGGGACAACATGGGTCTAGATTTGATTAAAAAATTAGTTAATTAATTTTAAAAAGACTGAAAATTAACCTACCATTTGACCCAGTCATACCATTCCTGAGTGTCTACCCAATGGGTTCATCCTATAGCAGAGATATGTACACAACCATGTTTATTGCTGCTTTTTTTTACAATAGCAAAGAGTTGGAAGCAACCCAAGTGTCCCTCAAATGATGAGTGGATAATGAAGATGTTGCACATAATGGAGTTCTATGCAGCAGTAAAGAAGGAGGACATCATGAAATTTGTGGGCAAATGGATAGAACTGGGAACTGTTATGCTGAGTCAGGTGACACAGCCTCAGAAAAACAAATGATGTATGTTATCCCTCATTTGTGGTTCCTCACACCAAATCCTTCTATGTAAGTCAAAGTGGGTAATTGGTCAGTAAAGATAATATCACATTGACGTTATCACTATGGATATAGCTTGAAGTATATGGCTCTATTTTCCTGAGTTCAAAGATTTATGAGGAAGAAAAAAAATCTTTTTTAAGTACATTAAAATATACATCAGCTCAGAAAGAACAATGTATTTCATTCCTCATCTGTGGATCCTAGCACCAAATCCTTATATGTAAGTCTATACCACGATGTAACTGCAGGAACCAGGTAAATGAAAAAGAACCAGAAAAGAGGGAACCTGAGATGAAAACTAGTAGGTGACAGGTGCTACTAAGGGAGAAATGCATAAAATCGGGGCTCTAAACAGGAGAGGAGGAGAAAGTTCATAGAAGGAAAGGCGGGGATAAAGGAAAAAAAAAAGACCAACAAAAGTGGGGCCATATGAGACTCCATTATCAAGGGAGAAATGGAGATACTTTAAAGGGAGAAGGCATGGAGAAGACATGGAGGGAGGGCTAGACAGGTAAGTGGAGAGAGGAGAGATAATGCTTTGCTGGATTAAAAAGCATGAGAGAATCATATTAGTCTAACAATTAACAAATGACACATACAATATCTCTATATGAGTCCATGTGCACAGACGAAGTCTACATAACAAGAAGCAGTACCAGACAAGAAGCCTTCCTTTGATTCATTGGCCAGGGTAGTTGTATAAATGGACCTTGATCAATGAAGCTGGATATGACTTGGAAGCCACCTCCCCTGAAGGCTAGTCTCAGCTCTGGAGAGCACTATGCAAGCCGCTAAGAGGAACGTCTATCCATGGTACAACATCAGCCTCAAGACCAAATATGCAGATTGAAGACCAGCACAGCATATGATATCAGTGCAACAGTGGCACTTTTATCTTGGGGGAAATCAGTGGCTTACTACTTGGACCTAAAGCCCACTCAGCGGGAGGAAACTCGTGTGGAATTGTAAACAGCTAGATGGATGTAACTGGAGAGGTCATAGATCTTAGAGAAATCCCCATGTTTGACACATCCCTAGGCTAAGATAACATCTTACTAACTACAAAAGAAGCATCCTTATATTCACAGGCAAATGTCCCAGACACCACTCAGAAAATAAGCTCCTTTTGCACCCGATGAGAATAATACAGAGTCCCACAACTGGACACACACAGACATGGTCGGTAGGTGTGCATAGCTTGGGTGTGTGTTTGCGAACACTTCAGCTAGCAGGCTTTGAGATCATGAGCCAAATCACAAGACTCCTCTGTTTACAAGCCTCCAAGCTGGGAAGACATGTGACAATGTAAAGGGTCTGCTAGGAGGTGATGTCACACTACCTATATAAGTAACCTGATGCACAAAATAAATCTATTTTCTATGATTTGTGCCATCTAATCTGATCCCCAAATTGTTAAGCGTGTGTGTTCCTTTTGGCTGCTGTGACTGCAGGACCACCAGTGTCTTGCAGTTGGCTTTCCAGCCATATTTGGCTGTGAAGAATGATTGGTGCTTTGGCTGGGTATTGAGTTGTGGGACCATCAATTCCACATCTGGTTGTTTGGCTATCAATTTCATAGCTGTGGAACCACCAGTTCCGGGGAAGCCAGAGGCCAGCAGTCCTCTTCAACCACAGAAACCACAACTGGTGCACAACATGGGGCATTAAATGTGTCTGGTGAGTTCAAACCCCTGCAAAAAGGGGAAATTTGCCTTCTAGGGAGCCCTTAACTCAGACAGAGCAATGGGACATTGGTTTTGAATGTGCTCCCTGGTTTTCTGCCGTAAGCCTGTTGTTTTCTGTTGCAATTATTATCTTCCAATGTTTGGGTAGAAAACAGATTGATACCTCTGAAATATTGCAGGTCCAAACTAAAGATGAAAGTCAAAATAATCCTCCCTGTATTGACTCTGGTGCTGCCCCTGCAGATGGCACCTGTGAAGTCTCAGACCCCGTGCCAAAGTCCACTCCTTTTCTTTCTTCCAACTGTGGCAACAGCCAAAGGGGGATTTTACTCATTTCCTTGTCTGGGGTAGAAGGTAGGCAGTAGAAGGGAAGGTCTCTCATGGGGAACCCATGAAACCTTAATTCAGGAGCTGGCATATGAGAGTGCAAATGCTGGTTATAAAGAAGCCATTTTTCCAGTTCATTCTAAACCCCTCAAGAACTGGATTATTGCTACCCAAAATATTAGCACACAAACTTTTGACATAGCTGTGCTGGGTTTTGCCTCTGCCCTACACCTCCCTGGGAAGGGTCCCAAATGTTGGACGTGTGGCCCAACAGGTCACGTCCATTCAGATTGCATGCAGCTGGGGCTCTGGGCCCACCCAAGAATGCTAAGTGACCTTCCACACTTTGTCCAAGGTTCTAGAGGGGATTTCACTGGGCTTGGGATATATTTGCCATACCAAATATACTAAGGAGGGCATGCCAGTTAATGAAACTTTAAACTTAACTCAGGGCAACTCCCAGCCCAACAAGAAAGGGAGTCAGGATCCTGCTAGCCCAGTTCCTCCTCCTGTGAGTTCAAGGCTAGCCTGGTCTACAGAGTGAGTTCCAGGACAGCTGGGGCTACAGAGAGACCCTGTCTCGAAAAGACCAAAAAAAAGAAAACCAAACAAATGGTAGTATGACCTGGAGTTTTTTGGACCCACTTCAGGAAAGCTGTAAGCCCCACATGCAGATTTACATTGGACATAAACTTTCTAAATGCTTACTAGGCACTGAGGTGGATTTAACCATCATTAGAGAAGAGGAAGCTCCAAAAGAATGAGAATTAACTGAAGGGCCTTTGGTCCAGGGTTTGGGAGGAAATGTGGTCTCTAAAACACCCATCAGGCCTATAATTTTGAGAGAGTTAGATATGGGACAGGGGACTATTAAGCCCCTAATTTTGCCTGGCCTGCTTTCACAATCTATTGGGCAGGGACTTCCTTGATCCCTTGGGGGAGATCCTGACCACAGACGAGAGAGTCTCTTATATCCAACAATAGACTCCCCAGTCCAGCACCAAGGCCCACAGTACCCCCAATTCTAGGGACCACTGTTCTGCCATCCCCTATTAAACTAGAATGAGTATCTTCTCCTCCAATCTAGGTAGAACAGTGGCCACTCCTTATATCTTAAACTTACTGCTTTGGAGTCCTTAGTTGCTGAGATTAGTTAAAGACAGGACATATTGAGCCATCTACAAGCCCCCTGGAACATGCCCATCTTTGTAACTCAGAAGAAACAGCTGAGGAAGTTCGGTAAGCTTTATGATCTCAGGGCTATCAATGTTACAATGAGAAAAATGGGAACAAATCATCCTGGGCTTCCTTGGGTGTCAGCTATACCAGTAGGCACACATATTGCTATTCTTGATATAAAATATTCTTTTCTATTCCCTTACACCCTGAGGATAGACCGTATTTTGCATTTCTTGTTCCTCATAGGGACCAGTCCTCCCCCATGCAGAGGTATCAGTGGAAAGTCCTATCACAAGGAATGAAAAACAGCCCAACAATCCATCAGGTTTTTGTTGTTCATGCTCTAAAATTTTTTTCTTAAAAGCCCAGGACTAGATGTCATCCACTCTATGGAGGATATTCTCCTGGATCACTGTGACAAAACAGTTCTGGACACGTTGAGGCTGCCTATCTAAATGTCTCCCAGAAGAAAATTCAACTTTCTCTTCCTTAAGAGTCCCTGGGGTCAATTCTGGAAACCAAGCTAATTTGGATACCATTACACCAATAATTAAATAACTTCCCAAGCAGGTGCCTCTTAACCAGCTCCAGAAGGCTTTGGGAGCCATTAGTTTGCTCCACCTATGGCTTCACATATCCTAAGAGGAAATGTGGCTTTTGTATGATTGCTTAAGGGGATTGGCAGAGCCTTCCTTGCCCATCATATGACCTGAGAGCCACATATTGTTCCTGAGGAGATCAATGCTGCTCTGCCACGAACCTTCACTGTTAGGTTTGACTCCTCCCTTTCCTTAACCAGGATAGTCCTCACTTCTCAAAATTGTCCAGTAAGGGTGATATGGCAGTCTCATGGACCTTTGGAATGGCTGCATCCTGCATACCATAGAATTCAAAAAATAACCCCCCACCTAGAAGCCATTGCCATCATGGTTAGATTACTTCACCAAAGAACTCTCTTATCTTTTTGGTGTGGACCCTGAGTATTTAAATCTCCCTTTTATTAAGGACCTTTTGGATTGGGCCATGTGGCATAGCGACCCCTTTGCTATCTCCCTTTAGGGTTTTCCTGGCATTGTTGATAACTACTTGCCTGCCCACGAACTCTTGGCTAGCTTCCAGCAGGTGCCACTAATGGCATCCCCCCATCCTGGTGTCCCAGCCTATCCTGGGGCCCACCTTATTTTTATTGATGCCTCCAATAAAGGAGGATTCCTTGGGTTGGATTCTTCTTCCAAAGTCCAGTGCTTCTGGCCGATGTACAAAGACTCAGTACAGCTTAAAGAACTGTTTGCCATATACCAGGCCTGTCAGTTGTTTTCCTCTAAGCCCATTAATCTTTTTACTGATAGCAAATACTGTGCTTCTATGATACCCACGATGACTTAGTCTATGTGCCAATTGGCTCCTTCCAAACCTCTGGATACTTTTACATTTCTTACAAAGGAAGCACTGGAGCCATGCTCAGCTTTACGTTTTGTTCTACATATCTGATCTCACTCAGAATGACCAGGGCCACTAGCAGCAATCAGTTATGAGGTGGATAGGCTGGCTGCAGACAGGCCACCCTCCTGTTATTCTGTTCTTTTACAAGCTACCCACTTGCACTCACAATTCCATTAATCAGCACACAGCCTGCATCAGATGTTCCTTAACAATGGACCAATGCAAACAATTAGTCGGTAAGTGCAAGACCTGTGCCCCATTTCTGCTTTTGGGCCCTCTCCTGCCTTTGGGAGGATTTCAAAGAAAATAATAGTCATTCATACAATCAGATGTGGATACTGTCCATTTAAGGACTTACACTGAAAATGTATTGAAACTTAAGAGAGAATCAAAGGGCTTATAAGAAGGAGACTACCTGAATTCATTAGTTTGTCTTTTAAAAATTATTCCTTTTTGCTGATGTCAGAGCTCCTGTATTAATATATTTTGCTTAAGTGCATAGTCTAAGGACTTTAGTATTATATTTGGTTCTGAACAGAGAATAATCCTTTTCACAGTTCTTATGTCTATTAGTCAATTAAAGAAGGCAGTTTTACCGGTTTTATAAGAGATTACCTCTGTAATAGTTGTCTCCAATTTACAGTTGGAGAGCGACCTCATCATCGTCATATTTCTCCTTGTTCTATGGGGGGGGCAAGTGAAGTCTCTCATATCAAAACTTTGCGGCACCTAAAGGTAAGTTTTTAGGACTCATATAAATAGTTGTTACATGTAGGATCTACAGAGGGGTTCGATTGTTTATGGCAATCTGAGCTTTTTCTTCCTTTCAATGTTTCAGACAGGTCAACCTTTCAGGTGGCACTTCTGGTATGTCCTACTAAATGCAAAGCTGTATCTTTTCTTCTCAGCCATTAAGTTGATGACATTTTGTCTTATTGGAACCCCAAATCTTTTCTCATAGTTGTTTTAAGATCTTGAATTGCAAGGTTTTTTGATGAAAAGGTTTCATGTCAATCTGTATCCCCCCTTTTTTTAACCCATGAGTCTTCAGAAGACAATTGTATTATACATAAATATAGTGGAATCAAGGCATGATTTTCATCAAATTCACCCATGTTGTTTGGGTGACTATATATGATTAACTGGGAAGCAAAATTAATTATTACGTTAAATCATCTTAAAGAGAATGCTAACAAGGTGATACTGTACAACAGAGAAATATAGAGAACATTTGTATGTGCCAATCCCAAAGTTATTGCTCTACAGATTTTATGTAAAACAAATGTGAACAACAGCGATATATATCTCCATTTAACTCAGGAGATCCTACATCAGCAATGGATTTATTCTACCAGGGAGATGTTGGCCAGGGATCCAAGGGCCCCACGAAAGGTAAAGGACCCTTGCCTCTAAACTTGGGATACCTGCAAGAAGAGAGGCGATAAGGCCCTGCGTTGAAGACCTGACGTTAAGCATGGGAAAGATGTATGAGATCACACATGCAAGTGTACAGATGGCCTCTGGAACCACAGAGAGTTACCAAAGGGCACTAAAACAATAAAGCAAATACAGTCTCCTTGAGCAAGCAAGACTCCGCCATCAGCACCAGCTACACCTCACCTGCCTGGAAACTGTGCAGCAGAGGTAGCCATATGCCTGTATATTCAAAATCTAATGGCTATTGTCTCTCTCCTTGGAGGAATAAAACCCATGGCTGATGCCACAGCTTATATCATTCTTACAGTTAGAGGACGTTATAAAGCCACAGTAAGACCCTGCATATTTAACAGGAAAAAAAAATGTAATTCATGGATTAACATATCATCCAAAACATATGGTCCTATACCAAAGTAACCTACATAACTATTAGTGCTGTTTAAATACCTAATATCTAATAGCTTGTGCTTCATTAGTAGGATCGAAAGGGTATTCCTGGACCAAACTGTTAGCCCATGAAAGGAAACAGTCAGATTGACCAGAGTCCAAGGACAACAAGCTCCGAGAGAGTGGACTGTTTTTGCTTCTCATCCACCTGTTGCCCCTTTCTAAGCCTTAGGGAACAATCTGCGGAAGAGGGGCGTGGTAGAATGTAAGGGCTGCGATTGGGGAATGCGTGAAACTACCAGCAATGTAGTCTGGACACACTCATTTGATCAACTTGATTGAGGGCACAACAGCCTGCAAATTGGTTTTACATGAAGGATGCTTGTACTCATGGATTATCACTTATAGCCTAAAAATGAAAAAAAAAACTGAGAGAAAGATGCAGGACAGTTATGGCAGAATGCATGATCTGGGATGGGGTGGGGGTGGGGGGGAAGGGAAAGGGAAATATGCCTGAACTGAATTGGAAAATGATGTATGAAATGCACAAAGCATCAATAAAATAAAAAAAAGTTATAAAAAATTATCCCTTTTGTTCTTTCTAGATGTTATATTCTACCAACATGTACATTTGTTCATATATATGTGATGCTTACTTCAGGACTTCCATCATAAAAGGATATCTGGTCAAAAGCCTTTTCTAAATCTATCAAGAGGACCATGTGATTTCTGTCCTTGAGTATATAAGATTTACAGTATTTATTGATTTTTGTATATAGAACTATCCCTGAGTCTCTGGAATAAGCACAATTTGATTATGGTAACAATATTATTTCTGATGTGTTCTTAAATTTTATAAGTATTTTGTTGAAAAATCTTGCATTTTCATCAGAGATTAATCTAATTTTCCTTTTTTTAAATTGCATCTTTATCTAATTTTAGTATCAAGATAATACCATACTCATAAGAAGGACGTAGTAATGCTCTTTATCTATTTTATGGACTAGTTTGAGAAGTGTTGGTGCCAGTTCTTTGAAGATCTCATAAATTCACCAAAGAATTCATCTGGGCCTGGAAATTTTTAGTTGAGAGAATTTTAAGCCTTTTTTTCTTGAACTTTTGCTAATTTTATACAGTATATTTAGATCATAATTAGATTCTCACCCCTACTATCTCCACCTATTTACATGTATTCTATTGTATTTATATGTATATGTGTGTGTATCGTTCTACCCATATGCATTTCTCAATTCTTAGCAGAGAAGCTTCCTTGTGTAACAGATGATGATTAACACAGAAACCCATAGCTGGCTAATGTGTAGAGGATATTTGAGAGAATTTAAATTTTTTAAAGGATACAAAGCTAATTTTTTAAGTTGTTCTTTTCTTTATTTTTATTTCATGTGTAATGTCTGCATGTTTTAAGTGTACCCATGTCATTCCATGATTGAGGAGGACAGAAGATCCACTGGAAATGGAGTTACAGACAGTTGTTAGCTGCCATGCGGTTGCTGGGATTTGAACCCAGGTCTTCTGTAAGAACAACCAGTGTTCTTAACCACTGAGCCATCTCTCCAGCCCTTAAATTTTTTTTATTGATTCAAGTATTTCATATAATGTATTTTGATCATATTCAGATCCCCTCCCCAGATCTCCACCCCTGACTTCATATCCTCTATTAGCAAATTATAATCTCCATCCATCTTACACAACACATTTGAACCAGGATCATATCAAGTTGATAATGCAGTATAGGAAGACCTCTGGAACATTTTTAAAGCAGTCCTAAGAGAGAATTATATACCTCTAAGCATCTACATTAAAAAAACCTCAGAGGCTGGACATGGTGGCGCATGTCCTTAATCCCAGCACTTGGGAGGCAGAGGCAGGCAGATCTCTGTGAATTCAAGGCCATCCTGGTTTACAGAGTGAGATCCAGGCCAGCTGGGACTAAAGGGAGATCCTGTCTCAAAAAGACCAAAAAAAAAAATCAGAAAAAGCAAATAAATGACTTAAAAGTAAAACTCAAGACTCTGGAAATATAAGAACAAATGAAATCCAAACCTAGCAGACAAGAAGAAATAACAAAATCAGAGCAGAAATTAATGAAATGTAACAAATATATAAAGAAGCAGTGTATCTAACAGATGGTTCATTGAAAAGTTAAACAAGATAAACAGAACTTTAGACAAGTTAACCAAAAGAAAGCAAACCCAAATTAACAAAATCAAAGATTAAAGAAACATCACAACAGAAACCAAAAAATTCCAGAACATTATGAAGGAATTTAAAAACCTCTATTAAATTTGAAAACCTAAAAGAAATGAATGAATTTCTACATTCATGTAAACCACCAAAGCTAAATCAAGAAGATGGCAATACCTTAAAACAGATCCATAAAAAGCAAGGAAATAGAAGTAACAATACAAAACCTCTCAACTACAAAAAAAAAGCCCAGGTCCAGATGAAAGCACAGGAGAATTCTATCAGACATCCAGTGATGATTTCCTCATTACTGGGTTACCATACAAATTATTTTGCAAAACTTATTGTTGGCACACGGCTTGACACGTAAAATAGAACTCACTGGGTCCTCCTCATTAGCACTATGGTAGCAATGGAAATTTACTGACAGTGAAGTGGTTTTGAGGAAACTTGAGCCATGGAAAATCCCCAAGATGAGAAAGGAAGAAATAAGAATGAGGAAGGTAACAGGAATCTGCCCTCACTCCCTGTGGTCTATTACCAGTCTACCCACCTTTGAAATCTTCATTTGCCGAGCCGCTGCATCCTTGTGATCTTTCTTAACCATTTGCTTCTGGGTAACCCCTGCTTGCCCGACATCTGCGTAAGAGTTGACTATGCAGTTCACTACCACTTTGAGCTCAGGCTGGCTCCATTATGGAACAATGTGGGTGTCAGCCCACCAGCATGAGTAACTCCCTCTCCTTCACCTGACTTGGCCTCTGGGCTCTTGACTCCCAGAAGTTTCTGCCAAATTTCCTGAAGGCATAATAAAGATTTTGTTCTGTATACCTCTGACTGTGGTGAAACACAGAACATAATCTGCTAACAAGCCACTTCAGTATATTGCCATCTTCCCCTTCTTGGTCATTTATCATGTCTTGTGTAACTATATCACAGCTTGCTGCATCCCCTGTGGTGGCTTCCCTAAGCAGAGTGACTAGTCCCCCCACTTGCCATAATTCTAAACAACCATAATTGTTTGTAAGAAGATAGAACTGCCCTAGTCTAGGGATCATAATGATCCCCATGACCTGGATCCAACAGACACAGAACTCAACTGACCCAAGCACACTTTTTCTTGAGAAATTTCATTTGCTCTGAATTTTATGTCTGTCTAGGGGTAAAACACAAGGAACCTTTTCATATTGGACATTGCTTTTCTTGTAACTGTGGGAGCTATGAGGTTGGAAAAGTTCATCAATGCCTGGCATTCGGTCCTGATTTTATATCAGAGGCACCAAGACATATTCTCTTGATCCACATATGAAATTATCAAGACACCCACCCTGAATATCCCAGGCTCGCTGAATAAAAATCTCCCCCTCAATTATAGTCTACCTCAATATGAAAGGAGGCAGGGTGAAGGATGCCACACACCTGAGCCCACGTGTGTCTGCTGAAGTGAGCCTGACAGGGGTGGGGTGGGGCTGACAGGGGTGGGGTGGGGCTGACATGTGTCTGTTCTGAGAGTGGTCCCAGGAGGAAGTGCCCGTACTATCAGTGAAAAGTCACAAGGGCTGTGTATGGAATGAGGTCAATGAATGACTGGGGCTGTTGTATCACCACAACAGTGACAGGTCATATTGTTTTGCAATGATACTTCATTTTTTTTCTGGTTCTTTTGCAGATATTTTCAAAAGTCTATCTTTTCTTCATGGTCAGGTCAGGCAAATGCTAGCACCTATGTCCACTTTTAACTGTGAGACTCCAGACACAGAACTCCTGCATTCATTTTCTCTCCTCTAACGCCAACATTTTCTTCTAAAATATCACTTAAGAGTGATATTTTATAGATTACTCTATCCTGGGGATGGAGTGATGGTTCAGTTGTTAAGAGCACTAGCTGTTCTTGAAGAAGACCAGAGTTCAAATCCCATCACCCACATGGCAGCTAACAACCATTGGTAGCTCCCATTCCGGAGGATCTGTCACCTGCTTCTGATCTCCACAGTCATTGTATGACATGAATGCACTTACATACCTGCAGGTAATATATTAATACACATAAATAATAAATTTAAAAAGAGTAATCTTTCCTGTGGCAACTACCTATAAGCACAAGATCTATTACAAAATCTAAGACAATAAGAATCAGTCTTAACATGGTTGTTCTTGTAGATATTCCTAATCCCAGTTTTTCAAGAAGTAGGCATTCCAGGAAGCCAGATGCTATTTATAATAAAGAAAGAAAACATAAAATATTTAGTTATAGAAAATTTCACAGGACTTCAATGATAAACCCCAAACAAGCGAATGAATGATGGACACTATCCTAGGTCAACAATGAAGTGGGAGGCATAGGATTTCTTTGCTACATAAAAGAATCTATACAGGGTTTCAGGGTAAATTCTTCTGAAAAACAACTACTGAAAATTCCTACTCAATGACCTTGACAAACGACCTTGTCACTTCAGTAAGAAGTGGGATCCAACGGTGGCCACTGCTGGCTGGTTAGAGAAATGGTTCTGGCCTGTCTTCTGAGACCCAGGCTTCCAGCCTTTGCGGGACCATCTGCTCTCCAGCATGTGTACAAACGCGCAGTCAGGACCATGTCAGTACCATGGACAGGGCTCCGTGCACCCAGAATAGGAGGCATCTCACTGTAAAATGGCAGAGGTCACTGAGGTGTCTTCTGAATCAGGAAATAGCAAAAGACCACGTCATGGTACAGCAATAAAGTTTGCATATGGAGCTGAAGGAGCCCTCAAGGAATTAAAATGAAGGAGGCGTGCCCAGACTCGCAGGTACTGAAACCATTAAACACCCCTATGTCACTGACCTGCTGCTGCAGGATCTGCTACTCCCACAGTGACTGGCTTGCAGCAGTGAGCATCTAGATTACTACAGGCACTGTGCATGTGGGTGCTTTTTGAATCTGAGCCAGGCTCAGTTAATGTTGAGCAGGGTCATCAGGTGTCTGTGCTCAAGTGGTACATGGGGTGGGTGCTGGCCCATTCACACAGAACTCACTCATGGGAGTTGGTGCAGGGGATTGTGGGAACTTTGGGAGCTGCAGAGTTCAGACTCAGTTCCTGTTCATTCTGACCTACTGTCGCCAGGCCCCAGTTCTTTCTTTGATCCTTGCCATTTTCCAGTCTCTTCTTTTCCCTGAAACCATGTTTCCGTAGTTTAGGATCGTGCACGTTTGTTCTCACCATTAGTTTCCAATTGGAAGTAATATGGACCGCTGTTCCCTTATGATTGAGACCTGTTAAGGAACTAAGATGGAGTCACATATGTACTAACATCATCGCTTCTACTGCCTTTCACTTTTCTGATTCCTCCTAAATTACAAGATGCATTATTCAGAGAGATTTGCAGTTTTACTTTTATAGGTAAGATATCTCTCCTCAAATCCAGAATCAATCAAACACACACACACACACACACACACACACACACACACACACACACACAAACTTAAGTCTTCATGAGGCTTTGGGAGACTCACCCTCCATACCACCCCTGAATTCCACTAAATGTTCACGTCCTCCTTCTTTCTCCTCACTGCTGCTGCCAAGCTGAGAAACATCTTACAGGTGCTAATATTTATGTCGGTCTCTACTCCAGAGGTTTCAATGCGTGGTTTACTTTATCTGTTGTGATGAGCAGATCATCATTGTTAGAGTAGCACGTATTGGAGGGGACTGCTCACCTGATGGCACCCAGGAAGCAGAATGGAATATCAAGCTGTCTGATTCTCATCCTTGTTTGGGATCAAGGGAGGGAAAATGAGACCCAAAGCCACACACCCAGAGACCCTCTTTCTCCAAATAGGTCTCTGCCTTGCACAATTCCATAACTTCCCAATAGTCTACTAATTTTTTCACTGATTATGAAATTTCTTACAATGTATTCCAACCCCCTCTCCTCTCTCCAGCCCCTCCAAATTCTATGTTATCTTTTACTTTACTAAATTTTATTTATTTTTATTTTACAGTATGAGTGTTTTGCCTGTGTATATGGAAGCATTCACCATGTGTGGAATGTTTTGTGGGGGCTCAGGGACTACTGTGATGGGATCATTTCCCTAATTTGTTTCCCAGTATGTTTGATGTTTGTATATAGAAAGGCTACTGATTTAGCGTGTTGGGTTTCTATCCTGCTACTTTGCTGAATGTATTTATCAGCTCTGGGAGTCATGTACTCAGTTTTTACATCTACACTGGAATCAGCCCCTTGGTAAGAGCTATCATGATCTAGTAAACTCTGGAAACTCATAGACAACTCAAACTTGTGCTTCATTACCTTCCTGACATCAGTCAATCCATCAAGCTAATGGGGAAGGTTGGTCATCACAATTGCCCACCTCCAGGCTCAGTGGTTAAGAGCACTGACTGGTGTGTTTTCCAGCAGCCACATGGCAGCTAACAACCATCTGTAACTCCAGTTCCAGGGGGAACTGACACCTCTTCTGACCACCACAGGCATTGTAAGACACAAGTGCACTTCCATACATATAGCCAATACACTCAAACACATGAAAATAATAAAGAAAAAGAAAAATGCAGATGCATTAAATCCAAAGCAATCACAGTATTTTTTAATTTATTGCATATTTTATTTATTTATTAATTTATTACATGGCAGTAAAGAGAAAAAAGACCCATGAGAGGGGGAAATAAAAGACAGGTGTTATCACCGGGCGTGGTGGTGCACGCCTTTAATCCTAGCACTTGGGAGGCAGAGGCAGGCAGATCTTTGTGAGATCAAGGCCAGCCTGGTCTACAGAGCAAGTTCCGGTACAGCTGGAGCTACAGGGAAACCCTGTCTCAAAAAGACCAAAAAAAGAGACAGGTGTTATCAAGGGAAAAATGGGAGTGCTCATACTGGAAAGGGAAGAGGGAGGTGAGAGAGAGAGAGAGAGAGAGAGAGAGAGAGAGAGAGAGAGAGAGAATAAATGATGCTTAGCTGGTTGAAAATCCAGAGGGAAATGTATTAACTCAAAACTCCCCTGAAAAATCACATACAGTGTGTGAACGCGAGTGCATGTGTTTACCTGAAAGCTACATGAGCACATGGCTAGAAGGATAAACCTCCCTTTGGACTGTTTGCCAGGATAGTCCAAGAGACTCCCCAAAACAGCACAGGCTATTGCTACAGCCCTGATTACCTCCCCAAGTCTGAAGGTAAGATCCTATCACTGAAAACAGGACATACTTTGGACATAGGATTTGGAGCTGTGGAGCTGGAACTGACTTGGAAACCTTCTCCGTGAAAAGTGGTTTTCATGTTTCTAGAGGATACTATGTAAATAAGGGGGGAAAATCAACCAATGGTCCAACCCAGCTATAAACTCTAATAAAACAAAATGTCGGGCACAACCAACTATCTCTGTTGGTGCAGTGGTGACACTTTTATCTAGGGGTAATCAATAGCTATCCAGTTGCGTGTAAAACCCTCTCAATGTGAGGGAACTCATGAGAGGTTCTATAAACATAGCCAAATACACATGGCTGGAGAGGCCATAAGTCCTAGAGAAAACCCTATCTCTGTCACATCTCCAGACAAGTTTGTAACTGTATGCTAAATATGGATTCTTATAATTACAGGCAACTACAACCATACACCACTCATCAAAGAAGCTTCTTTTTTGTAACAGATGAAAGTTACTACAGAAGTCCACAACTGGTCACACACAGAGAATATATGTCTGAGATTTCATAAGTGACTTATCTACAGTGGAACCTCTACACCCAAGGCTCATGGAACACAGAGGAACAGGAGATAGAATACTAACCCATCCCTCAACTCTCACCAGCGAAGCTTCCTGATACTGCAGAATGTGATGCACATAGAAGTCCACAACTGACTAAGTTTTAGAGAATAACAGACTGAAGAATGTGGCTCTGGATAGGACTCCTTTATTAAACCTCACCCACGGGCTGGAGAGTTGGCCTAGTGGTTAAGAGCACCGACTGCTCTTGCAGAGGACCCGGGTTCAATCCCCAGCACCCACATGGTGGCTGAGAACCGTCTGTAACTCCAATTCCAGGAGAACTCCAGTTCCAGGGGAATCCAACACCCTCTTCTGACCTCCACAGCATTGCACGACACGGGTGCAAAAACCTACATGCTGCCAGTACATTCATACACATAAAATATAAATAAAATAAAAAAAATTAAATCTCACCTGCCCATGGCTCAGGGAACACTGTGGAGGAGGGGGCAGAGGGGTTATTAGATCCAGGGATGGTGCATGAATCTGCAAGGAAACAGAGACTTTCAGGCCTCTGGGAACTTGCTCATACTTGCAACAATGGTGGCAGTATGCACGAGACCCATGCCAACTCAATCAGGTAAACACTCAGCATAGAGCTGGGGAAATGGGCAGCAGGCCCCAACCTTAGGCAGGGAACCATTGGCAACTTACTGTGGGATGAGGGAGAGTAGATCTTCTTTAAGGAAGTGACTCTAGATAGGCTGAACAGACTCAGTGACTAAACTTGCACCGAGTGAGATCTAGGTTCAAATGCCTGCTCAGGTAGGCCTCAACACATATTACAGAGTGCATGAAATTTGGTGTGGGGTGTCAGGATGGGCATCTACATTTGATTAAGAGCTATTATATGAAATGTGTGGCTGGAGAGATGGCCCAGCAGGTAAGAGCACTGGCAGCTCTTGTGGAGGCCCTGGTTTCAAATCCCAGCACCCATATGGTAAATAGCAAAAGTCCATAACTCTAGTGCCAGGGGAAGCCACATGAGCACGTGCACACATGCAGGCAATGCGTTCCTACACATTACAAGAGATATATTATATGAAATGCACAAAAAGCTCAATAAAAATATCCATTAAATGTATTTATCGACAATTCATAATTTTATGCAGTTACGAGGGAACTTCATAATATTTTGAATGATTAAATGATGTTAATTAAAACACCACTCTTCTTATTAACTGAAATGAGTGGTTTTAACAGTCAATACATATTTCCACACTCAAATTTAATTGCCTGCATTATATTTGATCAGACCATTCATTATATGAGCCACTAGGATTTCTACACTGTGGTTTGGCAGACTCAAGTAATTCATGACTGTTGTATAAGTAACTCCATTGTGTGGAGCTAAGGCAGGCAAGCACTCTGAAAGAACCCTTTCCATTTTGAAGTTTCTTTATATTTTCCTTTCTCATTAAGTGAAGTACCTTATTATTTCCCTAGGAAAAATGTAATTGTTTTTGCAGTGAAGTGAAATCTTCTTCATCCTCTGGTTGGACTGATCTCCAGTGTCTTCTGTTACCAGCTTTAGTTTTGCTAGTGAATCTGGTTTCCTTTCCTTTTTGAGGAATGTTAATTAGTATAATTTATCATACACTATAATATAGGTGTATGGTGCATGTTACAATACACAATGCTTCCAATGCATATCGTTTTACTGTTTACTGAAGATGAAAGCAAATTTGCATCGATTCCCTTATAGTTACAACTGGAAAGGAGCCGAGAGGAAACAATGATATCTCTGTTCGCTTTTGTTGTTAGGGTTCATTGCACTGAGGGCCGGTAACTGAAGATCAATATTGAACACGGTATGGAATTTACATGGGTTAGAACATTTACATACATTATTTTATAGGATTCACTTTCAACCACAAGAAAAGCACTCTCATATTCTGTCAATTGGGAGCAAGATCAGAAATCCTTGTTTAAATAATTGGCAAAATATGTTAAAAGGAAAAAAAATTGGATGTGTGAGCCATTCAGTCCTAAATGAGGAGGTCTCCAAGTTCCCTTTTCAGCCTGGCTCAGATTGAGTTCCCTGGTGTGGGATGAGGGACAGATAGTTTCAGAACACTGCTACCAGACAGTGTGCCCCAGAATACTAGAGAAGTTTTCCTTTGATTAAATTTAAAACATGCTCTGGAGGATGAAGTAGTTGTATTTTTTTTAAATAAGAACAAGAATTAATTTTATTTATTTATTTTTATGTACATTGCCTGCATGTGTGTAGGTGCAGCCATGTCCTGCGATGTCTGTGGAGTCAGAAGAGGGCACCGGATTCCCCCGGAACTGGAGCTATGGATGGTTGTCAGCTTCCATGTGGGTGCTGAAAATCAAATCCAGGTTTGGCAAGAGCAGCCAGTGCTCTTAACCTCTGAGACATCTCTCCAGCCCTCAAAATAGTTGTGCTTCTAGTCAACTAAAGAAACCCATCGTGGCTCTGCAGATCTCTATGATAACTCCATCATCTCCCTTGCTCTGAGGTTCAGCTCCCTGGGTGAGTGGTCCAGGGCAAATGACCCGACCATGGTTGTCAAAGGAGCCCTGAGATCAGCACTACATTGCCATGACCTGAAGCTTGGGCCTCTGCTCACTTCAGAACTTTGCTGGGAACTGAGCATCTATGATGTCAACAGCTTCCCTGGTTCCATGCTCAGTTCTTGGCAGAAGGCAGCTCGCTCACTGTTCTTGAAAGGTAACCAACTTTCCTTTCTTTCCTTGGGTTCTTTCATAAAGTTCTCAGAGCTCCTTTACACTGACTTCTGAGGTTTTCTATGAGTGTAAACGCCGCTTCTCCACTGGCTTGTCTTGCTTCACTGGTTATACTGCCAATGTGAAGGAGGCTGCATCTGACTCTATTTTTCCTTTCTCATGACCCATTTGCCAGCCTCATATACCAACAAAACAACAATTACAGCCGGGTGTGGTGGCGCACGCCTTTAATCCCAGCACTCGGGAGGCAGAGGTAGGTGGATCTCTGTGGGTTCAAGGCCAGCCTGGTCTACAGAGCGAGCTCCAGGACACCTGGTACTAAAAAGGAGACCCTGTCTCAAAAAGACCAAAAAAAAAAAAAAAGAGGGCAAAACAACAATTACAGAACAGTGAGGGCTTCTGTTGAAGTGTATGCATCTAATGAATGTGCCTTGTAGTGAACAGTGTGGAGCTATTTAAGATATTAACAGCTCCGGGACCACAATTAACCTCTGATCCTATGATCCAAGGATAAATTCCTGTGCCAGAAACATTTGAAAGAATCCACACACAAAACCCACATCAAATAAAGAATCTTCACAGATCCTGCCAAAGTAGGAGCTTTGTCTATTGTTTGTAAGCCCTCGTTTCAAAATGGAAGGGAAGATTTCATTTGGTCCCATGATGGGCTAATTCTTGGAGTTAATTTTGCTAACTCAAATCTCTCTCTCTCTCTCTCTCTCTCTCTCTCTCTCTCTCTCTCTCTCTTTCTCTCTCTCTCCTTCTGTGTTTGCGTGAATGGTGTGTCCTTACAGTGAACAAAACCTTAAAGCCAGCAGTAACTATCCACAAGGTAGGACTGTGCTTTGATATGTCTGGGAACAGAATTTTGGGGTTGAATATTACGAAATTGACAGTATCCGGGCATACGTTTTAGGGCCATGGTAGAGAACTCTGAAATGAGTGTCATTCTAGAAGGTTGGAATTGTGATCTACTGCTCTCCAAAGGATCCCCCCTCCCCTAGGGCATTTGTTGTTGTTGCTGTTGTGGTGGTTACTGTATAGCACAAGCTGGCCGTGAGCCTATTATGTAGCCCAGGCTGGCTCCAAACTTGAGATCCTCCTACCTCAGCCTCCTGAGCACTGGGATTACAAGTTTCATGATCATGGATGGCTTTAGTCCTATCATTCTTCTCTCTCTCTCTCTCTCTCTCTCTCTCTCTCTCTCTCTCTCTCTCTCTCCCTCTCCCTCTCTCTCTCCCTGCTTCTTTTCTCTTTCCGTCTTCTACTATTCTAAGACAAGGCCCATGGCCATGCTGCAGTGGATTTAGATGAGGAATGGGCATTGTGTGCGGCAGGTCCATAACTGCTGGTATAGTCAGACGGTACACAGTTAAGGACATGAGTAACTAGGGCATCCAGGGAAGACATCCACCTACACAGAAGCACAAGCATTGGTGAGATGCACCCTGAGATGACCTTGATGCTCTGGAGAATGATCGTGTCCTCCAGATGGCTAGGCAGACTGTGAATACCATGCGACAGGAAAGCTGGTCTTACCGCAGCCCCTCCTCACTGTGGCCTAGAAAAGGAGGTCTTGAAAGCTCAGGTTCCTGAAGAAGGCCGTGTACTAAATAAGGAGCTGGAGTAGCCGAGCTGCAGGAAGATGGACTTTCAGATGGCCCAGACATCCCAGGAGCCCTGGGGGTGCAGTGAAAAACAAAGGGACCTAGGAGAGCACAAACGACCAGATGACAATGTCAGCCATGAGGCTCCCATCACAGGTCCCCATCCATCTGAATGGCGATGGGGCATGGCAGACCGAGAACAATACCTGGGGCTGCCGTGCAGTGTCCCTCACCTTAGCAGAGACTGCCATCTGGCCACCAGTAGCCAAGTACCCTCAGAATTGGCAGGGTGAGTGACTGCAGCTGCGCTGGTGCCTCAGGACTCTTGCTTATCCAGAGTTGCACCTGCTAGCTAAGTGCATACCACCCTTTCTCTACCATTACACAGACCAGGGCCCCAAGCTAGGGAATTTTGTCACCCACTTCTAGGCTGGGCCTTTCCACATCAATTAAGGGAATCAAGACAACCCTAGGCAAGCCCACAGGCCATCCTGATCTAGACATCTAAACAATCCTGCTCTGAGACTCTCTTCTTATGTGATTCTTGGTTGAGTCATGGTGACAGAACTAATATCCATCACAGGACTTTGTGCAGAATGGTGTTCAACCCACGCTGTATTTCCAGGCATCTCATGAACCACAGGGTACCATACAGAGCTTCTGCCTCTTCATCAATGTGCAGGCCAGATGCTGCCACGCATAGAAGTGGCACTCCATGAGAGGCTGCACCACGCTGTTCTAGTACATCATACTGATAGGACCATAAAAAATTCAGAGGTCCTTTGTATTAACCAAAAATAGCTGACTTGGAAATTTCAGAAATACAGCTTATCTCCTTAGATCCTACATAGATTTAGTATCAGTGTACGGAATCACCAGACACCAAATACCACCATGTATAGACCAGAGCCCATGCAGGAGTCAGAGTCCACACAGGAGCCAGTACCCATGCAGGAGCCTGTACCCAAGAAGGAGTCAGAGCCCACGCAGGAGCCTGTACCCACGCAGGAGCCAGTACCCACACAGGAGCCAGTACCCACACAGGAGCCAGTACCTACACAGGAGCCAGAGTCCACATAGGAGCCAGTACCCACGCAGGAGCCAGAGTCCACATAGGAGCCAGTACCCACACAGGAGCCAGAGTCCACATAGGAGCCAGTACCCACACAGGAGCCAGAGTCCACATAGGAGCCAGTACCCACGCAGGAGCCAGAGCCCACGCAGGAGCCAGAGTCCACATAGGAGCCAGTACCCACACAGGAGCCAGTACCCACACAGGAGCCAGAGTCCACACAGGAGCCTGCACTCATGCAGGAGCCTGTACCCACGCAGGAGCCAGAGCCCATGTGGGAGCCAGGGTCCACGCAGGAGCCTGTATCCACGCAGGAGCCAGAGCCCACGCAGGAGCCAGAGCCCACGCAGGAGCCTGTACCCACACAGGAGCCAGTACCCATGCAGGAGCCAGTGCCCACGCAGGAGCCAGTACCCACACAGGAGCCAGAGTCCACATAGGAGCCAGTACCCACGCAGGAGCCCTGACTGCTCAGGATTAGTGTGTTCAAGTCTCTCCAGCTTCCCCATAGCTGGGAGATCTTCCCTCCAGCACAATGACCACACCAGAAGAGCCTCTGACTCAGCAGTCTCACCAACAGATCACAGTGCAGTGTCTTCTTTTAAGTCCCTTCATGACACATTATCTGCCAGCAAGACGGCCAAGATGTCTTTCAATCAAGATGTTATTTAATCACTCTTGATTGTGCATGTTTCACTGTAGTTTCGTTTTAGACAGCATCTCATGTAGCTCAGGCTGGCCTGGAAGATCTGTGTTACTGTGGCTGCCCTCAAACAAATGGTTCTCTTCCCTTCACCTCATGAATGCTGAGATTACAAGTGTGTACTCCTATGACTAGCAAACAAAAGATTTTTTTCCACTTGTATACATTCTTTAATAATAGCTCTCTATGATCAAAATATATTGTATGAAATTCACAGAAAATAAAAATACGTAATTTTTAAAAGGGAAACACTATTGAAACATTTATCATTTGTTTTACTCATGTCATAACACATGCTTAAAATTTTTCTTCATGCTTTTCAAACTAAGCTTTTTATGAAATTTCTTGGTGTCCCAGCCAGACTCCATGTCATGAAGGATGACAGAACTCAGAGCTTCCTGTTGATTAGGTATTGTCATGGTGGGCCTCAGTCTTGAACTTGACACACCTCGGAGGAGGAAACCTCAGTTGGGGAATTTCCTCTATCAGGCTGCCCTGTGGCCATCTCTGTGGGGCATTTTCTTGATTATTGAGTGGGAGGGCCCAACCCAGTGTGGATGAGCGGTGCCATCCCTTGGCAGGTAGTCCTGCATTATATTGGAAAGCAGGCTGAACACCGGGCATGGCAGTGATTGATTTATTCCCAGTTCTGGGGAGGCAGAGGCAGGCAGATCTCTATGAGACTGAGGCCAGCCTGGTTCACATAGTGACTTCCAGGAGGGCTTGGACTAAGGAGATCCTGTCAAAAACAGCAAGAACAACAACAACTACAACAAGAACAACAACAGAAATCAGGCTGAGTAGGGGCCAGAGGAGCAGGTCAGTAAGCAGCGTTGTTCAAAGGTCTCAGCCTCTGCTTCCAGGTTCCTGCCCTAAGTGGTTCTGTGACTTCAGATGAACTATGATCAGGACAAGCCTAGCGGTTAAGAGCACCGACCACTCTTACAGAGGACCCAGGTTCGATCCCCAGCACCCACATGGCTGCCGAGAACCATCTGAAACTCCAATTCAATTCCAGGAGAACTCCAGTTCCAGGGGAATCCGAGACCCTCTTCTGACCTCCGCGGCATTGCACAACACGGGTGCACAAACCTACATGCAGACAGGACATTCATACACATACAGAAATAAATAAAATAATTAAAAAAATTTAAAAAAGAACAAATAAATCCTTTCTTCCCAAGTTGGTTTTGGTGAGAGTGTTTTGTCACAGCAACAGAATGTAAACTAATACATGCATTAACTCCTTTCCTGTGTCAGTTCCATCTCCTTCCAGTGTTTCAAGCTGGACATTTGTCCTGAAGATGGCTTCAAGGTACTCTTGGAAATGGTTCTTCTGCAAGGGCAGAAGACTTTGATTGATAGTATCATGTTTCCATTTTACCAGCACAGAGAGACATGTGGGGTCTGAGAAGACACTTGTTTCTCCTGCTGAGTCCATTGTCCTCTTCTCTTGAGAATGACAGGTGTAACTGTCAGCAAGCAATCTCTGCTATGTCTCAACCCTGTTAGTTCCTGGGATGTCCTGGTAGTAAATAATGAAGTTTTGATTCTGACCATCTTATTTGAGGTGGCATCTGGGTATGGACTGTTAATTCCTGACATTTTGGAGAATCTACTGTGCTGGGATTGATATTCCTCATTATCTGGCAAAGGTGGTTTTGCTGCTTCAACTACATCCTTCCTTTCTAGATCCTCAGGGTTTGCAGCAGCACTTGTTGCTGGTTGGAGCTCCCACTGCTCCCTAGGCCTCCCCATGGGCTGTGGGGAGCTAAGAGTGATGGTGTTCACTGGAAGATTTGGGACAATCTGTGCTTCACAGCAAAAAGGAGCGAGCTTTGGAACTAGCCAAGAGATGATCTCACTTCACAGGTTTGTGCAGTGAATTTCTCCATACTGAGTAATACTGTCTTTCCATTCATAAAGAAGAGCACCAGAGGCCAAATTAATCACACTATGGTATGTAGGTGGATTGGGGAGAGATTTACTGTTTGCCTAGTAGTGCCTGGTCTTCATGGGATCCTGCCATGTTTTTGACTGAACTGTGTGGTTTGACCAGTGTCTATGAAATAAAAGATGTCTTAAAGTTCTTTCTGGCAAGTAAGTCATTGGGGACCTTGAAAGAAGTCTGAGAGATGAGCTGTTGGGGAGTCTCCTGGCCCAGACTACTCTGGTGGGAGCCACTGCCCTAGGAAGAAGGGATTTCTATTATAGAGAAGCTGGAGAGGCCACGCTCAGCAATCCTGTGCATCGGGGCTCCTCCTGTACATGAAGGGATGCTGGGCTGTCATAATGGGAACTTGTGCTACCCTGGATGAAGAAGTAGTCAGCTAGTTTAGGAGCCTTGAGCACATAGTTTGAGGCTTGTTGAAGAAGACTTCTAGACTGGTTTATATGTGCTGCCCCTTGCTGCCTTGTGTGGACAGTGATACATAGAACGTTTGCCTGCTAGGATCAGGAACTACCTGGGACACTTTGGACATGGGTTGCCAAGTACAGATTATAGGCACTAGTGGGTCTTGTGGCTGTAGGGCTGTGGAGGAAGCTGCCCTTGGTTATGGTGGTTGATGAGGAAGCTGCTTGTGTCTTAGGTCCATCAACAAGCCTCTGCTGACGGGCGCTCCTTCACAAAGCAAGTGGGATCTCTGTCTCAAGAGCTATGGGCCCAGACTTGAAGAGCAATGACAGAGGCAGGCCGGGCGGCACTGGGCTTCAGCGCCAGGGCCTCTGTTGCTCTCAGTGCCGAGATGCTACCCTGGCCTCCCATTCCCCCAACCCAGCCCTTTTGGCCTATTTTTGAATCTTTTTTTTTTACTGCTTATACTGACCTGAACTTACATACTACCACCATACTTAATACAATTAAAAGGGAAAGAAATCCTTCATTGATTAGCACGTGACAGAGAGTGGCTAATGTCTACAGAAAAATCTCCCAGTGCTGAAGCTCAGGGGTACAGAGTTTCTAAAGGCAAAACACACAAAATCATGATGACAGTTTGGACTAGATGAAGGTCAGAGAGACCTTGCTTCAGGAGTTATCTTCGTTATACTTTGGCAGTTAATTTAGTTATACTTCTAGACCATAATCAGTGTCATGAAAAGCCCTGAATGTTTTGCAGTTGTCTGGGAACGCTCATGACTGGGGAAATTGCCTACGCAGGCACAAACTGGAATCAGGACAAAATGAAGTTTCTTCTGCAGCTGCGTAACATTGTCATTTGAGTTCATTTGATTCCAACTTAGCTTTGAAATTCTTTCAAAACTCTGCTCTTTCAAGTTCTAGGAGGAAGTGAAGGGTGGTGGTAACAACCTATGTTATTTTGGAAGTCTCTTGGGCTGGAGTCTAGAGAGAACAAACCCAGGACAGATGGGGAGATGAGGGAGCACAGAGAGCTGTGTGGGGTCCTCTCTTCAGAGTGCCTGACTGCTTTCTCTCCACACTCCTTCCCTCATCTGGAGCACAGCCAGGTTCCCAGAGGGCTCCTTCCTTGATGACAGAGGTTACACAGTCACAGGCACAGCTGGGACCTCAGGCTCCATGTCTTCTGATCTAGTACACTAACGCACTTGGAACGATAATGGAACAAGGTATATTATTGAACACAATTGCATTGAATCCACGCCCCAGGTAGAGCCAGACAGCCAGCGCCCTGATGAGGGAACCACATCTGTTGTTCCATGAAGAGCTGGTGTATGGAATAGGCTTTGGGTCCCTTTACTTACTAGACCACATGATGAGCTTCTAGAAATGTTCCAAATTTATTGGTTTCTGATATTGGTGCTATCTCCCACCTAAGCCAGAGGGGTGTTTGTACGAAAGCCAAATGGGTGATCTTCCGAAGACGTGTTCTCCAAATCCAGGAGGTGTAGGGATGGGGAGAGTAAGTGGAAAGGCCGTGTTAAATAAACCTAGCCAGGAAGCTGAGACCAGGGAGAAGTGAGCTGACCACAGCAGTGAGTGGAGAACATGGGGTCCACTGGGGACCAAAACTGGCCACAGTACTTCAGACACGGATGTGACCAGATCCCTGGCCAGATGAAGACATCAATGTGAATGTGAAGGGCAGGGCTAGACGCAGGTACATTTCTAGACACGTCTTCTTCTACACAGGGAGTGTCCTTGGGCCAGGCAGGTGCCACGGCAGTGTGGGGGACTGAGGACTAGGGGTTCCGCTGCTGTAATCTGCTTGGCCATCGTCACCCTCTCCATCATATCCAAAGGCTGAGGCCGTGACGCATCCCCTGACATCAGCTGCACTACAAAACGCTTCCTCCACTCAGACCTTCTTCCCCATGGTCAGTGCACCGTGAAGCAGTTTATATGGAATTGCTCTGAAAGGACCTCCAGGAACCAGGCCTCAAGCCTCATGCGAGGTCCTTGTGGTTTTCTGTCCCCACAAGGTCCTCTCATCTTCTACGTGCTACGAATGTACTGTGCACTCTGTCCCAGCACTCGTCACACTTGATTATTTATTGATTGATTTTTGGTCTTGTTGACACAGGGTCTCCCTATAGCCCCAGCTGACCTAGAACTGGCTATGTAGATCAGGCTGGCCTTGAACTGCCTACCTCTGCCTCCTGAGTGCTGAGATTAATGGCATGTGCCACCACGCCCAGCTCATCACACTTGATTATAAATCACTTGCTTAAATGATCATTTTTCCCAAGGCCCCTAATCTCTGGAAGGGTGGGGGCATGTAATCCCCATCTCCCATGATGCCCCGAGTATTTAGACTTCTGTCTCTCTGTAACACTGTAGGCACTTGGTAAATGTTAAGTGAACCAAAAATAATAATATTGCAGCTAATGTAGAAATACATTTCATTGAAAATGTACTTACTCAAAAAACAAAGAAGAAAGAAAACAAATGACCCACCCAATAGATGGAGCAAAGAGCTGAACAGAGACTTTACAAGTGAGGAATTAGAGATGGCTGAGAAACATCTTAAGAAGTGTTCAACAGCATTAATGATTAAGAAAATGCAAATCAAAACCACTTTAAGATATCATCTTACTCCAATAAGACTGGCTAGGATCAAGAAAACAAATGATACCAAGTGCTGGAAAGGTTGTGGGGAAAGGGGAACACTCATCCATTGCTGGTGAGAATGTAAACTTGTACAGCCACTATGGAAAACAGTGTGGAGAACTCCTGGAAGACTTGGAATGAACTTGCCACCTGACCCAGCCATACCACTCCTGGGCATCTACCCACAAGACTCATCTTACCATAGAGATACATGCACAGCCATGTTTATTTCAGCTCTCTTCACAATAGCAAGGAGCTGGAACCAACCCAAGTGCCCCTCGACTGATGAGTGGATAGAGAAAATGTGGTACATCTACACAATGGAGTTCTATGCAGCAGTAAAGAAAGATAATTTCATGAACTTTGCAGGTAAATGGCTGGAACTAGAAGATATCATGCTGAGTGAAGTAACACGGTCCCAGAAAAACAAACGATGAATGGTATCCCTCATCTGTGGATGCTAGCACCAATTACCTAATTGTATGGCAAACTGAGCAACATCAATGTGATCTGAAAACAACTGTGCTCTTATATTGTAGAATCCCTTAAAAATAATAAACAAATAAAAAAAGAAAAAAATGTACTGAGAACTATTGATTCTCCACAAGAGCTGACAATCTTTTTACCATGTATTTCCCAAAGGTAACTGCATTTGAAATGTAGGGTTTGTATTTCCCACAAATAGATTATGGTTACACAAATGTACATATGTGTATATACAGATCAAATTCTTTCTTTCTATGAAAAATATGATACATGTGAATTTGAAGCCATAAAAGAGTACACTTGTTTGCTAGGGCTATGTTCCCATTTTATGGATAAATGTATATCCATTCCATTTAAACCTTTAGAAAGTTATTTAGTTCCTAACCACCTATTAATTCCCCTCACTCCAACTACGACAAATATCATAATTAACATTCTTAACACATTGGAGTACTAAGTGAATCCTAGCAGAAGAAATAGAACTCTTCATAATTTTATTTTATTTATTTATTTATTTATTTTTAATTTTATTTATTTTTTGTGTGTATGAGTGTACTGTCTGCATGTAGGTTTGTGCACCCGTGTCACGGAGGTCAGAAGAGGGTGTCAGATTCCCCTGGAACTAAAGTTCTCCCGGAATTGGAGTTTCAGATGGTTCTCACCTGCCATGTGGGTGCTGGAGATCGAACCCGGGTCCTCTGCAAGAGCAGTCGGCGCTCTTAACCACTAGGCAATCTCTCCAGCCCCTGATGCAAACTTTTAAGAGTGAAAAGAGTCACATGTGAGGGAAAAGAACAATTGAAATAGAAATAGTGAAACAATGAACTGTTTCATTGTTTCATCTTCCCTAGAAAAACTGTGAGTGGTGCTGTGTGTCCAGGCACCTAGGAAGAATATCGGCATTTTAATAGGTCTGTCAAACCTGTAGGTGGTTCTGTTTGTAGCATTTCCTTCCTGCTCATTTTCACAGTGGAGGTCTGACTCAGCTGCTACACACAACAATCCCTCCCACCGAAAAGTGCTTTTAGCAGGAGGTTTCAAGAGGACTGGCCCTCATTAATGGCACAGAGGGGGACAGGCTCCTGCCCTCTACCACCTTCAGTTAAAATAAAAGCCTTCTCCTTTTCTTCCTCTTTTTTAGTTCTTTGAAATGTCCCTGCAGTGAATTTTGATCCTATCTACCACTCCATGATCTCCTCCCAAGTCCACCCACTTCTTTTTTTTTTTTTTTTTTTTTTTTGTCCTTTTGAGACAGGGTCTCCCTGTAGCCCCAACTGTCCTGGAACTCACTCTGTAGACCAGGCTGGCCTTGAACTCACAAAGATCCACTTGTGTCTGCCTCCAGAGTGCTAGGATTAAAGGCGTGCACCACCATGCCTGGCTAGGTCCACCCACTTCTGTACCCTCCTGACATTATGTCCACTTTTTAAGAATCCTAGAGTTCGAATTGCACTGCCCACCTGCTTCTTCTGTGCGTGGCTGTCCACTCGAGCATGGTCAGCCTACTGGGGCCCACAGTCTCAAACAAATCTCCATCTCTCAGAAGCAATAATTTCCCATAGCTCCTCAGTCAGGGGTGGGACTCCTGCCCTCCTCTCCTGTCCATGCTGGAACTTTCCTTGCTTTGGTTTCAGGCAGGTTGTGTGCATGCTGTCACAACCCTTGTGAGTTCATCTGGGCATCTGCCTCTCAGATATGGAAACCAAAAATAAGCAAATAATCTGTGAAAATACAGGCAGAGTTTAGTGAGTTGAACTTCCTGCTTCTCCACTCTCCTTCCCAGACTGGGCCTCAAACCCTCCTCATCCAGGGAAGTCGGATGCCACCAAATCTGCATGTGCTCACTGCCTTTGTAAGAGTTGGTATAAAAAAAGAAGTGCTTTTGTGTTTGGAGGAAAACTGGGTCATCCTCAAAGAGCTAAATGGCCTGAACATCCAGGGCCCCCAGTGACGGCAGCACATCAGGCCCCGCAGATCTGTGAGACTCTCCTGTTGGAGCTGAATCTAGCAAGCCACGGCCTCCACTCCCAGTGCTGGGGGCTTCAGACTCAAGTGAACTACAGTTCCCATGACCCTTGGGAACCAGAATCTCAGGCCCTGACCTGGTCTTTGTTCCTCTGTCTGCATTGCGCACAGTTTCCCTCTGAACGATCTCAAGTATTGCGTGGGAACAGCAGCTGCTTCAAAGTTCAGTTCAGAGAGAACTGATGGTAGCAGAGTGCACATCCACCCTGATCGTGTGGGGCTGCAGAACTCACTGTTTCCTTAGATAAACTGCACAGCACACAGGTCTCTCTCCCTCTCTCCCTCTTCCTCTCTCTCTCCCCTTTGTTTTTTTAAGAGACAGACTCCCAAGATCTCAGCTGTTCTGGATGTTCTGGAACTTTCTGTGTAGCACAATCTTGACTTCATCTTGGGATTCTCCAACCTCAGTCTCCCAAGTTCTGTGATTACAGACATGACCCGATATGCCTAGCTTAGCCAGTCTCTTAGATGACTCTGGGACATTTCTCTATAATGGAGGAATGGGAAACTTTCAAACCAAAGAAGTAAACAGAAATAGTAATGCCTAAACAATGTTAATTGAAGGAGTAAACAGAAATATGTATGCCTAAACAATGTTAACTGATGGAGAAGTAGAAGACAAAGGCAGAGCTAACTGCATCAGGAGAAGGCGTGACATCAGAAGTCCTGAAATGCAGCTCAACAAGCCCATGAGCAGAACGTTCTGAGAATTCCTTAACAAACACAGAATTGGTGACATGCCTCAAACTGATAAATACATAACAGCCCTTTCGGACTTGTATACCCTGCTGTAGTAGCCCTCCAAAAAAAACGAGGGGGAGGCATCCTTCACAGTGATGAAGGCAGGGACCAGAAAACATTACCTTTCTGGCTATGAAGATCTGAGAAACTGGGAACATACATGATGCTAAGCTTCATTCTATGGCACAGGCAATATAAGACCTCAAATTCTTAAAGGATAAAAACTCACAACGTGAAACCCAGCTGTCTCCCCAGGACCACCTCATGGCAGAAGTCCAAGTGACAGGGATCAGGTGGAACACAGGATTCTGCAGAGCTGGGGCTGTTCTGGACAGCTGAAGGAACTGGACAGTCTTAGTTGCTTTATCTAGAATATTTGCAGAGCAAGGCCTGGGAGTCTAGGTGGGCCCTTACAAAGATCTCTGTTCTTCCCAGGCTATATAAAAACACAGAACCACCCAAACCTACTAGATGGAAAAAGACTTAGGAATTAAACACTTACAGAAGTGTTGTCTGTCTCATTTATTCCCAGAGGATTTTAATCTATAAAGATGATAACATAGAGGTGTCAGTTCAACTGAAAGAGTCAAAACTGAACTTATTTCTACATGTGAGACACAGCATGTCTGGCAAGGCCACCCGGGCAGGCAGCAGGCACTTTCCAGAAGCAGAGCAAGATTAATAATGAGCACTCTCCATTGTGTTTCTGGAAAGGCAGGACACAGTGTAGGTTTGCTTAGCAGCTCTGGGATCTATTGGAGGCTGCTACTTTTCTCTTCCAGATCCTAGCAGATGTTCACAGAACAGCGTGAATAATGAATAGCTCTCATCTCACCTAAATACAAGGCACCCTACCCTGCAGAGCCTGCGTCTGCTTCCATGCTTCTCTGGCTTTGTCATCATAGGCATTCTTGGCTTTGTTTGTATTTTGGTAGAGTTCAAGCAGGCTGATAATCTCCACCACACACATGAAACACAGGATTCTTTCTATATTGCACTGTGAAGCAGAAAGCAGACATGTGTGCACAACAGACACAATTAATCAAAGCTAATAATATTGTGTTGGAGATAGTCTCTCTGTTTAAAGAATTGTATTGGGATTATGTACAATGTGGGAAGCTGTGTGAAAGACAGAAACTCTGTCTTCACCATGTGTAAATCTGACATTATTTCAAAATCGAAAGCTAACATTCCAATATCAACATGAGAGCAATTGGGACTGCTTCTGAGGGATAATATCAGCAGAGGCCCATCAGTTCTGTAACATCTAAATAGAATCATCTGGATTCAGGGACCATAAATAGAAGGCACCTCCCTTGTTTCTTCTCAGTGGCTTGTTTTTCCCTCACTCATGGTGGTGAGTGGATTCACCTCCTGGAGGATTTGCACTTAGAAAGGCTCATTTGTGTTCCAGAAAATGGGTGCTAATCATCATTTGGGACCCCATGAAGGCCTTCTGCTGGGTTCCCTGACACAAGCTTCTCCATGCAGTTGCTTGATTTCTTCATGGCCTGGGAGTTGAGCCACAGGAGGGAGGTTTCCTGGAAGCCTGACCAGTGCCCACGAGGCTTGTGGTCTGTACTCAAGAGTATTTCAGAAACATGAATTGGACATGATGGAGGGCAAAGATTAGGAATGTGAGCGCGAGCACACACACATGCGCACACACACGCACACGCTGAAGCCTATACATTATTATACAGGCAATACGACAATGGCTGTCTCACATTAGAGAGCCTGAGAATGCGGGAGTTGCTCAATCTCAAAATGGTGCTGAAGGTCTGGAAGATTTTTGGAGAACTCCTGGTCTTCTGTCTATATTGGAGCCTGAAGAAGTCGGTTCTGATATCAGTAAGGAGTGCCACCTCAGGAGAGAGAAACTTCCCAGTAACAGTGAAGGCAGGGTGGGGAAGAAAGTATCGTGATTCCATGTCATTTTATCTGTGCTTCCACCAAGAGGCGCTGTGCACATTCAAGGTGGGGCCTTCAGCTTCAAATAACCTTGCAGTTGATTCCACATCCAGTCAATTAGCCACCAAGGTTAGTCATCATATGTTCAACCCCTTGTGAACACCACAACTTATCATGTCTCCTTATGTCTTATTTAACTTCCAAATGAAAACAATAACAAGGCCATATCTCTTCCTAATGTGTCATAACTATCCCACATACAGCCACAAATGCATTATGTTCTCTTTAGAATAGGTGGCAAAGTCCTTGAGAAATGCTTGGTCTTTTAGTGACTCATAATTTAAATATGATAATATACATTTACAACACCCAATCACTGATATTATCAACTAATATCACATTTCATGTTAAAGAAACAGGGAGAACCCACAAAAGCGGGCTGAGTATATGTGCATATATGCACGGACGTGGATTTAAAAAGCATGACAAATGCCATCAGGTGAACCACAACAATCATTTCTGTAGGTGGTTATGTGGCTGTAGTTGCTATTTATAACTGCATTTTTTTCTACAGCACAGTCTGTATTTCTTCTGCCTTCAGGCAGCACCTCAGCGGATCTCAGCTCTTTCCCTGGAGAGGTGACCTACACCTTCATCTATGAAGGGTCTGGCCATTTGTATCCTGCTTGAATTGGGTTGCTGTGGTTTCCCATTGATCTGAATCACAGGCAACATAAAGAGATGCTCTACAGGATCTCCTGCGCTCCAGACAAAATATCCCTTACTTGCACAGTGGAGAAGCAGTTCAGTTTCTCCCTGGGAGTGTGGATCAATCACTCTTCCTAACTCTGTTCCCATAACCACAATAAGTGTCTGTTCCAGTGAGGACAAAGCACTGTTGTTTCCATGATGGAAGTGGTCCGTGTAATCAACATGCCATCAGGTTGTCGGCTCTCCACAGGAGGGGGGGATTTCTATGTTGAGGAGGGTGAGCTCAGGGTTTGAGTCTGCTCCTGACAGATCTGGCACTCAGCAGCAACTATAGCCAGGTCAGCCTTGGTGAGTGGAAGCCCATGTTGTCGAGCTCATGCATAAACTCTATCTCTGCCACCATGGCCACTTTGTTCCTGGGTTCATTGGGTAATGACAGGGATGTCAGAGAAGAAGTCTGGCTTTTCACAGAACCGGTCATCCTATCTGCTTTATTACTGAACTCCTGTTGAAATCACCTTTTGATGACCATTTACATGAGACACGAGTACATTCACATCCTTTGCCTATTTGGAGAGATCTATCTACATACTTCTTCCAGGGCAAGATCCAGGACCTACTGAGGTGCTCCCTGAAGGTGGAGGAATACAGACTAGGTAGTAGAGGGTAGTAGTTACAAATAACAGCTAAGGCCATGTTACCAACTGCAGAAATGAGTCATTAACCCATTTTGTTAAGCTCATGTTTAACCAAATATACAATATATACATAATCTATATCTCCTTATAAAATATATGTATGTAATCTATGTATATATTTTGTTATATATATCAAGCTCTATGTGTTTTCACCCATCTATTTCTTTATCATGTAATATAGCATCAATTGAGATATTAAGTGTTGTAAATCTGTACTGTCATATTTAAGTTGTGACACCCTAATCTTTGGATCTGCTGTTTTGGACAGCCCAGGTAATAGGGTGGCCTGCACAGCAGCCTGGTCCTGTTGAACAGCCTTCTCCTTTTCCAGGCCCCACTCACAGACAGCAGATTTCCAAGTCTCTAAATTCCTTGCTGCTCACAAGAGGTGAATCAGGAGCATCAAATTCATTTGTCTTCATAAGCTCTTTAAGTACCTCCCACCTGGATGTTCAGGGATCTGTATGCTACAGGAGAGTCTGAAGTAACTCTAGATTTCTTTGACTTGACAGCCAGCTCCAGAAACCTCTAAACCCACTAGAGAAATTCATCCTTCCCATTCTGTTTCTCTAGAACCACTCTTGGTACCATGACCTAATTAGTCTGGGTTTTCTTTCTTTTATTTATTTTTTTTTTTGGTATTTTTGAGACAGGGTCTCCCTTTAGTCCCAGCTGGCCTGGAGCTCACTCCCTAGACCAGGCTGGCCTTAAACTCACAGAGATCCTTCTGCCTCTGCCTCCTGAGTGCTGGGATTAAGGGTGTGTGACACCAGTCCCTAGCCTGGGTTTTCTGTAGGAACAAGACTGATACAATTTAAAGAGAGATTTGTTTAATTGGCCTACCCAGTATGGGCACGGTAATCCATTCACTGCCAGTGCACATTGGAGAAGCCAAGAATCCAGTAGTTGCTCAATTCATGAAGCTGGATGTCTCAGCAGTTCCAATCCAGCCCTGAAGGTTAGAAGGTTCTTTGAGATCTGCTGACCTTTAGTCCATGCTGGACCTGAAGAATTTGGTTCTCATGTCAGAGAAGGAGTGCAGCTCAGAGACAGACAGACAAACTTGCCAGCAAGAAGGAGTGCAAGCAAGAAAAAGGAAACATCCCTCCTCCGCTGTCGTTCCATCACATTGAAGGTGTGTTCTAGTTACTTCCATTGCTGTGATAAACGCTGACCAAAACCAGCTCAGGGAGCAAAGGCTTTAGTGACAGTCCACCCTTGAGGGACAGCAGGGCAGGAAGTGAAGGCAGGAAGTGAAGCAGAGACATGGAGGAATGCTGTTTACTGGCTTGCTTCCTCTATCCGGGGCTCAGCCTGCTTTTGTAAAAAATTTTACTGAGTTTTTATGCATTTCATACAACATTTCTTGATCAAGTTTCGACCACCTACTCCATCCTCCGTGAGACCTCATAGATGTTAAGCCCTATCCAATCAAGCATTTGTACCCAGATGTTCTTCGGTGCAGGTCCGTCCACTGGAATCTAGTCAGCCTATGTAGAAATCCTAAGTGAGGCCAGCTCTCCCTCACCCAGTAGTAATTAGTCTTCAGTAGCTCCCAGTCTAGGGCCAGTTCGCCACCCAGTTCTCTCCATCCACTCTGAGGCCTGTCTGATGGAGTTGGTGTGGGTCCTGTGCTCAATGTCCCCATTGCCACAAGTTCACATGTGCAAGCTTCCAGGGCTTACTTATTCCACTATCACTGATTGTCACTGCTTTCGGTGGCTGTCTAGTCATATGTGTCTGGTCATAGTTCTTCAGTAAAAATGGATGATCATTTTAATGAAAAAAGATCCTGACTGATAATATGCTCTACAATAATCTTAGCTCAGGATGGTCCCAATGAAATAGTATTAGAATAAGACTCCCTGAGGCTGATATGGATAGGGGTTAGGGACAGTGATGGACCTCCTATCCCTAACACCTCCACACCCGGGGTTTCAAGTGGACTGAGAACTTTGAGGACATTACTGTTCAGAGGCAGCAATGCCTGCTCCACGCTCTAATCAATTGGTCTGTTTTACATCTGAGGCTTTAATTTTTTCAAAATAAAGATAATTATATTATAATTATTAATTGTTATCTGTGAGGTTGAAATGGAGCCAAAGGAAGCATTGCACCACTGAGCCACACCATCCTGTTGGTTAGTTTTCATAAAGTTATCATATAGAATCAGGGGCCAAGGTTGAATTTAAAACGCATCAAACACTTGAGTAATGAACGTGAGAGTAAACACGAGGATGCTCTGCACACAGACTCTGAGTGCGCCTGTCCCACAGGCAGAGCTGGCACAGGAGCATGGTGAAGCCTTCTGGGAAGTATTTCCTCAGAGTCAGCACACAGAAGCTGTGGTCCAGAGGGGGCCAAGGCTGCATCTCCAGTGGGGAGCAGAATTTAGTAATGTGTAAGAGTTTCCCACAGGTGCTGGTTTGGGGGGCATAAAAGCTGCAGAAAGGACGGGGTCATGGAGAGGAGCTGAGGCTTTGCACCAAGAGAGGCCAGGAGAGGCCACCAGAGAAGGCACAGCTTCATTACAGGGGAGCCCTCAGGATATTGGAAATGCCAGGACTGTGGACTATCTACAAAAGACAGCAGCAGGTGGGAAGTGGAGCCAGCCTGAACCTAAGAGACCAGCTGTGTGTGCTGCAGAAGGCAGAGTTGGGAGATGGCGCTGCCCAAGGAGCCGAGCCAGGAGATGGAGCTGCCCGAGCCAGTTACAGCCAGAAGACCCAGTGAGCCCCAGATGTGGGACGCAGAGCCGCACTGATGGATTCGGTCCTGCTTCCATGTGCCTGGTTCAAATAAGAAAATATTTAATCTTTTATTTCACAGGAGTCCACAGTTAAGAGGCTTTGGATATTTTAAAGAGACATTGAAATCTTAATTTTGTTTTTAATTTTTGAGGACTGGGGGATTTTTAAAATATTCTGTTTTGTATTGTGGTATTGACATGAGATCATGGGGAAAAACAAGAAAGGAAATGTCTGGCTTTACAGCGACATGCTTGCCTCCAACCAGATGAGTAATACATTTGTTACAAGTCACATAAAATTATAGTGGGCCATGTGAAGTTTTCATTTAAAGTTATATAAACAGAGTAGAGTGTGGTAAAATTTGCTGTCTCTATTATAACTAAACATTAAAAGTTAATGAGGAGAGTGCTACTTTAATTACATTGGTTTAATCGTCCCACATTAGAAACATAATTCAAATCATCACACAATTAGTTCCCTCATAAATTTGTCAACAAAAACAATATTAACTTTTAACTGTGACTTTTGGGGAATGATTTAACATATTTCAGTCACTAAAGAGGAAAATTCTTCTCCTATAAGTGTATACATGTATTCAATTCAAAAGAATTATTAGAAATTACAATTTTCTTTTCAGACTAATTGAAAGATGAATTGAAACTCACAGCCCTTCTGTTAAAATTATGGGGTGACTATCATCAACCACACATTGTTGATGGTGGGTTTGTTAGAAAGACAATAGGAGCTGGGGATTTTTTTATGTGCACTTGAAAGACTGGATAAAAGACTGGGAAATAAATGATGCAAATCAAAATTAAGAAAGCATTCCATTCATAATCCTGCCTATAATGGACTACATTGCTTCTTACTGTTGTGAATAAAATGATACTATCAAATTAACAAAAACAATAGATAAACAAGCCAGGGATGGTGGCTCAGGATTTTAATCACAGCACAAGGGAGGCAGAGGCAGGTGGGTCTCAGTGAGTTCAAGGCCAGCCTGATCTACATAGTGAGTTCCAGGCCAGCTGGGGCTACAGCTGTCTCAAAAAAGATCAATTAATTAATTAATTAATTAACTAATTAAAAAATCTCATGACTCATTCGGCTTTGAGAACAGGGAGTGATCAGCACATTTCCCAACGAGGCATCACAAGGAAGCTTTGTCTGGTGTCTCTGGCCCACTTCAGATGAGCAGAAACAGACAGATCAGGAGCCCCCATTGTGGCCACATCTTTGGACAGGGACCACCAGGGAACTTTCCATCTATTTTTCTGGTGATTGGCTTTATTCCCTGATTCCTGGCTACTCCATTTGTGAAGAATCTCTCTTCTCTTCTGAACTTTCCATGGCCAATCTCCTCCAGATTTTCACATTCCATCTACCTTGATGTTGGCTTCAAACATAAGACAGGGTCTCAGAGTCAGGGAAACCCAGTTGTCCCAGGGCCTCAGGCTGATCCATCAGACTCAGCCACACTGTGTGCACAGGTCTACATAGTCATGACTCAGCCACACTGTGTGCACAGGTCTACATAGTCATGACACAGCCACACTGTGTACACAGGTCTACATAGTCATGACACAGCCACACTGTGTGCATTGGTCTACATAGTCATGACACAGCCACACTGTGTGCACTGGTATACATAGTCATAACACAGCCACACTGTGTACACTGGTCTACATAGTCATGACTCAGCCACACTAGGTGTCCCTGATTTACTTCTGTGTCCTGGTCTACAAGGTCATGTCTCAAAGGACACGTGGGCCAAACCTCCTGACCTTGGTTCATACACTCTGCTGCCCTAGTGATCCATCACATTTTATTTTATTTTGTATATTCCATTTTTGTTGGGTACTTTTTTTGTTAGAGAGAACTTGTGTTTCTGGCCCACGACTCTCAGGAACCAGGAACTCGACGTCTGGTCCGAGGTCTTTCCCTGCCTGTCTGGATAAGATCATCTTTCCACTGAAAAAGTATTTTCTTTCCTAAAGTGACAAGAAAAAAATGTTCAATGGAAGAATTTAGTACTTATTGAACCCAATAAATTTATCTCTGCCTAATAAGGCCATAAGAATTACAGTCTATCTAAAGAAAAATCCAGTTCATCAAAAAGCTACACACTTCCTGATTTCTAGATTTCTCCTAAGTCTCTAGTGGCTTGGGAGAGTTGTGATGATTAAGCTTCATGTCCACAGGACTTGACTTAGAATCACCCAGGGGGTCGAGGCACACCTCTGGATGTGTCAGGGAGGACATTTCAATAGAGAGTTAACTGAGCAGATAAGACACCCCCAGAGGGAGACTGGCTTTCTCTTTAACTGCTTCCTGGCCCTCTGCGGAGTGACTTCTTGGCGCCTCCATGGCCTCCTCACCCTCATGGGCCAACAGCTCTGAACTGACGACCCAGACACATCCTTGTTCCTTTATGTTTTCTCCATCAGGTATTTGGGGTACAGCAATGAAAAGCAATTAATACAGGAGTTTAACTCCTTAAATCATGGTAATAATAAATACATTTTCATTGAATCAGAAATAGCAAAGTAAAAAAAAAAAAAAAAAGAGGCAGAAAGTTGGATTAAAGGTCGTGAGTTACAGTCCAGCCTAGGCTCTACACTGAGCTCCAGAACCCTGGGGGCAAGCAGAAGGAGAGAGCAGCCTCTCCTGCCCCACGTGGTAAAGGGAGATGAGCGTTTGCCACACTGCTCGTCTGGGTACCAAGCCCCGAACCTACCAGAGTGCTTTTCTGACACTGGAAAAGCAAAGTTCATTGAGGAGAAAGGTGAGCAAGGCAGAGAGGGAACAGAGCCTTCATTCATGGAGTTCCTGGCTTCCAAGAGCCCTGGGAACTCTGGGAACTAGAGCTCACCTGAGCTGAAAGACCCAGCACAGGGGAGCAGAGTCTGCTGCTCGCTGTTGGCTGTGCACCATCAGGAAACGTCACAGACCATGGGGAGGGCGTGGCACCGTCACCTGGGGACCAAACATGTGGGCAGTGGTCCAACTGACAATGACCTATATTTGCTCCATATACAAATGATTTGTGTATTCATAGCTATGTCTCAGTATATGTGAGTGTGTATGTGGGGGACACGTGTACTTGCATGTACTTATGGAGGCCCAAGACAACCTCAAGTATCTTTCCTCAGAAGCGACTCATCTTCTCAGTTTAGAGATGCGCTGTCACTGGCGTGAAGTTTGCCAAGTAAGCTAACCTGGCCAGCAGTGAACCGGAGTCCTCCATTCGCTCTCTCTCAGCACTGGGGTTATAAACATGCACCACTACACCTAGCTTTCCTCTGCATGAGCTCCTGGTAGCATGCTGGAAATCACGTCCTCATGCTGATCAGGCATGTCTTGTTGACTGACCTGTATTCCCAGTCATTCCTAACATCTTTCTAAACTTTTTCAGCCATTTTTCACACACTCAGAATTGATAGAATGCAGACGCCTTGATAAGAAGGATTTGGAGCTAAGCCTGTGAGAGAGGAGGAGCGCAGGGAGCTCAGATCCCCAAGTGCAGCCTCCACTTTCTTTCACAATCGATGGTGTGACAATCCAGGCACTGCGTAATGATTATGGATCTTGGCTGTGATGAAACGGATACTTTACTGTTAAATGAAAAGGGACACAGAGCAACAAAGACTCACAGTCATAGGGTGTGTTCAAGTCTGATGTTGTCCTCATAAGTTTCAAAGTTGTGTTTATAACCTGGAATGTGTTTACCCAACCAAAGTTTGCCATAGTCATTCTGGCTGGTGCTCAGCTTCTCATGGTAAAATGAGAGAATGTGCAGTGTCTGATGCCTGACAATGACAATGGCCTTAGAGTCTCACATTGTCCGATGGGAATGTACTATGTTGCAGGTTGACCACCATCTTCAGAGCAGTGCCAATAAAATTCCTGAAGCATGATACATAATCTCTCTACTTCACAAGGCCACGATGCACACACTGGTCTGAAAAGGAATATTTCAAAGGTAGAAAAATGGCTGCTTTTCACATTCTGCTCCATCTTATCAGACCGGAGGTAAGGATGAGGGGACATCCTCCTGGTCCTTGGGTCTCTCAGGCCATTTCTGGACTTTAACAGGAAGCTCCCTTGAACGAGGTCCAAGCACACAGCTAAACTTTCTGAAATTTCCTCCTATTCATGAAAATCTGTATCACATATATTTCCTCTGGACACAAGTTCCATCTCCATCTGGTGCAACAACTGAGTTCTTGATCTAATTTTAACCATTTTATTAATAATATGTTGTGTGTGAGAGTTTGTTCTGCATGTATGTAAGCATGCTTCTGTGTACAGTGTCCATAGAGGACAGAAGATGGGGTCAGATCCACTGGAACTGGAGTTCTGGAGGGATGGTAGCTGCCAGGTGTATGCTTGGAATCAAACCCAGGTCCTCCACAAGAGTAGCACAGTGCTCTTAACTGAAGAGCCATCTCTCTAGCCCAACTCTTCTGTTCTTCAACATCACTGCATATGTCCTTTATCCATCATGAAATGATTTTTGTCCAATGCTCCAGCATCTTTGTTTGAAAGCTCCTCCAAAGTTGTGCAGGCCAGTTCAGGGGATGTGAGCTGTCATGGAGGAGAGGGCAGGGACACAGGTGGCTGCATGGTGACAGGAGAGGGGACCTGGCATTCCTCACCTGCTCACATCCACATGGAACTGGAAGCAGAGCTGCAGCATTAGTTTACATGTCATGAGAATATTGAGAAACGCTGAACGGTCAAAGCATCAGGCAAGAAGAGTCACTCAGGGATAGTGAAACCTGACAGAGGACATGAGCTGGGCAGCAGAAAGATGAAGGAAGGAGAAGTGCAGGAGGGGAAGTGCAGGAGGGGAAGTGCAGGAGAGGAAGTGTAGGAAGGGGAAGTGCAGGGGGAGTGCAGGAGAGGAAGTGCAGGAGGGGAAGCACAGGAGGGGAAATGCAGGAAGGGGAAATGCATTAGGGGAAGAGCAGGAGGGGAAGTGCAGGAGAGGAAGTGCAGAGGGGAAGAGCAGGAGGGGAAGTGCAGGAGAGGAAGTGCAGGGGGGAAGAGCAGGAGGGGAAGTGCAGGAGGGGAAGTGCAGGAGGGGAATTGCAGGAGCGGCAGTGCAGGAGGGGCAGTGCAGGAGGGGAAGCGCAGGAGGGGAAGTGCACAGTGAAGTGCAGGCGGTAAGTGCAGGAGGGGAAATGCAGGAGGGGAAGTGCAGGAGGGGAAGGTAGTCTGCTCTTGGCACTCCTGGTGCCTGGCCTGACACTGGAACCGAGCACTGGGGCCCTCTTGTCTGTGGTCAGTCATCTCTGTGACCAGATGTCCCCAGGAAGACAGATAGCTGCCCACTGTCCTGAACAGCACTGTCCTGTAGCCAGGCTGCAAGGACAGATGGAAATACGTTCTCCAATGTCTAAACATAAATGAAATGTTCCCCAGAAGGTGATGGCTCCCTTGAAGGCCTGGTTTGAGTTAGCGTCCCCTATGGGCTCCAAGTATTTGAATCCTTGGTCCGTGGCACCATTCCAGAAACAGAGGAGGTGTGCCTGTGCTAGAGGAAGCACAGCACTGCAGTGGGCTTTGACGGTTGGGAGCCCACCCCATTCAACCACCTACTCTCTCCACTCCCTGTGTCTGTTTGAAGATGTGAGCTCTCAGGTTTCTGCTCTGGCTGCCTCTGCCACCAAAGCCTCCCTGCCAGGATGGACTCTTGTCCTCTAGAACTGAAAGCCAAATAAACTCTTCCTTCTAGAAGATGCCTGGGATAAGTTGTCATGAAGTTTTATCACAGCAACAGAAAAGTAACTAATCAAGAGGAATCTAAATCAGTAGACAGAGAGATGTGGGTCACTCAGTGTTCTATGTGCCAAGCTTTGAAAAGCCCCGCATGAGGCTGCCCTGGGCTGGGGAGGGACAGGGATGCCTGAGGCATTCAGCTTTTCCTCCTTAAACACGATGTGTGGCCCTGTGCTCCCACTGCCTCCAACATTTCACTGCAGGTGTTTGATGTCACAGATGGTAGAGCATGGGCTGCGGAGCGTGACCAACCAGGAGAGGAAGGAGAAGCTGTTCCAGGATACCTGTTCTCATCTAAGGCACAGTACCTCCTAACAGACACAGAAGCCCTCACCTCTCAAAATAAGCCGGATCATTGTTTTCAGAGCCAATAAAGCAACAACAAAGAAGGAGTTTGAACAAGAGGAATGGAGACATAGCCAACTCAGGAAGTGCTTACCAGACAAGCACAAGGATCTTGTTCTGTCTACAGAAGCCATGTGCAAAGAACCTCGCGTTGTGGTGAGGGCTTGGCATCTGAGTGCTGGGGAGGAAGGGATAGGCGGATGCCCAGGACGCAACACAGTGCCAGCCAGCCAGGTCTACTGGGAGCTCCAGGTCAGCGGGAGACCCTGTGTCAGAAAAGGAGGGGGACACTTCCTGATAAACAGCACCTGGGGTTGTGCTCTGGACTCCCTATGCACACCCACACGTCTTCACACACACGCACACACACATACACACACACACACACGCACGTACACACATACACACACATACATGCACACACACACACACACACATGCACACACACACACACACGCACACACACAGACACATGCACACAAACACAATGTTCAAGCAAGGAGAAGATCAAGAAAGTCTTTTCAGCAAATCCAAATTAATATAATCAGAGATTAAATGGGAAACATCACAGCAGACACCAAAAACTCCAGATAATTAAAGGGAACACTTTAAAAATCTATACTCTATAAATTTGAAGATCCAAGAAATGTGGATGAATTTCCATATGTGTGGAAACCATCAAAGTTAAACCAAGAACAGATCAAGAGATTAAACAAACCCATATCAAATAGGAGAAAAGGGAAAGTGACAGAGCAATACAAAACCTCCCAACTAAATAAAATAAACAGGGAGGTTTTGTATTGCTCTGTCACTTTCCCTTTTCTCCTATTTGATATGGGTTATTGGCTTTTGTTTAATCTCTTGATCTGTTCTTGGTTTAATTTGAATGGTTTTCCACACATATTGGAAATCATCGTCACATTTCTTGGATCTTCAAATTTATCGAGTATAGATTTTTAAAGTGTTTCCCTGGGGCTGGAGAGTCAGCCTAGCGGTTAGAGCACCGACGCTCTTGCAGAGGACCTGGGTTCGATCCCGCAGCACCACATGGCGGCTAAGAACCGTCTGTAACTCCCTTCAGAGAACTCCAGTTCCAGGGGAATCCCGAAGCCCTCTTCTGACTCCGAGGCATTGCCCGACACACAGGTGCACNGTGCACCGCGTCGTTGTCGGCAATGCCTCGCGAGGTTAGAAGAGGGTTCGGATTCCCCTGGAACTGGAGTTCTCTGGAATGAGAGTTACAGACGGCTTAGCCGCCATGTGGTGCTTGGGGGATCGAACCCAGGTCCTCTGCAAGAGCGTCGGTGCTCTAACCGCTAGGCTTCTCTCCAGCCCCAGGGAACACTTTAAAAATCTATACTCTATAAATTTGAAGATCCAAGAAATGTGATGAATTTCCAATATGTGTGGAAAACCATAAAGTTTAAACCAAGAACAGATCAAGAGATTAAACAAAAGCCAATCACTGCAGGTGTTTGATGTCTCAGATGGTAGAGCATGGGCTGCGGAGCGTGACCAACCAGCAGAGGAAGGAGAAGCCATTCCAGGATACCTGTTCTCATCTAAGGCACAGTGCCTCCTAACAGGCACAGAAGCCCTCAGCTCTCAAAATAAGCCCAATCCTTGTTTTCATAGTCAATAAAGCAACAAAGAAAGAGTTTGAACAAGAGGAATGGAGACATAGCCAACTTGGGGAAGTGCTTGCCACACAAACACAAGGATCTTGTTCTGTCTACAGAAGCCATGTGCAAAGAGCCTCGCATCCTGGGGAGGGCTTGTCATCGAGTGCTGGGGAGGAAGGGATAGGCAGATGCCCAGGATGCAGTGTCAGCCAGCCAGGCCTACTAGGAGCTCCAGGTCAGCGGGAGAACCTGTCTCAGAAAAGGAGGGGGACACTTCCTGAGAAACAGCACCTGGGGTTGTGCTCTGGACTCCCTATGCACACCCACACGTCTTCACACACACACACACACACACATGTGCACACACATGCTCACACACACATACACACATGCACACACACCCACACACATGCACACACACACACACACATGCACACACACACATACACATGCACACAAACACAATGTTCAAGCAAGGAGAAGATCAAGAAATAGTCTTTTCAGCAAATCTAAATTAATATAATCAGAGATAAAATGGGAAACATCACAGCAGACACCAAAAACTCCAGATAATTAAAGGGAACACTTTAAAAATCTATACTCTATAAATTTGAAGATCTAAGAAATGTGGATGAATTTCCATATGTGTGGAAACCATCAAAGTTAAACCAAGAACAGATCAAGAGATTAAACAAACCCATATCAAATAGGAAAAAAGGGAAAGTTACAGAGCAATACAAAACCTCCCAACTAAGTAAAAAAAAAAAAAAACAGGCGCAGATGAATTCACAGCAGAATACTATCAGACATTCAAAGAATATCTACAAACAGTACCTCTGAAATTACTCAAAAAGACAAACACAGAGGCAGAATTCCCCAACTCCTTCTATGAAGCCAATGTCACTCTAATACCCAAACTAGGTGAAGACACAATATAAAAGAAATGTATAAACCTATATCCTTAATAAACACAGACACAAAGATTCTCAACAGTATACTTGAAAACAGCATCCAGACACACATCAAAATTATGATCCATCATAATCAAGTAGGCTTTATTCCAAAGGCCTGGGGATGGTTCAATATATGTAAGTCAATTAATGTAACAAATCACACAGCATGCATTCATGTTAAAAGTGCTAGAGGGAATTGGAATGGAAGGAATATGCCTCAGCATAATTAAAGCTATATACAACAACCCCCAGTCAAGATCATTCTAATGGAGAGAAACTGGAAGCATTCCCACTGAAATCAGGAACCAGTCAGGGCTGCCCACTATCTCCTCTCCTTTTCAATACAGTGGTTGAAACTCTTGCTAGAGCAAGAAGACAAGAGAAGGAAATTAAAGGAGTACTAAGTGGAAAAGAAGAGCTCAAATGATCACTATTCGTAGATGATATGATAGTATACATAAGAGATCCCCCAAATTCCACCAGAAAAATACTAGAAATGATCATTACTTTCAGCAAATTAGTAGGCTACAAAATCAATCTGCAAAAACTCAGTGGCCTTTCTATATAAAAATAACAAGCATTCAGAGAAAGTGCTCCTGAAAACCAGCAATCTACAGATTCAGTGCAATTCTGATCAAAATCCCTGTGACAGTCTTCATAGAAATAGAAAAAATCATCTTAAAATTCCCATGGAACCACAAATGTCCCCAGATAGGCACAGCAATCCTGAGCAAAAAGTGCAGTGTTGAGGCATCACCAACCAGCCGCAAACTGTACTCCACAGCTCAGTCACAAGAAGCATGGCGCTGGCCAAGACAGATGTGCACCTCACCGGAACACAGCAGAAGACCTAAACTTGAGTTTGTCCAATTTCAGCCACCTCTTATTACACAAATGTCCCAAAAACACATGCTGGATGAAAGACAGCACCTTCAACAGTGGTTCTAGCAAAGAGTATCTCCACCTGTAGAAGAATGAAATAGGATCCTTGTCTTTCATCCTGCACAAAAATCAACTCTAAGTTGATCAAAGACCTCAATATGAAACCTGAAACTGATAGAATAAAACAGGCAGTATAGGACAAGATAGAGGTGTAGGAAAGGACTTTCTAAATCAGAAATCAGTTGTTCTGGCATTAAGGTCAACAACTGAAAAGTGGATCCTCCTTAAACAAAAGAGCTTCTGCACAACAAAGAAAACAAAACAAAAACCACAAGAAAGTGAAGAGGAAACCCAGAGTGGGAGAAAATATGTACCTGCTACCCATGTGATGGAGGACTAATACTGAAAATATGCAAAGAACTCAAAAAACAAAGAAACAGGAAAATATACACCCGATAAAAAGATGGGCTAAGGACCTGAACAGAGAGTTCTCAAACAACGAAATAAAAATGTCCAAGAAACACTTTAAAAAGTGTTGAGCATTCTTAGTAATTAGAGAGATGTAAGCCAAAATCACATTAAGATTCAATCTTACCCAAACCAGACTAGCAGAGATGAAGATAACGACACCAAATGCTGGCGGGGACCACGCATTCCTGCTGGGGGGATTGCAAACTCTGCCGTCACGACAGAAAGCAGTGTGGAGAGCTCTTTAAAAACCAAAAATGAATGTACAATACGATCTGGTTATACCAGTCCTTAGCATAGGTCAAAGGAAATCATCACACTATAGACTTGGACATCCATGACTGTTGCTACTCTTTTCTTTTTCTTTTTCTTTTTTTTTGTCTATGATTCTGTGTGCGTGTGTGTGTGGGAGGGTCCTGTTGCTGCTCTTTTCACAATAGCTAAGATACAGAAACAACCTATATGTCCCTCAACTGACAAATGGAAAATGACCACGTGGTACATTTACACAGTGGAGTTCTACTCAACGGTAAGAAAACGAAATCACGCTATTTCCAGGTAGGTGGAGGGAACTAGAAACTCTTCTACTAAGGAAAGTAACAGATTTCAAAAAGCCTGTGTGTGTAGTCTGCATCATTTGCAGATCATAGCACCAATTCCTCATATTTGAGGATATGTCCTGATGTAGCAGAAGAAGCCAGGAAAATGGAAAGAAAGCATGGAGCTTATACAGGAAAGAGCCTGAGAGTGGGGCTAGTAGGAAGCAGATGTGCCCAAAGGGGGGGGTGAGGGAAATGGGGGACTACTCAACTGAGAAGGGGAGCAAGAAGGACAGACAAGAAACCAGGGGGCAAAGGGGAAGAAGGAGCTCAAGAGAGGGGGCGACAGGAGACAGGCACTGTCAAGGGGAAAATGGGGGAACGTGGGTATGTAAACTGGGGAGGGAGGAGAGAGGTTACACAGGGTGTGAGAAAGGAGAGACAAACTTCAGTCGTGCAAAGCCAGAGGGAAACGTATTAACTCAACCCCCCTTGAGAAATACACATACACTATCTGAACCTTAGTTCACCTGTGTACCTGAAGGCTGCATTACAAGGGACACAGTGCCAGAAAGGAGAACCCTCCCTTGGAGCTGCTGTCAGGGTACTCTAGGAGACTCCCAGTATAACACAGGCCACTTCCACAGCCTCCATTACCTCCCATGACTTGAAGACAAGACCCTATTTATCAACACAGGACATTCATCAAACACAGGACTTGGAGCAGTAGAGCTGCAACTGACCTGGAAGCCTTCTCCCTGAAGACTAGTTCTCATAGCTGTAGAGGACACTGTGCAATCAATCAATGGTCCAACTTATCTGTAGGCTTCATAACCTACATGACTGGCACAGCACGCCATCTCCATGGGTCCAGTAGAAACTTCGATCTAGGGGATAATCAACATCTATCTAATTGGGGATAATCAACATCTATCTAATTAAAGCCTTCTCAATGGGAGGGAACTCATTGGAGGCACTGTAAATATAGCCCAATACATGTGGCTGGAGAGCTCATAGATCCTAGAGAAAACCTTCTCTGTCACATCTCTAGGCAAATGTAATTTCTTACTATATGCTTAAACACAGATCCTTATATTTACAGACAAGTATACCTGTCAACACTCATCACAAAGCTTCTTTTTGCAACAGATGGAGGCTATTACAGAGCTCCACAACTGGTCAAAAACAGAAAACATATGTCTGAGAGGTGCCCAGGCCTAAGTGACATATCTCCAGTAGATCCCATATGGCTAAGGATCATGGGACATAGAAGAAGAGAGGTAGAGAGAATACTCATAGATCCCTCCACTCTCACCAACAAAGCTTCTTAATACAACAGTGTGCAATGCACACAGAAGGCCACAACTGGCCACATTTTAGATAATAAGAGACTGCAGAAGGCGTGTCCCTGGATAGGACTCTCCCTCAGTGTGAAGCAATTAGACTGACACATGACATTGGCCATTCCTAATTCAGGGTCTGAAATGAATGGAAACCTTCATTAACTTGTTAAACATGGTCACAGATTTGAAGGACCCTAAAAAGAAATGGGGGGAGGGGATGAAAAACTGGAACAAAGCTGCATTTTGTCCTGGGTCAGTCTTGACTCCTGGCAGCGCCTCCTTTGGTATTCTTCACAGCCACGAGCCTCCCAGCCAACACATTAGGGGTTTTCAGAACCCTGAATATGGCCTAGAAGTATAAAAACACCTGCTATAGTATAACCATAGTAACTACTATAGTGAGCTCTCTCCGACCTCCATCTGGTCCAAACTGTTGCTATGATTTTTGCTGTTCTTTTCCTTTATAAACTCTGTGTCCCCGAGCTTCAGGACCAAGAGATTTTCAAATGCAGGAGCCACTCTCAGTCCATGCTAATCATTAAAGGATTCCTTTCCCTTTTAATTGGCTTGTGCCCATGGTGGTGATTTGTAATCTCTCAGCTGTGTATAACAGGTGCTATTGAGCAGTAGACCTGCATCTACTCCTCGGCTTAATTAAGAGATCATTCCACATCCCGTGAATTGCTTCATCCATCTTCCTATTCATCATCCCGTCATCACCTTAAAACTCCTCCAGGTCTGCACACAGGTGATGATGGGAAACGACAGCGAGAGAAAGGTTCCATTGGAGCTAATTTGTAGCCACTGTTTCTGCCTGGAGAGGTGTGGTCTAGGCTGGCTTTGATTCTGTCTAAGTCCACTGTTGATTTTGAAGCTGATTCTTGGGATCTGGCTCATAAGAGGGGAAATGCCCATGGGAACTGGTCTCAGGTGGTGTGGGATACAGGAAGATGAAGCTTGCAGACAAAAGGAAGGACAAGCAAGGAGGTGTTTCATAGCTGGGTGGGCAGAGGTGCTGAGACAGACGCTTCTCAGGTGAAATGATGACAGGAAGGAGGAGCCTGGGATGAAAGTGAGAAGTGGTACAGTATTGTTGGGTGTGTATGAAGACATGGCAGGTACGGGCTGGAAGCCCTTTTCCTCCAGATTCCCAGTGTGTTTGCATTGGGTCTGAATGAAGCAGACTTAAGAGGACAGAATGGAAAAGTCAAGTGGTCAGAAATGGAGACCTTGAAGCAGCTTGAAGCCCACATGTCCTGGGAGGGGCTTGACTGAGAATAGCCACATCACAGGATCCTGACTGTTGGATCATCTAATAGGGCTGGAGCACACACAGGAAGCAACGCTGAACCTGCTCTGCTCTGGACTTGGGCTGAGATGTGCATCACGGGAGGAAGCGCTCATACATTCCCATGCTCTCTTCGCTGTCAGTTCTACTTTTGGACTGGTCCATGAAGAGGTATTGGAGCCCCCATGGACTTATAACTGGAGGTGACGTTCAAAGACGTTTGGAGCTGGGTGCTGCTAGTTGAGCATGTTGGATACGAGAAATGAAATGAGTGGGTGTCAGTCAGTTAACAACCATGACAAAGTACTCGAGGCAAGCAACTGAAGAAGTAAAGAAAACTTAGCTCGAGATTTGGGTGGCCAGTGTGTTGTCGTTTGTATCTACTCAGCTCTGTTAAATACTCTTTTCCTCCATCGTGGTGATAGCAATGGAGGGAGAATGCATGGGGCACACTACCAGACGGCAAGCAAGAAGGACAGACACTAGCAGGTGCAGGCTTTTACAACAGTTTTCTCATCATACTGTTTTCAGTGCATTCTTATACTTTATCTTCCAGTCTTCCTTTTTTAAACATTTTTATCACATTTTGTTATTTGTTTACATAAAGACCACCCTTTTATTCAAACCCAATTTGAGGTTGAGCCTCCTTTTTTTTTTAAGTTAATTTTTATTGACTGCATTTATTTTTTTTTTTTTTCACATTCCACAAAAGCCTTTCTCGACCTTCAGACGGGGATAACTTCACATCATCACCGTCTTGAGCGCATTTCATACAACATTTCTTAATCAAATGTAGACTCATTCCCCCATCCATGCCCACCCCTTATGCCCCCCCCACTCCCTGCCAGAGCTCATGGATTCTGTCATACATCTTAAGTCCTGTCTTGCATGTTTTCCTCAGTCTTTTATAACCCTTTCGATGCACAAGTTTACTGTTTTGGTCAGTTCTTTGAATAGGTTTTTCTCTCTTTTTTTGTTCCCGTTAATTTTATATTATTCTGAAATATGCATATATACACTCCACACATAAATCAAAATTACAAATTCTGAAAATAAACTATAGGCTAATTCCAAACCACGTTTAGAGATTCACATTTTTTTAATTTTATTTTTATTAATTTTATTTATTTCTGTATGTGTATGAATGTACTGTCTGCATGCAAGTTTTGTGCACCTGTGTCGTGCAATGCCGCGGAGGTCAGAAGAGGGTGTCGGATTCCCCTGGAACTGGAGTTCTCCTGGAATTGGAGTTTCAGACGGCTCTTGGCCGCCATGTGGGTGCTGGGGATCGAACCCGGGTCCTCTGCAAGAGCGTCGGCGCTCTTAACCACTAGGCCATCTCTCCAGCCCGAGATTCACATTTTAACAGTTAAGTTGCATGCAGGTAAAACGAAGTATAACTTTATATTTCTTTATCTAATATATATATAGTTTTATATATACGTAAATATGCACATACATATGTACAAACATACATGCACACACATATCACCTGAATTGGAGGCTTTTTCTTCCTTTAAAGATGTCATGTTTTTCTGAGCCTCCTTGTAAACAACAGCAAACTCGAGTTTCTTGGCAGGATCGCTCCTGCCCTCCCCCTCTCCTCTCTCATACTCAATGGCCAAAGGTTTATTTTAGGTTCCTCATTTACACGCTATGTTAATGAAAGAAGTAAGTATCCATTAGTGAACGGTTTTTTCTAAATCGTCAAATACATAACTCGATGAAAACAAAATTTATATTTGGTAAAAGTACTAATAAGTTTTACTCTCTCATGATTTCCAGGCAGTTACGTTTTTTGTTTTTGGCAATTACCTATCATTTAAGAATCTATTTATTTATTTTTTTTTTTGTCTTTTCAAGACAGGGTCTCCCTGTAGCCCCAGCTGTCCTGGAACTCACTCTATAGACCAGGCCTGCCTTGAACTCACAAAGATCCGCCTGCCTCTGCCTCCCAAGTGCTAGGTGTGTGCCACCACGCCCGGCTCATTTAAGCATTTCTTACCACTGGCTCTTCTGCAGGTTTAGGAGCAAATATAATAAGAGTGGATTTGCAATTAGCCAAGTGAATTTCTCAGTTCCTCAAGAGGTAGATCATATATAGACAGACACAAACACTGAAAGCTTCCTCTACATGGTTTTGATTAATCATTGTCTATCAAATATAACATTGATTTTATATCTTCATAATTATGATCTTCAGATATTATTCATGTTTATATGTTAAATTTTTACAGGAAATCAGAATTTTAGAATTCTAATATTAGCCTAAAGTTCTTTTCTGCCTCTAAGGAAACGTATGGTCCACAGTATAAACACCACTAACAATCGGTTATACGTTTCTCTCAATACCTTGAGTTTTCAGAGTAAGATATCACAAATACTGTTGAGTTTCATCTCAAACACTCCCAAGATATCTCTTCAGGACAGAGAAATGAGTAGGCTTACTCGATTTTTGTTTAGGAATACAGATAACTGTCATGTCAGAGATGGGAACATCACAGGGAAGGCTTGCGATTTTCATAAAATAAACTTTCATGGACTTTAGGTCACCTCCTGCATAGGTACCTCCTCTCCTTGTCTTCCACACAATTTAATGTTCTCTATTAAGTATGTATAATAAGGCTTATGGAGTCCAATTTTAGAGTCTCCAAATGTCCTTCAGTGTGGGTCCCTCCTCTGTAGCCTAGTTAACCTACCAAGAGTCCCATCCTTGAAAGAGATGGTCTCTTCCCCTCCCAGAAACCGTCAGTTGGGGTTCCCCCCCCCATGCCCATGCTGGGATATTTGTCTGGTTTGAGCTTGGATGGAACTTGCATGTGCTGTCACCATTACTGTGAGCTCATATGAGTAACTGACCAGCTGTCTGGACAGCTTTTGCTTCCTTCTAGTCGTCCACCACTCAGGGGTCTTGTAATCCCCCCTCTGCAATAATCTTGGAGCCTTGGGAGGCAGAAGTTGGATACAGGTGTGTCCAATTCAAAGCTGATCACTCTGTAGCCTTTTATTCTCTGCACCTTGGCGGCCTAGAGCCAGGAGCTCTGTCATCTCAGGAGCGTCATTGCCAGGGTTCCCCACTCTCAGGTGGCTCTACCACTCACTTCCTCACCCACCCTCGATGCTCTGGCATTTTGAACTTATGTTGGGATAATGTAACAGCGAGTGTGAGACAGAGGAACACCACATAGTGCTGGAAAAATTATCAAGAGTTCTTTTAACAATTAGTTGATGGTCAAGAGCCAAAAGAAGACTCCACCCTGAGGAGAGGCAGGGCAGGATTTATAAAGCCTAAACAAACATTACATCATGTCAGGGGCAAAGCCAATAACATAGTTACATCAGATCATCCTAGTTACACCAGACCAGGAGTGGCTCAGTTAACAGGTTTCCAGTTAACAAAAAGTTTCTAAGTTTCAGTTAGGAAAAACAAGGTTCTCAGAATTGCAGAAACAATGTCCTCCCCGGAACTGGAGGTCTAGCTGGGAAAGGATGTTCTACCTGACCGAATGTAAGTTTCCAATGTCATAGAAAAGATGTGCTCGCTGAAACTGGGGGTGCACCTTTCAGAGCTGTTCCTTCTGACTGGGCGTGGTTATTTTCAGTGCTGTTCCTTCTGACTGGGTGTGGTTAGGAAGAATGTGGTGGTGGCTGGCCAGAAACACAGGGGGAGCAAAAGTCAACAAAATGGAGTCAGGTCAGCCATTTCAGTAACATGCCATCCTTGTTTATCAAGCATAATAATTCTATCTTTAATTCCAGCACTCAGGAGGCAGAGGAGGCAGGCAGGTCTCTGTGAGTTCCAGGCCAGCCTGGTCTACATAGTGAGTTCCAGACCAGCTGGGGCTACAAAGAAGCTCTGTCTCAAAAAAGACCAAAAATAAAATAAATAATATTTACTCTGCTTAGAAGTGAAAGCAAGTTTGAAACACAAGAAAAATAACACATAAAAATAACATTTATATTTACATTCTACTGCAAGTCCAGAAACATTTAAGAACTATAGGTTTCAAAAGCCAAAAGGACCCAGAGGCTCCCTCCCACTCTAAAACCTGAGTGACTCCTGAGGATCAGATCCTCAACTGACATAGATAGAGATAACAAAAACCTTGGTTAATCTGGGTTTACTGCATGGCCTTAAACATCCAAGAAGAAAGTATAACCAGAAAAAAAAAGTATCGGGCTGGTATAACTTAGCCTTTCTGGATGCTTAACAACCATACTTAATGCCCATACCAATTTGGCCGAGGGTCTTAAGAGATAACTTTGTTCCTCACCCTCAGAGGTCAACTAAGTCCCCGGGGACTATGCATGGGGGCATCTCTTGAAATGTCCTGCAAATGTGAGTCACCAGTCTTCTTGTGCAGGGAGGTCTTAGAGATCCACTAATGGGACTTCAGCCAGTGTCCAGTCTACAAAGAGGAAAGTCTGTTCATTCTTCATAAAGGGAAGCCTGGCCCAGCAAGATCTGACTTTGTCCTCAAGTGGATGGAACTGGTAAATGAAAAGCCAAAAGGAGCCAGGGGCTCCCCCCCCAAAAAAAAAAGCTGAGTGACCCCTAAGGACCAGATCCTCAACTTGAGAAAACAAAAGACTCATTTAATCTGGGCTGTGTGGCCTTAAACATCCAAAAGGAAATTATAACCAGAAATAATTAGTAAGGCCTGAGAAATTGTACTTCAGGTATAAAACTTGAGATCTTAGTAAAAAGACAAAAAGTAAAAAAAAAAAAAAAAAAAAAAAAAGCACTGTCGATTGCCTGCTTCATTCTTACTGGCAGTTGCATCTACTCTGTGGCTGCCACTGCTTTTGCCATCCTTCAAAGACATGAGACACAGCTTTTCAATTTTCCAATATGGACTGAAGACTCATGTCTCTCCAAGAATCCTCCAAACCTTCAGTGCCAAATGGCACTGAGACATCAGCTTGTGTACTGAGACATCCAGCTTGTGTGCTGAGACAGCCAGCTTGTGTGCTGAGCTACTACTGGGGTTTCAGCCTCTTCAGAGTATAGACTGCCATTGTTGGACTACCCAGTACAGGAAGATCAAGACAGGATGCAGTGCTTACTGGACTTCATTTGGTGACCATGGGAAGGGAAGACCCCAGAGTGGAGCACAAGGGGAGGACTGGTGGTTGTTTGGGCTTGCCAAGGAGGAGCCTTCAAACACTTCCTTAGGGGAAACGTGACATCTTTCAGCCTAATAAAGAAGAAAATAATAATAATGAAAAAAAGAAATCATAAGCTGAAGATGCTAAAACCTATGACGTCATAATCTTGATATATGTGTGGCATGTGTATATGCATATTTTGAAGTGATGGAACAACAACAACAACAACAACAACAACAACAACAAAAGCCTGGGTCAAAGAACTGATTGAAATGGTGAACTTCTGCCAGAAACAGTAAACTTCTGTATCAAAAATTTTAAAAGAGATTGAAAAAAAGATGAAAAACATGTTTGGCAGAATGCATGAGCTCGGTGGGGTGGGGGGAAAGGAAGGGAAAATGGGTCTAGATTGGATTGGGAAATGCACAAAGCTTCAATAAAAATTGGCTTTAGAAAAAAAAGAACTATAGATTTCATTCAACGGTCCCATATTTTTGTTGAAATATAAAAATATTTTCTATAAGTACCACATAAATAAAATGTACAAATCTCTATTTTACAGAAAGATTAAATTCACCCTCAAATGTTTCCAATTATTAACACATTTGAGTTTCATAGACAAGGGTTATTTTTTAATTGATTTATTATTTTTTATGTGTATGAGTATACTGTCTGTATATGGATTGGTGCACCCATGTCGTGCAATGCCGCAGAGGTCAGAAGAGGGCATCAGATTCCCCTGGAACTGGAGTCAAAGACAGTTCTCAGCCACCATGTGGGTACTGGTAATCGAACCTGAGTCCTCTGCAAAAGCAGTCAGTGCTCTTAACTGCTGAGCCATCTCTCCAGCTCCCAGTTTTACACATATTTTTATATACAGTGTATACACTCTGCTCAAAAAGAAAGTCCTACCTCTGACTGTGATGTGCAAATATTTTCTCCAAAAATATTTAGGTTTTGACCTATTTATCTTATGCATTGTATTACACAAATGGCCAAATGGTGTTTTTAGGCCACAAGTATTTTCTCCAATGTTTATTTTCCTACATTAATGTTGGGGGGACATTGGTTTTAATGTTTTGTTTTATCACATGTTTGTTTGGAGTTTGAGGGGTTGTTTTATATAGTATGGTGTGGTTTTTGTTTGTGTGTGTGTGCATTTAGGGGTAGTCTTTTTTATGGGGTAGTCTTTTCTTTGAGACAGGGTCTCCATGTAGTCACAGATAGCCTGGAGCTTACTATGTAGTCCAGGCTGGCCTCGATCTCGCAGAGATCCACTTGCCTCAGTTTCCTGAGTATTGTGATTAAAGGCGTGTGCCACCATGCCCAGCTTTATTTATTATAGTGTGGTTTTGAATTCTCGGGTCCTGTGGAGTAAGTAGTTCTTTACATAAGCACACTCACGTAGACTAAACACTTAACAGGAGGATGAAAGAAAACGGCGTTATTTTTACATTTACATTTCCCAGTTGCCCAAGTCAGTGAGAAAAACTTGAGTTTTGCTTATTAACTCCTAAACTCTGTTAGAAGTAGCTCTTGGGTCTCAAGAGAATGACCGCACATCCGAAGTAGTTTACTTAGGCAAAAAATTTTCCTGCCGCAGAAGCATGTTTTGCCACTCCAAATACAGCACAAAGACCTATCCAGCTGGTCCCTATAGGCTTCATTCTTCATCTGAACGGATCCTGTGCCTCACTCTGAGTGCTCAGTGCTTGGTCTCACACTATTACATGGTTGCTTAAAAACTGCATAGCTGATAAGCAAAATCCAGCTTTTGAGCCTAGGATGCTGCCTTGAGCACAAACTTGAATCTTACAGAAAGATGACTAGGAGAGCAAGTCTTGCCAAGTGGCGTCTGTATTATGGATCGTGATTCTCAGAGGAATGCCACATAGTAAGGGATCAATCAAGAGTCCTTATTAACTGGTAGTCAAGAGGGAGCTAATGCCCAAAAGAACTCTTGACCCTGAAGCCTCAAACCACAACTATATCCTGCCCAGGCCAGAACCAGTAACCACCGATTCCTCAAACCATCATCTTAGGACAGACCAGATCAGTTAACAAAGGGTGTCAGCTAACACAAAGCTTCAATTGGGAAAAGCAAGTTTCTCAGAACTAGAGACAATGGGCCCCACTGAGACACAGGCACAGCAGGGAGGGAGGACTGGGTCCTGGACCTGCTACCTGGCTCCATGTAAGTTTCCCAGCATTGTGGAAACAATGCACCTCCCGATGTTGCACACCCAGCCTGCATGGGAATTCTGGCCATCCCCCTGCAGTGGGGGTGGCTGGGAAGAAACAGAGCGAAGTAAAAGTCAGGTAGGACAAAGTGGAGTCAGCTTTGCCATTTCAGTGTCTTTACGAGTTTCTTTTTTTCTTCTTCTTCTATTATTTCTATATTTTTTCATTTTTTTAACAATAGGTAATAATTTATGAGTACAAGCATCCTTCATGTAAAACCAATTTGCAAGCAGTTGTGCCCAAACCCACACAGCCCAAGGGTTCCACCGTCCAGCTGGGGCAGGGGGCTTGTATGTTCAATCAAGTTGATCAAATAAGTGTCCAATCTATATTGCTGTAATTTCACCATTCACCCCAAACACAGCCCTTACATTCTACCACGCCCCCTCTTCTGAAGATTGTTCCCTAGGCTTAGAAAAGGGGCGCAGGTGGATGAGAAGCAAAACAGTCTACTTTCTCTGGAGCTGTCATTTTGGATTCTGGTCAATTCTGGCTGTTTCCTTTCATGTTTCTTTAAAGGTGAAACTGTTCTGTCTCATTGACCATTTGCTAGAAAGACAGCACATTTCATTTCCATTCCCCAGATCTTCCTGCAGCTTCTGCAGCCCCTCTTCTGTAGACCACACTGCAACTTCACAATCTCCACCACATGACTGAAGAATCTTCCTTTACTTTTTGCAGCCCTAGAGGCCAAACACAGGGCCTTGCACACACTGAGGCTGAACACAGGGCCTTGCATACACTGAGACTGAACACAGGGCCTTGCATACACTGAGGCTGAACACAGGGCCTTGCGCACACTGAGGCTGAACACAGGGCCTTGCACACACTGAGGCTGAACACAGGGCCTTGCACACACTGAGGCTGAACACAAGGCCTTGCACACACTGAGGCTGAACACACGGCCTTGCACACACTGGGGCTGAACACAGGGCCTTGCACATACTGAGGCTGAACACAGAGCCTTGCACACACTGAGGCAATGCCCCAGCTTTCTGGTGGATTTTAATCAGCAGAACTAGAGTCAAGAACTGGACTGAACCGAGGGTTGGGAGGGGCCTTCCAGGTTGAGAAGCACGAGATCCGTGGTCAGAGCCAGTGTTCCCTGGCCAGTCTGCATGTGGGTAAGGGACAATGTCTTCAGATGGGATTCCTCTCCACTGAGGTCTGAGACAGGCATTTATCACGGCTTTGGAAGGTTCCATGGAATAACACGTTTTGATGCTGTAATGGGCTTAAGCACAGGTTGATGAGTTCCTGGATTCATCTCCTATGAGTGTTTGTGGCACATCACACCACGCCCTTCCCAGAGCACTGTTGCTATGCAGTAGGGAAGGCACCGTGAAGGACTAGATAAGGCACAGGTAAAGTCCCAGGTCTCAGAGCCGCCGCTCTGCCACCTACGGCTCCACAGCTGAACTAGAACCATGGTGCTCAAGAGCTTCGGTAAGGAGACCCAGCCCAAGGACATGAAGGTGTCCCCGTCCCCCCTCTACCCCTGAACTCTGAACGCAGTGCTCCCTCTCCTAGTCTGTTCCTGATTTCCCCCTCACACTCCCTGCTGACATCTCTGACTGCATTTCCACCTCTCTGTGGTTCTCAGAAGTTCCTCTCCTCCAAGAGCCCTCCTTGCATTTTCCTGCCCGTCAGCCCAGACCCAGGAGCCAGACTCAGAATCTCCTCTGAGCCACTAGGACCAACCAAAGCTCAGAGGCCTGATCGCATGTCCCCTGGTCACAGGAGCTCCTCCATGCAGTTGCTTCTGCACCAACCCCGCCCGTTCTGCCTCTCCACTGCCATCCTCATCTTCATGCTCCTGTGTTCAGACTCAGAAGGAAGCATCATGGGTCAGATCAGGTGCAGTCAGGGAGGAGGAGGTGGCGTTTGGATGCAGGGCGTCCTGGACTGACCCTTGCACACATTCAGACACGGCTCTTCAGGACACTGCCCCATTGATTTTCCGAACAGTGCCGAGGGTGGGGAGCCAGGTCTGCAGCCCCTGGAGCAGCACTGAGACAAGGACGTCATCTTGCCCATGAAGACGTCCCGCTCTCTTCTCTTGCTCCAGCTGTCGATCGTGGTCTTGCTTCCAGCACTGCTGTCTGGAGTTCTGAGACTCCCAGAGACTGAGGGTCATGAGGTTCAAGACCCAAGATAGGAAGCTTGACTGCATATCCACCATCTCCAGCGTCTGTGTCCCCGTGAAGGTCCACTTAGAGTCTGAGCTTGATGAGGAGTGACTGGGAACAGAGAATGGCTGTCCTCATCTAGAATTCTGGTCCATTCTGAGACCTGCTGTCCCTCCTCTGGGAAGCTGTGGTATTCCTTCCCAGCTTTCTGTCTCTCCCCACACCCCTGTCCTGCTCCGTTCCGTTCCTTTTCTCTTTCTACAAATATACCACCCAAGCCACCTGTGGCAAGCTCTGGCTTTATTTTACTTTTTGACATTATGATGATGATGATGATGATGATGATGATGATGATGTTTATTATTATTAATTGTGTGTGTTAGATTGATGTGAGTTGTGTGGATGTGGGTGCCCATGTGCACACAGGCAGAGTTCAGAGCACAGCACCAGGCATCTGCCTCTATCCCCGTCATCTTGTTGCCTTCAGACAGGGTCCCTCACTGAACCCACAGCTCACCATTTTGGTAACGCTGTGCAGCCAGTGAGCTGTGGGGAATCTGCCTGGTCCTGGTCCTGATCCTGAGGTTACAGATGTGCACAGGTTTGTCTGCCTTTGTATGCAGGTGCTGGTGATTCCAGTTCAGGTCGAGGAGCCGTCTCTAGCTCCTAGACTATTTTAGGCAGAAGATTTCAGGTCACCCAGAATCCAATAGATTACTAATCATGCTGCAGATTTTAACCACTGCTATAGTTTAAGATTGTCCCCAAATGTTTATGTTTTTTATTTCTCAATGCTTCGGTGAGTCAGAGCCAGGGAGGTGGGTGGGGGAGCTACAGGGAGGTGATGGCCTGGGAGCAAAGATTCCTGAGCATAGTGACATCATCAAGCTGGAGAGACAATCTCCATCCACTCCATCCACACTCGGTTATTTACCTGCCTCTCAGCCTCTCTCTCTCTCTCTCTGGCGTCTGTGAACTCATCATACTCTCACGTGCAGATCTCAGAAGCATCTTTGCATTTCCTCGTCACTGGCCCACACCCATGATCCACACCCACAGTCACTCTCAAATCCACTGAGTTATTGTCCGTCATGGCAGTAACTTGGTGATGTCATCTTGTGTTCTCTGATCAGCAACAATTGGCCCCATTCTGACCCTCACCCCCCTGTGCTTCTCAGGTTCCGTCCTGGTTTTTGTAGTTTTGTTCTCAAACTCAGAAGCAAGAGGTAAGAACAGCTGCAGAGAGAAGGAACGGGGCGTCGCTGTGGCTGTCGGTCCTAGCCTTGCCTTTGGAGTGCATGCAGCTCTGAATATTCCAGATACAGACTTATGGCTGTGCCAACCCGCCCCGAGATGTGGGGACAGGCTCTACAGCCCTTTGGAGGAGTGCTGTGATAATGACACCATCCTGCCCAGGAACCGGACCCACCGCTGTGGCCCTGGCTGTGACTACTGGCCCTGTTTTGAGCTCTGCTGTCCTGAGTCCTTTAGCACCCCAAAGAAGTTTGTTACCAGGTTGAAAATTCATGGAGAGAAGTCTCAGTGCCGTTCATCCCCCATCTCCAGGGAATGTGCCAGGTAAGCACCCCATTCCTGGTTGTGTGTAGGGCTGGATATAGTAGTATGGAAGCAGCGTGTAAAGATGGCTCAGTGATTAAAAGCACTGGCTACTCAGCTCTCGAAGAGGAACAAAGGTCGGTTCCCAGCATCCACAGAACAGCTGACAGCTGTCTGTAACCCAGGTTCTAGGGGCTCTGATGCTGTCTTCTGACTTCTATTGGCCTTGCACAACACAGGTGCACTACATACATGCACGGAATACACATACACGTAAAATAAAAATAATAAAATGTTTTTAAAAAGACATGTTGAGAGGAGTCTGCAGGTGCACCACTTTCCTTTATAAAATCTCTTGTCACCTACACTAATCTCTAACAAATACTTGAATCATTCATTGATCTCCTTGTCTGTGATTGTTTTGTCTTTTTTTTTAAATAGGGTCTCCCCATAGCACCAGCTGGCCCAGAGCTCACTGTGTAGAAGAGGCTGGCCCTGATCTCACAGAGATCCACCAGCCTCTACCTCCTCAGTGGTGAGATTAAAGGGGTGTGCCACCGCGCCCAACTCTATGTTGTCTCCTTTGCAGCAGAGCGATGTGGCCATAGAGAAAACAGGAAAGAAAATCTTCGTTCTCTAAAGCAACAAATTGATGTCCAGAGAGCTTCAGAGTCTATGTGAACACCATGCAAGGTGACCGTTGAGTGCCCAACTGTAAATAGGACATTTGTACCACCCCCTCCAAGACTCAGGAAGCATCTCAGAAGAGCAAACAGAAAGAATCTGAGAGTCAGAAGATGGAGGGGGCTCTAAATGCTCTCACTGGAGCCTGGCACAGCCTTGCACTCAGGACCTTCAGCAGCTTCAGGCACCTGCACTGGGCCTGCACCAGACGGGGCCCATCAGCAGCCAACACGGATGGGGAGAGGCTCAGGGGTCTTATCTTTCCCTGATGAACTGTTGGCTGCTGATGGATTCTGTGGGAGGCACAGTCATTGTCTTCAGTTGCCTGCCAAATGATTAGCACACCGGGCTCTGAGAGGAGAGGGGGTGGGAGGTAAGAGTGCACACAATATACTACACACATGTATGCAATTGTCAGAGAACAAATTTAAATCAATAAACAAACAGAGCAAGGTGCAGATGCTGGTCCTGGAGGTAGAAGATTTTTTGTGACGCTTCTTTTTAAAAATATTTTTATTATCTTTTGTGCATGGATGTATTGCCTGCATGTATGTAAGTGCATCCATGTTATGCAATGCCCAGGGAGAGCAGGGAAATGACATCAGGTTCTCTGGAGCAGGAGTTGTGGGTGGTGGGTGCTGGAAATTGATTCTGAGTCTCCTGTGAGAGCAGCCAGTGCCCTTAACCACTGAGGTCCCCAAGGATTTAAAAAAACATAATACTAGTGTCAACTGGGACCAGACACACCATGGTCACTATTCTCTGCATATTGGGCATTTGTGGAACATCATGATAGCCTCCATCTGTTGTAAAAAGAAACTTCTCTGATGAGTGAGTGGTAACAACTACACTAGTCCAGGAATGTAAATACAAGTGTTTAGAACATAGAAATTACATTGGTTTGGGAAGCTGGCAGTAGTAAGTTCTCCTTTAAGGTCTGTGACCTCTGTGGCCATGGCCATTTGGCTAGGTACAGCACCAGGCAGGAATTCCCTTCTATGAAGCAGGCCTTAATTCCAATTGGACAGCCATTGGTTACCCCCAAGATAGAAGAGCCACTACTGCACTGTTAGGGATATTTTGCTGGGTCATAGGCTTTACAGCTGGGTAGGACTGTTGACTGCTCTTGTCCCTTGGCAGCTTGCATAGACCTTCTGACACTATGACAGCTGTTCAGAAAGGCTCAGGGAAGGACTCAGAGAATGAGAAGAGTCAGAGGTGGGAGGTAGGGCATGGAAATGAGGCAAACACAGAATGCATGATATGAAACACAGAATGCACATATGAAACACAGAATGCATGCATTAAACACAGAATGTGTGTATGAAACACAGAATGTGCGTATGAAACACAAAATGCATGTATGAAACACAGAATGCACTTATGAAACACAGAATACACATATGAAACAGAATGCATGTGTTAAACGCAGAATGCATGCATGAAACAGAATACATGTATGAAACACAGAATGCACGTATGAAACAGAATGCACATATGAAAGTCTCAAGAAAAGTTTTAAATAATATTTTTATTATTCTTTGAAAATGTCACACAGTGTACAATATATTTGATCTATCTCCCTACAATACACACACACACACACACACACACACACACACACATACCACACCACACCACACACCCAGCTCCCAATTGATTTCCTGTTTCATTGCTGTATTAATAAGAGCCCCCTGGATGTGCTTAGCTCTTACTTTGTACAAATGGGTGTGGGGCCATCCACTGGGGCACAGACCATTTACTAACATCCAAACCTGCAAAGGAAAGGGGCGTCTTTCCCTTAGCAAGGATCAACTGCCAAAAGTTCCCAACTAGGGGCAGGGCTTCTGGCATCCCCTCTTCTTCACGTTGGAATGTTGACTGGCTTGATCTTGTGTTGGTCTTGGGCAGGCTGCCACAGCTGCTGGGAGTTGATTCACGCATCAGTCATGTCCTGTCCAGAAGACAGCATAGTGTTACAGAAATTAAAGCTAAATTGAGCTGGCACAGCAAAGCATTCAAGCCATACTCAGAAAGTGGAGGAGGGTGTTTCCTTTATTACACACACAGGTCCTGGTCTGTGCTCCTGCTCTAGGAAAACTGAGGCTCCGAACAGAAATGCATATAGGTTTTCATAGGATTTTTCCATGTCATCATCTGGCAGTAATCGTGTTGGTGGATTTGAGATTTTAGCACAGATGTGTATGGGTCCTTTAGGCTATTTTTGGAACTTCGAACAGTCAGCATTTTATAAAAGCAGTTATTTTAGGGAAGTGTGGAAAAGGAGTGTGACATTCCCAGCAACATGTTATACTGATGACACCAACACAATTTCATTCATTTTAACAAACACAGTGCATTGCAATAGCTGTCTCCTTAAGATCCTTGTGAGTGGGAGAATTATTCAAGGTGCTCACGGGCTGTAGTTTTGTGGTAGTCTATCCTGACTAAACTTAGAACAGAAGATTTTCCTTTATTATTTGAGCTCAAGTAGGAGCATCTACAATCCAAACAGTTACTTCTACATACACCAACAAGCACACTTCTTATTAGGCTTATTATTAAGAGTACATAGAGTGCTCCTCAAAACCTTTATTGGCATTTATTCATCCTCCATACAGAATAGAGTTATACTGAAGCCATAGCTCAGCAGTTCCACATTGGGAAGATTTTCCCTCATCGATATCACGGCTCTCCTCCTTATTGATCAGCTCCTACATCTGTTGTAGTTTCTTCTGAGAATTTCCCTGAGCCTTGAATGACGTGAAGTTAATACAGATGATCCACCTAGAAATAAAAGCCACTGATTCTCTCATCGTGACCAGTTCTGAGTCTCTGCCTTAACCACTACCAGTGAAAAAAGAAGCTTCTCTGACCAAGGTTTACAGTGCCGGTAACAGCACCATTTATTAAAACAACACCCCCCAGGGCCTATGATCCACAGGGTTTTTTACATTTTTTTTAATTTTATTTATTTCTGTATGTGTATCAATGTACTGTCTGCATACAGGTCTGTGCACCCGTGTCCTGCAATGCCGCGGAGGTCAGAAGAGGGTGTCGGATTCCCCTGGAAATGGAGTTCTCCTGGAATTGGAGTTTCAGACAGTTTTCGGGCCACCATGTGGGTGCTGGGAATAGAACCCGTGTCCTCTGTAAGAGCAATCAGCGCTCTTAACCACTAGGCGATCTCTCCAGCCCTCACAGGGTTTTTATCATGTTCATTTTTTAAATTAATATACAAGGTATTAGATATCATGATGATATTTTCAAGCCAAATGTATTCTAGCAGATTCCCTTCCTCTCTCTTCCCCCACATCCCTTTCCTGTCGTCCCCCTTGTAATCTTCCCCCAGTCTCTTTTCCTCTTCATATCATGCCTGTCTCAAGGCATAGCTTTAAGGATCTCAATTCTCAGTCTTCTTCATGGACAGCTTTTGCTATGGTAATTAACCTGAGAATAGTCTGGCACAGGAAGAAGGTGCCAACCATACCCAGAAACGAGAAGACACTTTTTATGCCTGAGCCCTGGCCTGAGCCACTGCTCCAAAGAAACTGAGGCTTTGGGTGAAGGTTTTACATGACAGGCACAGATTTTAGCAGTAGGACTCTCTTAGGGTTGTTGAAAATGAAAGGAGAAGCTCATTTGCTGTCAAAGCATATTTACAGATGTGAGAATCACAAGCAACTGGTTATCATTAAAAGTATACACAAAGGTCATACAAAATGCATCGGTGAGTACTGATTCATCTCCCACAGAACACAGAGCTACACTAAGGGCATAGAACACTAGTTCCATTTAATTTTTCCTCTTTATGTTGAGTGTACCTGATCCCTTACAATCAACACCATCTCCTGAACTTTGCTGTAAGAATGTAACATCAGAATGCAGCCCCTTCTCAGGCCTCCTCCCACAGACACTAGAAGGCACCCTGCTGCAGCACTGTCTGGAGCCTGCAGAGAGCAGGCTGACAATCTCACCCAAGAATGCCCCATCCAGCTCCCCATCAGTTCCCTGCCTCCTGCCTGTGTACTGGAGAGTCCGACTCTCCAATGTGGTGTGTCGCGCGCTGTAGTCTCACCGGCAAGAACTTCACGCGGACAACAGGATTCTTCTGTGGTAATATTTATTGTGCACAGCTCTTTTGTGAGAAGGACACTGAAATGGGGCAGAAGCACTGCTTATATAGCAGTCTAGAGGGTTCGTGTATGCTCTGGATTGGTGCAGTGCCCTGATGCCTCATTAGCATGCCCAAGGCGCGGGCTCAGAGAGCGCGGGTTCTCCAGAGCATGGGCTCGGAGAGTAGCAGTCATGCGCAGTTTGTCCAATGCAAAGCAAGCGGCAGGAAGCGGCTTGTTGTTCTAGCGACTCAGGAAGTTGGCGCCATCTTAGGGCGTGGTACAGCACACATTGTTTGTGTGGTAGACTGCCAACAGTTCCCCCTTTCTGTTTTAATAGAGCAAGGTCTCTGGGCCGCAGCTGTGACATGACCTGTCAGAGACTCTATTAAAATTGGCTGGGAGAATGCCTGTCTTAGGTTGCCTCTGCAGAGGTATTCCTTACCCGTCATGGGGTGGACAGACAGCTTTTGGTCTGTTCCCTGTCTTAGGTTGGTAATACTTGCAGCAGGTCTTACCCGTCATTGACTACTTCTCCAGCATACTAAGCCAAATGTTTGGGGAGGAGCCTGCTTCCAAAGCCGCAAGGGCCTGTGCAATGACTACTTTATCGCGCTGATGCTGGGCACGGAGCCTACACATAATCCAGAGCATAATTATAATCCCTCCACATAGAAATAGGCCAAACCCTGCCACCCCTGCCCATTGTTTGAAGTGTGAGACGGCAGCAGTAATCCAGGAGGCCAGTCCTTCAGCAAGGGAGGCGTCCACTCTAGTCGAGTTCACGGTGACAATAGCCATACGAAGTTGGTTCATCAAGCTGTCAAATTCTCCAGTCCAATTACCTAAAAGATATCTAGACAATTGGTTAGACAAATTTGCTGCCCTTGTGAAGTTTTGATATTGGATGCTGGTCACACATAGGCCAGAATATTTCCACTCACAGCCAAGCTGGGCTAGCTGCCATAGTTCAAATGTAGTAGAAGTATTCCAAAAGGTAAAAAGCCGTTAATTGTCCAGCGTACTCCCCGTGACTGGCATCCTGTCCAAGGGGGCAAAGCTGTTTCCCTCCGGCCAGTACAGAAGGGTGACCAATTAGGTTGCAGCAACACTTTTTCCCTTCTCTATATAATACAGATTACATAAAGGCAGACAAATCCACATTTATGGAAAGCATTAAGCATTTGCTGCATGGAAGATTTTTTAGTTCTAATACTAGTAGTACAGAGTCACAGAGCATATTTTTAACACTTAACTTGCAGGTTCATTGAATATGGTTATGTTTTTAACTCCTGGAATAAATGGGTAGCTGTTTTTAAATCTCTACTGACAAATTAATTGAAATAGCTCTGGTTAAGCATTGATATTTAGAAAAAAAGTAAAAATCAAATGGTTTATTGTTGGTTTTTGCCATTTGGTAGCATTTACACACAGGCTTCGATCTTCAGAATACCCTGGATTCAGTAGAAAAACCTTTTAAATGAAGTTTTGTACAATAGAAACTTCTCAGCAGTCAAAATTTAAGACTGTAAAAAAATACATGCAAAACATACTTTTTTGAAAACACTTAACTTTGAACAAAGCACCAAACTACACAAACGCAGATTGGGAACATTTGCCTCATGGCATGTCGCGCCTCCGGGGAACAAAAGGAGGTGGAGCATTTCCCAGATGCATAAGGCGGAGGAGCCGAAGGCAGGGGAGCGGGAAAGCTATGGGACCTGTTTACTTTCAGTTTTAACCTTTTCTTTCGCCGGGCGGGGCGAAAGTGTTCATTTTTGTACCGGGCTGCTTCCTCCTCTAATTCCTCCTCCTCAGATAGCGGTAATTTTTCATTAGAATCTGAATCATTTAATGTCAGGGCTTGTAGGTCTCTAAATGGGTATAAGGTACCTTTATTAATAATCTCGCTAGCATCCTCTTTTTTCTTTGAATGCGCATCTAACCTTTCACTCCGTTCTGTTTCTGACATGCTTTCCTGAAGGTCCGCAAGGGCTTGTTGTCCTTCCCTAATTTTTTCTTTACAGTTTTGATCGTCCCAGCAAGAGAGAGTAAACAATGGTACAAGGACAATTACAACAGCCAATAAAATAATTAGGCAAGCTTCCAATCCCTCTAGATCATCAGAGAAAAGCATATCTCTCAGAACTAACTTTAAAATTACAACCTGAGCGCAGTTCTGAATCCTCTTCAAAAGTCGAAGGGTCCTCTCGGCGCCAGTGACGATGTCAGGTTCCAGGGCCCGGGCTCTCGGCACCACTTGTCCCGGTCCCGGGTCTTCGGCACCACTTGTCGCGCGCTGTAGTCTCGCCGGCAAGAACTTCACGCGGACAACAGGATTCTTCTGCAGCAGTATTTGTTGTGCACAGCTCTTTTTGTGAGAAGGACCCCGAAATGGGGCAGAAGCACTGCTTATATAGCAGTCTAGAGGGTTTGTGTATGCTCTGGATTGGTGCAGTGCCCTGATGCCTCATTAGCATGCCCAAGGCGCGGGCTCTCCAGAGCGTGGGCTCGGAGAGTAGCAGTCATGCGCAGTTTGTCCAATGCAAAGGAAGCGGCAGGAAGCGGCTTGTTGTTGTTCTAGCGACTCAGGAAGTCAGCGCCATCTTAGGGCGTGGTACAGCACACATTGTTTGTGTGGTAGGCTGCCAACAGTGGTGGACCACCCAATAAAAAGAGATTCACTCTGCCTTAATTCTACGATCAAATGTATACCCTGCCTTATACATATTTAAGGTAGTCATAACTCTCTGGAGGGGTGGCTCAGAAGGCTGGTTACTGCTCATCCACAGGACCAGAGTTCAGATCCTAGCATCCGTATTGGGCAGCAACCACCTAGAACCCAAGCTCCAAGGGATCAAACTTCCTCTTCTGGCTTCCTTGGCACTCACACATACATGCACATACCCACACACAGACACGCATACACACAACTTATAAAATAAGAGTCGGCCGTGGTGGTGCACACCTTGGACCCCAGCACTTGGGACACAGAAGCCAGAAGATCTCTGTGAGTTCAGGGCCAGCTTGGTCTATATGGCGAGCTCCAGGCCAGCTGGGAGTAAAGGGAGACCCTGTATCAAAAAGACAAAACAAAACAAAAAAAACCAAATAAATATCTTAAAAATCTTTGTTTGGGAGCTGGTTGTGGTGGTACAAGCCTTTAATCCCAGCACTCAGGAGGCAGAGGAAGGCAGACCAGGCTGGCCTGGTCTACATAACAAGTAAACCCTGTCTCAAAAAGATTAAAAAAAAACACATTGTTTGCAATTGGACAGTAAAACTAGGACCTTAATCATGCTAAGTGAGCAGTCTGTCCACTGAGCTACACCTCCAACTCATTTACTCTTTAGGTATTATGTTACCTGTATCCTGTAATTATTAGCTTTAAGCATGGTAAAGTGTTTAGATGTTTACCATCTCAGTAAACATTTGTTGAAGAAACAAAAGCATTTGTTGGTGAGGGAATAATCATCTAATCATCAACAGGGATACTTGTTCTTTTGTTCTAGTGACTTGTTTGGGTTGATAATACCACTTACTCCATTGCCTATTCAATACCTTAATAGTTCTTTAGGTTTTTCTTTTGAAATTCATGCTGAACTTTTCCTTCAAAGCGTTGTCCTTGTGAACTTCCTTGAAGATGACAGCTTGTCTGTGATGGGAATTATGGGACATTCTGTGCAGGCCATAGACACTGTGACTGAAGGGGACCACAGAGTTAGAGAGAAGCTGATGCATTTGTTCACATCTGGAGGTTGCAAAGGATATAGCCCCGAGGATCTGGAAAAGAGGAAGAATAGCCTAAAGAAATGGCTGGAGAAGACTCACATCCCTGTCGCTGAAAAAGGAGATACTCAAAGGACTTTTGTGTGGCTGGAGTCCTGACTATAGACCCAGCATATGGTCCAGCAAACTGTAGCAGCTCTAGTGAAATTATTCTGTCCCGCATTCAGGATCTTAATGAAGGACATCTTTCAGCTTCCCAGTGAGAGCTCAAGGAGTATGAACACACTGATTGAAAATTACTTCATTGTTTTATTTTGTATAAGATGCTCTGAATGTAAGCTGATCATATTATAGGGCTTCAGTGGTACATGTGGGATGTGTGCATGCATGTGCATATTTTAAGTTTTTGTTGTTTTGGTCAAACCCAGAGGATAGGATTGTAAGTGCACCAGGATAGCATTATACATAATGGAATTAGCACAGGAAGTCAGAATCAGAAGGGTCTTTTTTGCAGTGAGGATATATCACCATTTTTGTAAAGCAAGAAATGTTTGGAGTAAGTGTAGCATTACAAAATAAATTTACAAATTTCAATACAAAAAATTTTTAAAAATCTCTTCAGACACTCTGCCATGCTGTCTGTCTTTGGTGCTGGGGCCTGAACTGTACTCAGATCCTCCGCCATGATGTTGCCCCCCACCCCCGTGTCCTTGGCACTAATAAGCCTAAGTGACACATCTTCAGTGCAAGCTCCACACATAGGATGAATGCATCTCTCAGCTGCAGGAGATGGATTAACATAGAAACTCACAATTGGCCAATGGCCAGAGAACAACCCTCTGTTGGATATAGAGGATCCAACGCCCTCTTCTGTCCTCCATGGGCACTGCAAGACACAGGTGCACTTACACACATACAGGCATAACATTCACATACATAAAAAATAAAATGTTAAATCAATCAAAATAAAATTAAAAATAAATAAAATCCAAGCAAGAGTCCATGTGAGCAGACAGGGCAGCTGTACACAAGCCAGGCAGAGAAGCCTCACAGGAACTAAAACATAAAAGCCTGGGTGCTGTGCAGCAACCAAACACTCCCTCCTGGTTACTCATGAGAGTCTGGAAGTAAACAAACATCACAAGTCTGAGAAACATGAAACTAACAGGACTGAGGAGTCCTCAGCAAGGTCACAGAGGGGAACAGCTGCTACGAGACTCTCAGAGCAGGTGAGCTCTGCGCACGTTCTGCAGAGACCCAGGGACAAAGCAGCAGTGAGCCATCCCTCATTCAAGCTGGCGTGGGCTGCCGTGGGCTGGCGTGGGCTGGCGTGGGCTGACGTGGCTGGCGTGGCTGGCGTGGGCTGCCGTGGGCTGCTGTGGGCTGCCGTGGGCTTTTCCCCAATGCAGCTGTCTCTGAGTTGTCCCTGCCCTCTTGAGCAGCTCTTCTCCCGTCCTCCTGTAAGTAACCCAATTAAGCTCACTGGTTCACAAAGTCAGAATTTAGTATAATCATTACTTCGGTCTGCCATTGGCTCCTGTGTGCGGTGAGTAGATGTTTGTGTCACATCTCCCCAGGAAAAGTGTCACACGACAGCACACAGCTGTCTCTCTGGCATCCCAAGCGTCTCCTGAACTGTCAGAATGTTAAGCGTCTATTGACAGAACTTCCTGGGCTGGGCATTGTGTGCTCAGATTAAGCCAATGAACACAGCACCTTAAGAACTACCGTCTAGAATGAGGGAAGACTAAAGAGACTATGCTTAGTAAGGAAGCAACAGTCACTACGTTCAAAATGGAGGGAAATTGGCTCATTATGGTCTGGATAATGCTCACAGAGGGGCCTGACACTGTCTGCATCCATTAGAGTCACAGAGTCATACGTGAACATGTTCTGTGAACACCTGAGGGGAAATTAAGCTAACATGGAACTAGCGAACCATGACCTCAGTCTAACTTTATTCTGTGTGGTAGACGAATGAGTACTAACATAGCTGACAGGAACCATATGTACTCCTGATAATAATAATATGCCTGTGATACATTAGAAATAACAGGCAAGACTTTGGAAGCTTCTGCTTGTACTCAAATCACAAAAGCCACTCTGAACTCCAGCTCAGGTTGAAATAAGACAAGGCAGACAGCCACGTAAACCACAGTCTGAACACGTTGGAGAACACTGCCTCTCGCAGTGGTCTTTCAGGAAGCACCTGCTGCCATGTGTCCTATTTGGTAAAGTAGGACTGGCATCAACCTATTTCTGGTTGTGTCACAACCCAACACTAACCCAGAGTATCTGCTTCTCTATAAAAGGCTGACTGTTTAAAGTTCCTCAAATAACCTACGAGGTGAGCACAGTTCTTTGACAAAAGGTTCAAAGCCTTTTCAAAACCAATAGAATCACTTGCAAGGCATGGCATGAAAAAATCACATAAAAACCTATGCATTTACCGTCAGGTCTCAGTTTCCCTGGAGCAGGTTTTGCCCAGTCTAAGGACACCACAAAATAAAAAATAACTTCTTCTGCATTTTGAGTATGGTTTGAGTCTTCTTGATGGACCAGGTCAGTCTGTGGTTAATTCCCATAATAAGCATCTTATTCCAAATCAGGTCCCATGTCAGTAGATACCATGTTCTCATTCTCACGTTCACATTCATTTCATAAGAAGTAAGGATGAATCCTTCTCAACCCTTATTGAAGTGAGGAACACAAGTGTCTCAAGTCAATGAAAGTTAATTTAGGAGTGGGCACTACATGCTGGGTACATGCCCAAGATGAAGCCCAAGGCACAGGTACACCTGGCAAGGACACTGCTCTATGTCCTGTCCCACTGGTGTGAACAAAATCTCCATCTCATGCATCAACGTGAAGTGGTGACTCTGTGATGGTGAAATGGATCATCAGGTAAAGGCACTTGCTGCCATGTCTGACAAGGTCATCACTGACAAGGTCATCACATTCCGTCCCCAAGATATTCAGGACAGAAGGAGAGCACTGATGCCCACACATCTACCTCCACACACATACATGATGGTATGCCCCTTCCACACACCTACCTCCACACACATGCATGATGGTATACCCCTTCCACACACCTACCTCCACACACGCACACGATGGTATGCCCCCTCCACACACCTACCACCCCCTCCACACACCTACCTCCACACACGTACATGATGGTATGCCCCTTCCACATATCTACCTCCACACACGTAAACGATGGTATGCCCCCTCCACACACCTACCTCCACACATGTACACAATGGTGTGCCCCCTCCACACACCTACCTCCACACATGTACACAATGATGTGCCCCCTCCACACACCTACCTCCACACACGTACACGATGGTATGCCCCCTTCCACACACCTACCTCCACACACGTACATGATGGTATGCCCCCCTCCAGACACAATATACACAAATAATAGCATTCTGTAAAATGATGACTCTGCCCTCAAGAAATAAGAAATGTGTTTTCTGTGGTGTGAATATGGCCCAGGAGCCGTTCTAGTTTGTGTGATGATGTGCTCTGTCGTGGAAAAGTTTCCATGAATTTTCATGTATGTGCGGGATCTCTGCATTCCACATGGATCAGGAGACTTGGGGCAGAGGCGCTGGTCTGGGTTCCCAGGATGGAACAGACTAAGGCTGTGAGAACGTCCCCACTGTGTGAGAGTCAGGATGGCAGCCAACTGGCTGATAAGAGAGGGGACGGTGAGCCCAGCCTAGGCGGATCCCCTCCCAGTGACTAATCCTTCACTGTGACCCTCCAGCAGACTGGCAGACTGCACCGTGAGGTAACACGCACCACCCACAGGAAGATTAACTTCACAGCCCATGGTGCCACTGTTATGTTCTCCAGTCCATACATTAACTCACCCACCATGTCCATCATATTGTCCATCAAAGAGATCAGTCCAGTATCCCAAACTCACTAGTTAGTTGTACAAGCCAATTTAAGTTTCCGGATGCATAGTCTGGAACGCCTCACTCCACCAGTGCCTGGAAGGGAGAAGGGACCAGAAGAGGCTCAGGGTCTGGGGAGGAGCAAGCACTCCACACACTCCAGGGAGAGTTTGGGTCTTCCTGCTCCCTCGCTGCAGGGCCACTCTCTTCCTCCTTCTCCCTGCTGCCTCCATCTCCCCTCCCCCCTTCTGGCAGGACACAGGGATGTCCCACACCCAGAGGCCTACCCCTTCTGTCCTCTATTAAGTCTATCTTCCTTGGAACCCAAGGTCCATTTGCCACACCACCTAATCTTCCCATAGAACACCTGGAGACAGTCCTTTGTACCCATTTTCAGGTCCAACTCCTCCTGAACAGGTTTTCATATTTTAATTGTCACCATTCTTCAGGTCTGATAGACCCTTTGTTGTCACACTGGTAGATCTGGTAATGCTATCCAAAGGACTCAGGATGGAGAACACCAGGGGATAGATGGAGATTGATTGATCTTAAATGGGTGCCTGCTTTATGAGGTAATCATTAAGTTTGGAGTTTTACCCTGATGTAGGGTCAAATGCAATATTGATGGAAAATATGGATTTTAATCCTGTCTTCTCTCTGTTTCTGTCAGTAGAATTCAGGGGACTAGTTTGTGGTTAAAATTCTGGCCCAGCTAGATACAACCATAACTTTAAAAAACAACTGATATGATAACTGCCTCTTTGGCACCTAGCTGGAGAGGGGGACATCACAGCCCCAGCTCCAGACAACTTTGGTAAACACCTTCAACTTCCTGACCTTCTTTGGAAACTTTTACCTGACCACAGGAAGTCTGGATCATAGCCCTGGGGTCAGCTGCGTCAGCAGTCAAGACAAACTACTAAGAAAAGAAGCTGATCTCAGAACCATCTTGCCTACCCCCACCTTGTGTAAATTGTCATCATAATAACCAGATGCTCTTCTGGAACCTCACTTCTTTGCAGTTCATTTAGAAACAAACTCCTAGATACATGTTTCAAGTCACAGGAAATTAGGAGAGTTGAGGTAATTGTGGTCTGTGGCTTTGAAAGAACCCTACACCTTGACTCCCACACAAGTGGCTCTCAATGGCAGGAGACGCTGCTGTCCAAGCCCTTGTGACCTGAATCAAATTTTCCTTTTTTTAATTTTGAACGTTTTGTCTGGTGGTCTCCTTGGGTCGTCTTGACTTTGCTACACCTGCACCTTCTGCTGTCCTCTTGGCTGTCCCTCAACAAACCAGCCATGTCTCCAGGTTCACACCTACTGCCACCCTAAGCTACCTGGAGAATGGCACGTGCTTTGTGACTCAGGACACAGCAAACCTTACACTGTCACTCTGGCTGGCTGCAGAAAGTGACTAAACTGATGGACACCAGCCACACGGATGCTGATTCCAGTGGGTCCGCCTGGTCTTTGGCTGAGGCTTCTTGGATGAGGTCAGACACACAGTGAATCTGCCCCGGCTGCTCCATTCCCTTCAGATCACCAAGATATGCTGTCTTTGTTATGTCCCCTCTTCTGGCTGGGCCCACAGCTCCCCTCCAGACCATGAATTTCCATTCTGTAATGTGAAGTTTAGTATTCCACATCCAATAACTTCGGTATTCCCATATAATGCAAGACTATATCATACACATTGTGTCCATCCCTAAGGCCCCAAGGAAGATCTGAAGTCATCATTCTTTTTTTTTTTAATTTTTATTGATGCTTTGTGTATTTCATACATCATTTTCCAATTCAGTTCAGGCATATATCCCCTTCCCTTCCCCCCACCCCACCCCTACCCATCCCAGATCATGCATTCTGCCATAACTTTTCTGCATCTTTCTCTGTTTTTTGTTTTGTTTTGTTTTCATTTATTTATTTATTTTTTATTGATGCTTTGTGTATTTCATACATCATTTTCCAATTCAGTTCAGGCATATATCCCCTTCCCTTCCCCCCACCCCACCCCTACCCATCCCAGATCATGCATTCTGCCATAACTTTTCTGCATCTTTCTCTGTTTTTTTTTTTTGTTTTGTTTTCATTTTTTTAACAATAAGTGATAATTTGTGAGTACAAGCATCCTTCATGTAAAACCAATTTGCAAGCAGTTGTGCCCAAACCCACACAGCTCATGGGTCCCACCATCCAGCAGGGGGGGCTTGTATGTTCAATCAAGTTGATCAAATGAGTGTCCAGTCTATATTGTTGTAGTTTCACCATTCACCCCAATCACAGCCCTTACATTCTACCACGCCCCCTCTTCCGCAGATTGTTCCCTAGGCTTAGAAAAGGGGCACAGGTGGATGAGAAGCAAAACAGTCTACTTTCTCTGGAGCTGTTGTCTTGGTCTCTAGTCAATTCTGGCTGTTTTCTTTCATGGGCTGCCAGCTTGTCCAGGCATAACCTTTCGATCCTACTAATGAAGCACATGCAATTAGATATATAGGTATTTAAACAGTATAATATATAGCCTTTCGATCCTACTAATGAAGCACACGCAATTAGATATATAGGTATTTAAACAGTACTAATTGTTATGGTAGGTTACTTTGGTATAGACACAGATGTTTGGATGGTATGTTAATCCATGAATTACATTTTCTTCTGTTAAGTATGACAGGGTCTTCGTGTGGTTTATAACATCTCCTAACCATTAGAGGATGTAAGCTTGTGGCATCAGCCGTGGGTTATTCCTCCAAGGAGAGAGCTAATAGCCAATTAGATTTGGGATATACAGACATATGGCTGCCACTGCTGCACAGTATTTCCAGGCAGATGAGGTGTAGCTGGTGCTGACGGAGGAGTCTTGCTTGACTCAAGGAGACCTATATTTGCTTTATTGGTTTAGTGGCCTTTGGTAACACTCTCTGGCATTCCAGAGACCATCTGTATACTTGCAAGTGCGGTCTCCATACATCTTTCCCATGTTTATATCAGGTCTTCAACAGCAGGGCCTTATCGCCTCTCTTCCTGCAGATATCCCAGTTTGGAGGCAAGGAGCCTTTACCATTTGTGGGGGCTTGGATCCCCTGGCCAACATCTCCTTGGTAGAATAATCCATTGTTGATGTCAGAGCTCCTGTATATTTTGTTTAAGTGCATAGCTTAAGGAGACTTTAGCATTATATTTGGTTCTGAATAGAGAATAATCCTTTTCAGAGTCATCATTCTTATGCCTCCATCTGGAGCCTCACACTTCCTGAAACTTCCATCCCATGCGTAGGGGACCACATAGATTTCCAGAAACCCAGAGATCATGTGTCTTTTTCTCCTGGCTCAACATTCCTTTATCTCTGCCAAATACCCTGTAGCCCACTCACTCACACCTGCACACATATATGTGTGAAGTACACCCCACTTATCAGTGTTTCCTCCCCATAAAACATCCATCTGCAAACAATTCCTTAAGGAAAGCATGACATCTTCTAGCAAAAAAGAAAAGAAAAGAAAATCCTTCAACTCAAGTGATATGTGCATATATATTTTTTGAAGCAATACAAGTTGGAGAGGACAACAATGAAAAAAAACAGGAAAAAAAGACTGAAATAGTGAAATTCTCCCCCCAAAAATAAGCCTCTGCTTTGAAAAAAAAAACTCTGGAAAGACTCAGAAAAAGATGCAAGACATGAATGACAGAATGCAGAAACTCAGGTGGGGTGCGGGAGCATGGAAAGGGAAGTGACTCTAAATTCAATTGAAAAAATGATGTATGATGTATGGAAATAGTTTAATAATAATAATAAATTAAAAAAATATTTTTAAAAATTCTGATTTCTAGCAGGTTTGTCTTTTGTTTCTATCAATGTTAATATTTGGTATGTAAATGGAGACATTAAAAGAAAGCTTTAGAAATCCCCCCAAAATAAAACAAAAAATCCATCTGCATGTGGACCCCTTTGCCCTCTCCCCTGCCTCAGCATCAAGTTCCAAATTTGACCCCTTCCCCACTTGCCTTGTCAAACCAGATGCCGAAAGCTACTCCACTTTGGTAGCATTCACTGATTTTTCTATCCCAAGGGACGAACACTCTGCACATATGTCAGCAGAGGCCATGTGTTGTATGACACTATTCCTGCAGAGACAAGAACAAACATCTATTCACCCCAAGTAGAGAACCAACAAGAGACCAAAGCAAGCAGTCCACCAAATCCAACTTGGAGAACCAGTGAGTTTTACTGGGTTTTCTAACAGGAGTGTGGGTGAGGGGTCACTTACAGAAGCAGAAAAGACTGAAAGACAACACCACGCCCACACAAGAAGGGAACCTGGAGCACACCGCACAACCCACAGGCAGCTCAGCAGCTTGGAGAGTGTCCTCTTCGGGTAGCACAGTAGGTCTGGGCCTCTTCCAGGCATCACGGCTGGTTTCAGTTTCTTCTGGGCAGCTTATATGGTCTTTATTTCAGATAGCTTGGCTGGTCCGAGACCATCTCTTAGTAGTCCTTAGGGCTTATATATGCTTGGGAAGGAAGAGACCTAGTGAACCTAGGCCATTTCAGGGACTTCCTGAAGTTATTGAGTTGTTTATTTCCTGATGGTAATGAGCTTCTCTGCAGGATGAACTGTTTCAACTCCCCTCAAATATTCTTTACCTTGCTTTAGAACTGTCCTAATGTTCACTCAGCTTCCCCCTTCCCAGGGTGGAAGGTTTAATCTCAGAGGAAATTGCACCACAACAGCAAGATAATCACCAGGAATAAGAGTCAGAAGACTTCAGCGCCCTGTACTTTAGATTGCACGGTTACCATGTTCCCAGTCTCATGAGACAGAACTTCAGACTCAAGTTCGGCAAAGCGGGCTCATTACTAACAGAGCAGCAGCCAGGAAGAGCAGAAGGCACAGAGGAAGGGGCGACCCTTGGACGTGGACGGATAACTAGGCTGATGCCCATCCCTGACAAGGAAAAATGCCATTTCTGTGAAGGATCTTGGAAAAATTGTGCAGTAACACAGTCTCCTGGCTCAAATGAAGCACATTAGCCAGAGAAGAGACCCTCTGCTCCAGCTGTGCTTGAGAGATGGCAGATTTGGGGACTGGATCCAAAAAGCATGAAAAGACATGGCAAGAACTTGTAGCTTCAGAAACTATTGCTTACATACGCATCTAGGAGAAAGATTCTCAGGTAAAGTACACAGTACAAGCTCAGGTAGCCAGGTAGAGTGGTACCCACCTCAGAACTCTGGAAGCAGAGGCAGACGGATCTCTGTGAACTCTAGGCCAGCCTGGTCTACATAGCAAGTGGACTGCATGCTATCTGGGATACAGGGGGACTGATGGGGTGCCACAGCTGCAGAAAAGCCAGACAACCCAGTCCTCCTTCCGGGACCTCTCTCTGCTGTGGATGCTCCACAGTTCTCAGCTCCCCACATCAGAGCAGAAACCAGTTCTTTGTTCTGTTAAAGCAAGCAACTCCAGGAAAAGGGGCCGTGTGTTTCCCAAGGACACTTTAACTCGGACTCCACAGTTGTACGTGCTCTCTTTATTTCCAGCCCTATAAAACCTTTGCCCAATCTCTGTTTCCAGTACAGAGACTGTGTCCACCTCGCTGAATCAATGCAGCTCAGTCTGCTGGAACGCCTGGCTCTGGTCATTCATCTAAACTTTACTTTTTCTCTGAACTTCTAAATCTAACATATGGTGCCAACACCTGGGAGGGATTTGGGGGGTCCATCCCCATAGCCCCGATGCATCTCAGGACTAACTCCTAAAGGCCACTGGTGGTTCTGGCTCTGGTGACTGTGACAGTCCGGCCCCTTGGCTGAGTCTGTTTAAGCCCACCTAACGAGTAGACCTGCTCCTCAGTCTCTCTCTCAAAACATTTTTACTTCTTCTATTGAATCTGCCCTATTTGGGGACTTGTCCAGGAAGCACAGCTGCCCTCTCAGCCTGCTATTTGACTAAATGCACCCATCATGTCTGGGGACCCCTGAGGTCCTGGTGGGTTAACCATCAACACGGGGATGCAGGCCTCATGTCTACAGGTCATTTCGTTGTCCAATTTAAACCCGGGTCAGGCTCCTGAGGGACGGGCAGGACAGTCTCTCGTTTTCACCTTCCCTCCCAGGTCTCACCAGGCCTTCAGACAAGAGGCCGTTCTCAATGTGGCCTTCCCTTCACATCCACTGTGTCAGGACAAGAGAGTCATCCACTGAGCCTGACTTGGGGGCACCGCAATAAGGTCTTGGAAGCCCTGGGAACTCCCTTCATTTTCCACTGCTCCTAATTTTACAGTGGTTTGGAAGTTCCGGGAGCTTCCCACCGGGCCCTTGTCTTTTGATCTTCCTGGAGTCTCCAACACAAGGGCCGCCCACTCGCAAACACAGGCATACGCAGGGTCGATCTGAACCTTGTGGGGTGCTTTCGGGGGCTACATCTGCCTCCATTCCATTTTTACCTTGTCCCTGGTCCAGGGTCAAGATGGAGAGACCACCTGGAATTCAAAGGATGATTTATTACTTATGGCCGGGCTCCACTCAGCTCGGGAGGAATGAGGCCCCTAGAAATGGATGACACAGCTTTTTATAAGTACAATAGCCAATCAGACTTAATATGAAAAATAATACCATTCAAGGAGTAGCACGGAGCAAGCAAGCCCATTACAGAATTGAGAGTCAGCAGTTAGGGCCAGGCTTTCAAGGACACATTATGATTTTCAGTAAGAAACTGATCCTTAACTTCCTCTTTATATCTCAGGGAAAACAAAACTTAAAGAAATGAAACTTATCACAAGATGAAGTTAGACCGCAGCTACATAAGACAAAATGGTATCTGAATGTACAACCTCTGGATTAGTTTCTGGCTTCTCATTTATCTCAATCCCCAACCCACCATGGAGTCCAAATTGTCTGTCTCCAGGCTGATCTGAAAGCACTCCATTTACAGGAACTCAAACCACCCGCTCTTATTCAGCTCACAGTCCAAATTTGACCTCAAATACACTGGACAATGACAGACAGTTGTTGACCTGAATTCAGAACTTTCGATTTTTAAGATCTCAACTGATTTGGATAACTTCCTCAGGTGAAATGGAAAGTGGTCCAAGGTTCCCTATGTCCAAGGATTTTTAATTCTCCAGACCCAACCCTAAATCCTCCTATGTGGCCAAACCCCAAACCCCAAATCCAAAAGGACCAGATGCCCCCCAGCAGATGAGCCACCACCCTACACCCCTACACCTGAAACTCCTGACCCTGAAGCACCTGACCAACCTCCTATCCCTCTCCGTAACCCCTCTTCCTTCCTGCTTGCCCCCCACCACTGCCACCAAATTCTCAACAGTCTGATAACCCTACCTTCACCTCCATGTCTTCTCCTATGGTATCATCACCCTAATCCCCATCTTCTGAAGACTTACTACCCTCTCCCCCATATGCACTCCAGAACTACTACTCACAGCTTCCCCCTAAAGGAAGCAGTCGGGAGGGAGAACAGCCCTCCCTGAGGAATATGTTCCTTTTCCAACAGTATAAATGGACCACACTGAGGAAAGATTAGGGCCTTTTTCATTTCAAAAAGCAGTTCACCAGACTGTGGTGGTTTACTCTTTTTTATTTCTTTTTTTTTAATTTATGTGTATGAGTGTGTTGCTTCCATGTGTGTAAGTGCACCCGTGTCACACAGTGCCTACGGAGGTCAGAGATGGCTGTTAGCCACCCTGTGGGTGCTGGGAATCAAACCCAGGCCACTGCAAGAACAGCCACTGCTCTTAACCACTGAGCCATATCTCCGGCTCCCAAATTTACTCTTTAACATGGCACATCTACTGCATTCTCACTTCCATCTTAACAGCAGACGAAAAGGCCAGCATTTGGACAGCGACTGGAGAACACACTGCCAGGCTACACCAGCAGGACGTGGCTGCCTATCCTGGGGGAGAGGAGGCCAAGCCTCTAACTGACCCCAGCTGGAATAATCAAGCTGACGTCATGGGCTCTGATTACCAGTCCAGTTCCTGGCCACTTGCCCAGAAGAGGGCATGCCGCAAAATACCCACTCAAGCAAACCTACAAAAATTAAAGGAAATGACCCTGGGGTCAAGAGAAAACCCAGATCTCTTTTTGAATAGAGTCATAGAGGCTGTCACCAAATTCACTAACAGGGACCCACAGTTCCCCAAGGACACCCTCCGAATTCACTTCATGGGACAGTTGGCTCTAGACATCAGATTGGAACTCTGAAGTTTGGGAAAAAAGCCACCTAACTCCCTGGGATGATCTCAAAACAGCCTTCAAGTCGTTAATAATAGAAATGAGGAACCCAAAATGGGAACGGAAAAAGAGTGAAAGGATTGTAACCTTCATAAAGCTCACTTCCAAGTTCGGCCTCTGCTCTCCAGGGACAGCCACCACTTCTCCAAACACGTGGACAAAAGCCTCCAGGTCCCTGTTTCAGATTCCACCAGACAAGCCATTGGACAAATGAATACCTAATCCTCAATCTCCTACTGGAGCCTGCCAGAACTGTGCACAATGGGGACACTGGAAATGCGATTTCTTATCAAGACCTTCTGGGCACCCTCCCCCAGCACCTCGGCTCCTCCCTGTCGGCCAATGGCACTAATACAATGAGGAGGCCCAAGTTCACCGCCCCTAGCCACCAGCGAGTCTGAACTCAGGATAACAGGGACAAAACCCCTTTTGTCCTGGATTCAGGGGCTTCGTTTTCCTTGTTAACAGAACAGCACGGAGACACGACTGTTTATCACTTTATCACAGCTGTGGTATCGGGGTCCCCATATGACCCAGGAGTACTCCCCATTCCTCTGTCAATTTGGCAACCTCTTTTTATACATTCCTTCACAGTCATGCCTAACTGTTCCCTCCCCTTTCTTGAATGGGACCTCTTCAGTACATCAAAAGTCTCTAAACATTGCCCTCCCCTGGAAACAACTTCAATTATCTTCCTAACTTCAGACTCAGGAGACACACCCTGACTCTCCAAAGCCCCAGACCTGTCACTAAAATCTAATATTCCTGTTCCCCATCCAGTACTACCAGTGTTCACCCCTGGGTATGCGATACTACTAACCCTTCCATTGTGCAACACCCTCTTCCATTCTTATCTCTATAAAAACTCCCTCCTCCTATACTGTAGGAAGATCCTGTATGAATTGGGGGCTAGTTCTCAGCTAGCACCCCTCAGGGCACCACGTGGATAGGAGTCAAGTGATTTCTCTGACCCCACCCCAAGGAGGAGCAAACAACGTGGCCTAGGTGCATGATGCTGGGTGGGGTGGGAGCATGCAGTGGTGTGAAATTGGGGGGCCTGTGATTGGCTCTGGGAACTGACGTCATTTGGCTTATAAAAGCAGGCTGTAACAGGCAATAAATCAAATTCTCCATTACCATCATTACAGAATTCCCAGCCACCATTTTTTAAATTTTTGCACGCATACAGGTCAAAGCAGGCCTGCATTTCATTCGGGTGGCCAGTGGGTTGGAAAAGGGTCCCAGTGTGGACCCCCCACCTGGCTAGCTGGTGTTGTGAGTGGACAGAGGCTGAAGATAGGCCAACACCCATCAGCCTGAAATTCCTGTCCAGGGGTCATCAGTCTCTAGGCAGGTGGGAAATCACAGCCAAGAGTGGAAAAATGTGTGTCGTTGTCCCAGGCTAACGACCTGAGTGGGAAGTGCCTCTCAGGCTGGGCTACGGAGGTAGCAGGCTGGTCTCTGTGCTGAGAGGCCAGCTGCCTACAGTGGCTGCAGGCAGGTACTGTGTTCCCCTTCCCTTAGCAGGGCTCTGTGGTACCTGCTTGTTACAAAGAAAGCTTCATACATTATATTGTACAAGAATATATCCCCCCCCCATCCCAGCCAGGCATGGTGGCACACGCCTTTATTCCTAGCACTTGGGAGGCAGAGGCAGGCAGATCTTTGTGAGTTCAAGGCCAGCCTGGTCTACAGAGTGAGTTCCAGAACAGCTGGGCTACAGGGAGACCCTGTCTGGAGGAAAAAAAAAAAAAAACTATATCCCCTAACACGAAACACAGGAAAGGGCCTGAAGTCCCTCATTCACCACCTTCCCCAGACAGGACTTTTGCCCCCCCCCCCACCCCCCACATAGCACCCCAATCCTGGGGGTTAGGAAGCCCAATGGCTGTTTGCATTTTCTCCAGGACTCACAAGAAATTAAAGAGGACATAGTTCCCCCTCTCCCAGTTGTCCTGAACCCTGATACTCTCTTGTCCTCTATTCCCTCAATACCTCTTATTTTCAGTTTTTCATTTTAATGATGCTTTTTTTTTCCTCAGTATGATTACATCCCTTCCCATCCCTCTCTTTCCCTTCAACTGGGAGGATCAAGATACTTTAGTTTCCCAGCCATTAACTTGGACAGTCCTGCCCCAGGGGTTTAGAGACAGCCACGGTTGTCACTTCTTTGGTCAGGCTCTCTCCACTGTGTAGATGAGTGTGCAGCCACACCCACCCGTCAGTCCACAGCCCTCCTTATTGCCCTGGGATCCTGGGGATATGGAGTTTCTAAAGACACGGCACAGACCTCCATTTCCACACTTTCCAGCTTGGGTCCTCCTAGTTCCCCAGGAACCACTCTGTCTCTACTTCTAGAATTCAGCCAAGATAAAAAGAGAACTCTTGGATTTACTGGACTTTTAACTTCTTCTTCACATGGATCCCTAATTCCTCACAAACAGCACATTCCCTACATGAGGCCACCAAGGGCCCCATAGAGCAACTTCTCCTCCCCCCACACTCACACCAGGGCCCCGTAGATCAGCTCAAGCATGCCCTTTCCCAGGCACCCACCCTGACCCTCCCCAGTCCCCTCAAGCCTTTCTTCCTTTTCCTCCATCCTAATCAAGGACAGGCACTGGTGGTTCTCAGTCAAAAGGCGAGTGATCCTTATTCTCCTGTAGCTCGTCTGTCTAAACAGCTAGATATGGTTTCTAAGACTGCCTTCCTTGCCTAAAATCAGGTGCAGCCGTTCTTCTAATACCAGAGGGTAACAAAATTTGACTTCACACCTCCCCCCCACGTCCTTTCCTCACACTGACTAAAAGATCCTCACAGGGCCTTTCTCTCCCTGCCTCCTTCTCAGTACAAACCCTCCACGCGTTTCTCCTGGACCCTTCACCTCACTTTTGAACCATCCCCCTCCATATCCTGCTACTCTCCTGCCTGCCACTCCTTCCTCTACAAACCAGTACAGCCCAGCTCACACCTGTTCTGAAATGTGAGGTTTCAAACTGAACCTTTCTTCCGTATTCATGGCTATCCTTCCCCACAAACCATGGACTGGGTCATAGACGGCACTTCCTCCAAAGACTCCCCTTTATGCAGCACGATATGCTGTCATCCAGGGACACCTGGTCTACCCAACCACTTACTCCCTCATTGAGACTAGGCTTCCCTCATCTCGCCCCCCAACCCCAGCCACCTCTCAACGAGCTGAACTTATTGCATTCACCAGAGCACTCATTTAAGGAAAACAAACCAACATTTACACAGATTCTAAATATGCTCATAATATCATTCACTCTACTATTTTAATATGGACACAGCCTGTAGCAGTAAATCAATCACAATGAATGCACCCAGATGGATGTAGGCAAATGGGAAACGGGGTTTTTGTTGTTGTTGTACTAACATCGTCTTCTCAGTAGAGGGCGCCCAAGTCAAATGCAGAGCAGAAATATTTCAAAATGCCTCCAATGGATTGTCCCACTTAAAATTTTTTTTAATTTTTTATGTGTATGAGTGTACTGTCTGCGTGTAGGTTGGTGCACCCGTGTTGTGCAATGCCACGGAGGTCAGAAGAGGGCGTCGGATTCCCCCGGAACTGGAGTTAAAGACAGTTCTTAGCCGCCATGTGGTTGCTGGGAATCAAGGTCATCTGCAAGAGCAGAAAGCGCTCTTAACCGCTGAGCCATCTCTCCAGCCCCAAGACTCCTATTTCTAGAACTTTCACCTACTTATTTTTATCCTGGACAATTTCAGAGCCTGGGGCCCTTCTTCCAACTCCTCTCTGTCCTACCATGACACTGGATGAAGTTCTTTACAAATCAGGGCTCCAGTTACTCCACACTGGATGGATGCTGTCTAGAGCTTTTGTCATAAGCAAGAACATTTTGTTCCAGCAGCCACCCCCCTTCCAAAATCACACCATTCCAAACTCTGTCACAGTGACTGAGTTCCTTTGTTTTCAACCTAGAAGCAAAGCTTTACTTGGGACTTAAAGATATGTTCATCTACCCTTGGAAGACTAGGAATGAACTTGCCACCTGACCCAGCCATACCACTCCTGGGCATGTACCCACAAGACTCATCTTACCGCAGAGATACATGCACAGCTATGTTTATTGCAGCTCTCTTCACAATAGCAAGGAGCTGGAACCAACCCAAGTGCCCCTCAACTGACAAGTGGATAGAGAAAATGTGGTACATCTACACAATGGAGTTCTATGCAGCGGTAAAGAAAGATGACATCATGAACTTTGCAGGAAAATGGCTGGAGCTAGAAGATATCATGCTGAGTGAAGTAACACAGTCCCAGAGAAACAAACAATGAATGGTATCCCTCATCTGTGGATACTAGCACCAATTACCTAATTGTATGGCAAACTGAGCAACGTCAATGTGATCTGAAAACAACTGTGCTCTTACATTGTGTATCCCTTAAAAAATAATAAACAACAAACAAAAAATATATGTTAATCTCACAAACACCTTTTCCACTACACTGCTGGCAACTTTCTCAAGAAAAAAGTTATCACCCACAAAACAGGCCCAAGTTCTTACACTAATTTGATTCTTTCATAGAATATACTGTTTAGTATTTCCCAGAAAATGACACAATAGCTCTGTACCATTATGCAACACTGTCACTTTTCTGTTCAGACACCCTCATGTTAGGTGGCTTGTCACCAGTCATCGGTGTGCATCACTAGAGATGCTCTTTCTCTCCCTTCCTGACCATAGCGGCAGCCAGCTTTACTTGCACGGTCTCCTAAACGAGGATCAAGACTCCTGAGATGTTTCTAAATGACCTGTATATTCTCTAAGGCACCTTCAGATGACCTTGAGTTTCTTGGCCTCAATATCCATGTCAGACTTGCAATTTTGGATATGCTGTTAACCGTACAGCTCTGAAAATATAGAAAGATCTCACCAAGCTATGAGAGTTTCAGTAAAAATATGACACGTTCTAGAGAATGTCTTCACCATAGGCCCAGAAACTCAATGTAGCTCATTAAATGGTGTAAATAAGATCCCCTAAGAATGCTTTTCATAATGAATACTCACCTGTTCTTTTTCTTTTCTTTTTTTTGGTCTTCGAGACAGGGTCTCCTTGTAGCCCCAGCTGTCCTGGAATTCACTCTGTAGACCAGGCTGGTCTTGAACTCACAAAGATCCGCCTGCCTCTGCCTCCCAAGTGCTAGGATTAAAGGCGTGCGCCACCACGCCCGGCTCACCCGTTCTTTTTCTGACTGACTTGAAATTGCTAGCAGACTTCTCAAGACTTGTGCTTTTTTATTTTTTTGAGAAAAGTCTTCCCTGTGGCCCTTGACTCAACCTCACAGAGATCAGCTTGCCTCACTGCCTTGTGAGTGCTGGGATTAAAGGCGTGCACCATCACACCCAGCTCAGAGTCAACATTTTGATGCCATTACCTAATAGAGAGTTTCTTTTTCATCACCTGGTGGTGATAAATCTGAGGACTGACCTCAGGGCCTCATGCATGCTAAGCAAGTGTTTTACCACTGACCAATATCCTAACCCCACATAGGCAAGTCTAAATCCTGTCACATAATCTATTAAAGTTTTACAAATATATTCCTCTGAAAGTATCTGTTTTAACCAGAGTGATTTCAGAAGAAGATAAAACCACATAGGCAAGTCTAAATCCTGTCACATAATCTATTAAAGTTTTACAAATATATTCCTCTGAAACTATCTGTTTTAACCAGAGTGATTTCAGAAGAAGATAAAACCTAGCAAGTGTTTACAAACAACTTAAATCAGGGAACTGTTTACACGGGTGCTGGGGAAATTATAGGCATAGACAGATCACCAAGTAAGTGGAGTCATAGCCATCCACCTACTGGAAAGTGAAGGGGGAGGAGGGGAAGGGAGGAGAGGGAATCTGGGTCTGAGGAGACTTTTCAGCTGTTAAACAGATCTGCTGATCAAGGCAGAAATGCTGCAAAAGACATGCATTTCCTCTTTGCACCTTCTAAAATTTTGCTTAAGTCCCCACTAGGCTGATCAAGCCCAAACCCAGCTAACTTTGGAACCTGAGAAACAACTTTAGGAATAAATTAATCTAACTGCAGACCAGCAATGAGGACAGGACAGAGCAGCACTGATGATGGAAATGCTGACTCAGCTCCAAGCTCACTGGACAGGTCGCTAACTGCACTCCTTCCCAGCCCCACTGACTGCGCTGGGGAGACAGGAGCGCCCTAGCTGTCCTTCCAGGTTACCTTCTAATCTCAGCCCTGATCCTGCCTAGACTGAATGGAGCACAAAGCCAGAGGAAGATTAGCCTGGGAAACAGCTCCCCAGGCACAGCGCCCAGAAAGGGAAACAGGATTGGTGAGCACCAGATCATCCCGCCCATTCCAGTCAGCAGCGAGTTTCCTCCAGAAATCGCAGAGGTCAGGAGTCATCCATAGAAGCTTGTTTCTTTCCCGGCACGTTTGCATGCTGCCACTGCTGCTACCTAAGTTTAAAAATCCCACAGGTGAATGATCTTTTTGATGTGGGTCTGTATGCGATTTGCAAGTATTTTGTTGAGAATTTTTGCATCTGTGTTCATTAATGAAATGGGCCTACAGTTTTCTTTTTTGGTAGTTATCTTTGCCTGGTTTGGGTATTAGAGTGATACTGGCTTCATAGAAAGAATTTGAGGAATTTTCCTCTGTTTCTATTCTTTTGAACAATTTGAGTAATAGTGGTTGTCTGTCCTCTTTAAAGGTTTTATAGAACTCTGCACTAAAACCATCTGGGCCTAGGCTCTTTTTAGTTGGGAAGTTTTGAGTTACTATTTCGGTTTCCTCATATGTTATGGGTCTTTTTAAGCTGTCAACATCTTCTTGAGTAAGCATGTGTAAACTCCAGGATTTCAAATATTCATCCATTTCTCTGAGGTTTTCAAATTTTGTAGAGTATAGGTTTTTAAAATATTCTTGTATTATTGTCTGAATCTTTTTGATGTCTGTTTTGATATTTCCCTTTTCATCTTTAATTCTATCATGTTGGAGCAGCTTTTTCTTTCTTTTGGTTAACTGGGATAAAGGTCTATCTATCTTGTTTATCTTTTCGAAGAACCAGCTTTTGGATTAATTGATTCTTTTTAGAGTTTTCTTTGTTTATATTTCATTGACCTCTGCTATAATTTTTGTTATTTCCTCTTGTCTTTCAGGTTTAGATTCAGTTGTTGTTGCCTCTCAAGTGCTTTCAGCTGCAGTGTTAGATCATTTATTTGTGCTCTTTCTGTTTTTTGTTTGTTTGTTTGTTTATGTAGGTCCCCAGGGCTATAAATTTCCCTCTTAGGACTGCTTTTAAAGTATCCCATAGGCTTTGTTGTGTTATATTGTCTTTTTTTTATTTATTTTTGTATGTGTATGAGTGTATTGTCTGCATGTAGGTTTGTGCACCCGTGTAGTGCAATGCCGCGGAGGTCAGAAGAGGGTCTCGGATTTCCCCTGGAACTGGAGTTCTCCTGGAATTGGAGTTACAGTTAGTTCTTAGCCGCCATGTGGGTGCTGGGAATCGAACCCGGGTCCTCTGCAAGAGCAGTCGGTGCTCTTAACTGCTAGGCTATCTCTCCAGCCCTATATTGTCTTTTTTATTTAGTTCCAGGAATACTTTTATTTCTTTCTTTATTTCTTCCTTGACCCATTCCTTGTTTAGGACTGTGTTGTTTAGTCTCCATGTGTTCCTGTAGACAGTAGGGCTTATTCTGGTGTTGATATTGAGTTTTACTGCACTGTGATCTGATAGAAGGCATGGGATTATTTTGATCCTTTTATATTTATTGAGGTTTTATTCTGTGTCCCAGAATGTGGTCAATTTTGGAGACTGTTCCATGGAGTGATGAGTAAAAAGTATATTCTCTGGTGTTTGGGTAGAATATTCAGTAGATATCTGTGAGGTCCATTTGGTGTATTGTATTGTTCAGTTCAGATGTCTCTCTGTTTATTCTTTGTCCAGTTGGCCTGTCCAAAGGGTTCAGTGGAGTATTGAAGTCCCCTACTATTAGTGTGCTAGGATTAATCTGTGTCTTGAGGTCCTGCAGAACTGTGCTTATAAAGTTCACTGCACCAGCGTTCAGTGCATATATATTCATGATTGTGAAATGTTTATGGTTAATTGTTCCTTTTATAAGGATGTAATGGCCCTCTTTGTCTCTTCTGATTAGATTTACCTTGAAGTGTGTTTTGTCTGATATAAGACAAGTCAGATTTATAGCAGAGATGCAGGAATGGTTCAACATATGCAAAACAATAAATATCATAAAACACATAAATGGACTGAAAGACAAAAATGCAGAAAAAGCCTTTGACAAAAATCCAGCATCCATTCATGCTTAAAGTCCTAGAGGAATTGGACTGGAGGGAACATTCCTCAACATAATCAAAGCCATGTACAGGAAACCCACAGCCAACATCATCCTAAATGGGGAAAATCAGAAGCATTCCCCTTAAAATCAGGAACCTGGCAAGGCTGCCCCCATCTTCACTCCTCTTCAATACAGTGCTTGAAACACTTGCTACATCAATAAGACAAGAAAAAGAAATTAAAGGAGTGCTAATTGGAAAAGAGGAAGTCAAAATATCCCTTTATGCAGACAATATGATATTGTACCTAAGGGACCCAAAAAACTAGAAACAATCAAGAGTTTCAGTAAAGTAGCTGGATACAAAATTAACCTAGAAAAATCAGAAGCCTTTCTTTACACCAACAACAAATTGAGAAGGAATACAATAGCCTCAAAAAAAAAAAAAAAATACCTTGGAACTAACCTAACCAAAGACACCAAAGATCTCTACAATAAAAAATTTGAATCCATGAAAAAGAAGATTGAAGAAGGTACCAGAAGATGGAAAGACCTCCCATGCTCATAGATTGGAAAAATTAATATAGTAAAAATGTCCATCCTACCCAAACTAATATACAGATTCAATGCAATCCCAATCAAACTCCTCATGAGTTTCTTCTCAGACTTGGAAAAAAAAATCCTTAAATTCATATGGAAAAACAAAGGACACCAGATTGCCAAAGCAACCCTGAGCAAAAAGAGCAACACAGGAGGGATAACCATACACGACTTCAAACTATATTGCAGGGCTATTGTAATAAAAACTGCCTGGTACAGGCACAAAACAGACAAGTAGATCAATGGAACAAGAGTGAAAACCCAAACCTGAACACATGCAATTTCAGCCATGTCATATTTGATAAGGGGACTAAAAAGATCCAGTGGAGGGGCTGGAGAGATGGCCTAGCGGTTAAGAGTGCCGACCACTCTTACAGAGGACCCGGGTTCGATCCCCAGCACCCACATGGCAGCCCAGAACCGTCTGAAACTCCAATTCCAGGAGAACTCCAGTTCCAGGGGAATCTGACACCCTCTTCTGACCTCCGCGGCATTGCACGACACGGGTGCACAAACCTACATGTAGACAGTACATTCATACACATACAGAAATAAATAAAATAAAATAAATTTTAAAAAAGACCCAGTGGAGGAAAGACAACATCTTAAGCAGATGGTGCTGGCAAAACTGGATTGCCACTTGTAGAAAGATGAAGCTGAACCCCTACCTTTCACCATGCACAAAAATCAACTCCAAATGGATCAAAGACCACAATGTGAAACCAGAAACTCTGAAAATAACAGAATAAAATGTTGGCAGTAAACTATAAGACATAGGCGCAGGAAAAGATTTTCTAAATCAGATAGCCAGGGCAGGAGGCCAGAAGTCACTCATGCAGGTACATTTTGGGGTGGACTGTCTCCGGGGCTGCTGGAAGAGGGTCACAACTCTGAGCACTCTTGTTGGGGGTGGCCATCTGGGCGGGACCATGTTTTGCTTTTCTAGCGTGACCAGAGGGTCAGGTTTGGGTCTGGTTTGGTGCCTCTGCTGCTTTGTGCAGGCCTGCTCCGGAGGCACAGGCAGGAGGATGGAAGTCACTCAGGCAGGTACATTTTGAGGTGGACTGTCTCTGGGGCTGCTGGAAGAGGGTTGTGACTCTGAGCCCTTTTGTGGGGGGTGACCATCTGGGCGGGACTGCGCTTTGCCTTTGCAGCATGACCAGAGGGTCAGGTTTGGGCTTGGTTTGGTGACTTTGCAGCTTTGTGTGGGCAGCTCCTGAACTGCAGGAGGCCAGAAGTCACTCAGGCAGGTACTGGGGTGTTGGCTAGATCAGGCATATCTCCCCCCTTCCCCTCGCCAACGGGAATTGGTGAGAATCCAAGTGGACTTTCTTTTGGAGAACATTCAGAACAGGAAGAGAAGAGTGACTTAGGCTTCCAATATCCAATATATTAAAAAAAATTGAAAGCCTGAAACCTAGTCAAATCAATACTTCATAAACAAGGAGGAAAGAAAAAAAGCATTGGAAGGAGGCAAGCAAAACCATCCACTAACATAGTGAAAAGACATTTGTGATTTGAACCACAAAAGGGAAACCCACATGCCAGGGACACGACGAAGGGACAACATGGGAAAGGCACAGGATAATCCTGCACCAGACTCTACCAAACCTGTAGGAGATAGCTATAATGGGATGCCCCTAGAGGAGACCCAAGAAACAGATCTTAGAGGAATAATTGCAGACCTATGCAGAGAAATTTAAGAAAATAAAGTAGAATTCAGAGAACTAAAGAGAGAGAATGAAAAACTCAAAAAGGACCTAGAGGGATACAATGACAAACTTTGGAAATAACTAAAGGAACAGATTGAGAAACTCAAGAAAAAACTAGAGGGAGAAAAAAAACTCCAAAAGGAAGTAGAAACACTGAAAAAGGAAGCCAACCAACGAAATAAGGAGCACCAAGAAGAGATTGAGAAGTTCAAAATGGAAATGGAAATACTAAAGAAAACACAGGATGAAAAGAAAAAGGAATTAGAACACTCATCCAATCAAGAAGAAAGGAAAGGAAAAGCTTCAGAAGTAGAATATCAGATCTGGAAGATAACACAAAGCAACTAAAAAGCTCAAATAAAGATTACAAAAAATTTAAAAATACACAAAAGTGGAACAACCAGGAAATATGGGACACTATGAAAAGATCAAACCTCTGCATCATAGGAATAGAGGAATTAGAAGAATCTCAAGAGAATAGTATTGATCAGATCTTCAACAGAATAATAGATGAAAACTTCCCCAAACTAAAAATAGACAAACCCATTCAAATACAAGAAGCACATAGGACCCCAAACAGACAAGATCAGAAAAGAAACACCCCACGCCATATTATAGTTAAAATGCTAGATGCCCAAAATAAAGACAAAATTCTGAGGGCTACAAAAGAAAAACAAGTCACATACAAAGGGAAACCCATCAGAATTACAACTGACTTCTCGCCTCAAACCATGAAAGCAAGAAGAACATGGAGCAAAGCATTCCCAGTGTTAAGGGACTACGGATGCCAACCCAGAATACTTTACCCAGCAAAAATGTCGACTATACTTGAAGGAGAGAGAAAAATCTTCCATGACATAAACAAGATGATGGAATACATGTCTGGAAAACCAACTCTTCATAAAATACTTGAAGCAATTCAAAGGGCAGAAGAGAGGAGCAACAATCCTCAAACACCTAGGAAAAGAAACTAATAAACAACATTAAGCATAATCAGAGCTTAGAAGTCCAAATGGATAATAAACTGAAAGGAAACAACATACAGCCCATCTTTCAATTATACCTTAAATATTAATGGGCTAAACCCTCGCAATTTAAAAAGGCATAGACTGGGAGAATGGATTTTAGGAAACAGAATCCATCCTATATGCTGTCTACAAGAGAAAGCCCATCTCAATTTCAAGGTATAGGCACCAACTTAAGGTGAAGGGATGGAAGAAAGTATTGTCCAAGCAAATGGTACCAAAAAGATAAGTGGGTGTTGGCTATTCTAATATCAGTTATGCAAAATAGACTTCAAAGCAATAAAGAGAATTCAGAATAGAGACATAAGATGAGGGCCATTACATCTTTATTAAAGGAACAATTGACCATGAAGACTCACAATCATGAATATCTATACACACCCCCAAACACCGGGCACCAAACTTTGTAGGAGATTCTTCAGGACCTCAATGCACAGATTTAACCCCAGCACACTAATATTACAGGACTTCAATACCTCACTAATAGCCCCCTAGACAGTTCACCAGGACAAAGGATAAACAGTAGAGACATCTGAACTAACTGATACAATACCAAATGGACCTCACACGATATCTATCGAGTATTTTCACCCAAACACCAGAGAATACACTTTCTACTCAGCACCGCTAGTAGAAAATTTTCCAAAATAGACCATATATGGGACACAAGAAAAAAAAACTCAGACAAATATCAAACAAGATGAAATAATTTCAATGATTCTATCAGACCACAGTGCAATAAAAAACTCAATTCAACACCAGGATAAACCCTATCAACCCTACAAAACACGTGGAGACTAAACAACCTCTCCTGAATAATGGAAGGGTCAGGGGAGAAATAAAGAAAGAAATAAAACATTCCTGAACTGAATTACAATGATAAAACAAAACAGCAAAATCTATGGAACAACTAAAAGGCAGTCCTAAGAGGGAAGTTTTATAGCTCTAAATAGCCTACATTTAAAAAAAAAAACAGAAATGAAAAAAAAAAAAAAAAAAAAAAAAAAAAAATTGAGAGACAAGAACAAATGATACCCTAATGGAGCAGACAAGAAGAAATTAACACAAATCAGAGGCAGAGATCAATGAAATAGAAACATAGAAACACTATACAAAACATCAATGAATCCAAAAAGTTGGGTCTTTGACGAGAATAAACAGATAGACAGAACCTCTAGCCCAGTTAACCAAAAGAAAGAAGGAACAACTCCAAATCAATAGAATCTGTGATGAAAGGGGAAATATCACAACAGACAATGAAAAGATCCAGAAAATCATAAGGGAATACTTCAAAAACCTATACTCTACCAAGTTTGAAAACCTATAAGAAATGGATGAATATCTGAAATCCTGGGAATCTCCAAAGCTCAACCAAGAAGAGATCAACAGCCTAAATAGACCAATAATACAGGAAGAAATTGAAGATATAATAAGTAGCCTCCCAACCAAAGAATGCCCAGGCCCAGATGGTTTCATGGCAGAATTCTATAAAATATTTCTAAAAGACTTACAACCATTACTACTCAAGTTTAGAAGGATACAAATGGAGGGAGTTCTCCCAGATTCCTTCTATGAATCCAGCATCACGCTATTACCAAAACCAGGTAAAGATACAACCAAAAAGGAGAACTACAGACCCATCTCCCTAATGAACACAGATGCCAAAATTCTAAACAGGATACTGGCAAATCGCATACAGACCCACATCAAGAAGATCATCCACCATGACCAAGTTGGATTCATACCAGAGATGCAGCGATGGTTCAACATACAAAAACCAATAAATATCATCAAACATATAAATGGACTGAAAGACAAAAACCACACCATCAGCTCAACTGATGCAGAGAAAGCCTTTGACAAAATCCAGCATCCGTTCATGTTTAAAGTCCTAGAGGGAATTGGACTGGAGGGATCATTCCTCAATGTAATCAAAGCCATATACAGGAAACACACAGCCAATATCCAGGAGGAATCTGGATGGGCCTTGGAACAGTATTATGAGAAGTACTTCATCCTGGCCCTGAATAGCACCCACATCTGTGACTTAGTGGCTTATCCTGGCTCAGATTCCAACAGTGCTTCCTGAAGTTCTTGGCATCCCATAATAAGAGGATTGTGACATTCAAGGTCTCACACATGAAGCCCAACAGCCCATCCTCTCCCATCTCCAGGGTCTTTGCTCAGGTGAGGGTCTAATTACAATACAGGCTCGCAGGGGAAGGAGTAAGGAGAGTGTAGCTGTCCTTGCTCCCTAGAATGCCACTCTGTGCTGATCCCCCACCGTCCCACCTGAGGTAACCATGTGATTGTCCTTGTCCTTCTCACATTCTCACGTCTGTCTCTCCACTCAGCCTTCACACTCTTCTATATTACTTTGTTTTATTATTTGAGAGTTGTTTATTTTATTATTTGTGTGTATGTATGGGTGTATGTGTTTGTGTGTGTGTGTGTGTGTGTCTGTGTGTGTGTGTGTGTCTGTGTGTGTTGCATGGATATGAATTCAAGCACACAGAGGCCGGGGCCAGATGCCAGGTGTCTCTCTCCTCCACCCTCCATCTTGTTGCTTTTTCCAGAGCCTTTCCTACATTCCTCATTATCAGCCCAGAACCCTGACCCACACCCAGAGTCAGTCTCAAAATACGTTGATTTATTATAAGCCTCGAAGAAAGCTCAGTGATGTCATCTTGTCTTCTCTGATTATGAGCCTCACCTCTTTATGCCCCTCAGATGCTTTGTTCATTTTTGCAGTCTTGTTCTCAAACTCAGAAGCCAGAGGTAAGAACAGGTGCAGAGAGAAGGAACGGGGCATCGCTGTGGCTGTCGGTCCTAGACTTGCTTTTGGAGCCCATGTAGCTCTGAATCTTCCAGATACTGACTTATGGCTGTGCCAACCAGCCCCAAGATGTGGGGACAGGTTCTACAGCCCTTTGGAGGAGTGCTGTGATAATGACACCATCCTGCCCTGGACCAGACCCACCTCTGTGGCCCTGGCTGTGACTACTGGCCCTGTTTTGAGCTCTGCTGTCCTGAGTCTTTTAGCCATGAGAAGAAGTTTGTTACCAGGTTGAAAATTCATGGGGAGAATTCCCGGTTCTGTTCATCCCCCATCTCCAGGGACTGTGCCAGGTAAGCACCCTGTCTCTGGAGGTGTGGAAGTTTGGATATAGAAATGGGCAGAGTTGTTTGCCAGCACCTACCTGTCCTTGTATAAAAAGTATTTTATTTATCTTTGAGAGTTTCATACAATGTACTTTTATTATATTCAAACTGTCCCCTACCTTCACCCCATCTTACTAATCCCCAACTTCATGTCCTGTACTATCATTTTATAAAGGCCTATGAAGTCTAACTGGTTTCCAAAAATGTTCTTGGGTATGGCTCCACCCCCTGGAGCCTGGTCGGCTTCCCGGCATTACATCCATATCTATAAAAAAGCTGGTCTCCCTCTCCCAGCAGCTATCAGTTAAAGGGCTCTTTCATCTAAGGCTGGGTCTTCTTGCCCACCCCACCATCCATGGTGGGTTTTTGTCTGAATTGGCTTGCACAGGTCTTTTATACGCTGTCAGAAGCTGGAAAAGAGCTTTCTTGTATTCATCCTTTCCCTCTGTCTTTTTCACTTCCCAGCCTCTTTTTGACAATAATCCATCCCTGAGCCTTTGCAAGAGAGGTGTGGCATTGGGGCTGAGCACTCTGCACCACTAGATGTGGGTTTCTAGCCAGATGTTGCAAAAAGTGTCTCTCTGGTGAGAGCTGAGACATACATTAGCCTATGGGTGTAAGTCATTAGGAGTTGGGTTATATTATGTCCGTTTAGCAGAACAATAGGAGGGTCTCTCCTACAGCTTGTGACCTCTCCAGACACAGGTTCATAGGCCTGATACCTGTGTCACCTATTGGTTCCATCTTGTGAAGGAGGCCTTAAATATTATCAGAAATAGGTTGGCTTCTCCCATAGCATTGCTGGGCTCTTCATAACAACCCAGTATCTTATTGTAGCTCACAGGATTCAGGGATGGGTGAAGTTCACAATTTACCTTCCTCTTCTGATAGCATTCAAAGCAATTTAAAGGACTATGAAAATTAACCAATAGAGATGATGATTCAGAGCCTAAAACCATTATATTAAAACCACGTACAGCAATACAAGTTACATATCAAATAACACAGATATGATTATTTGATGTAGTTTATATGTCTTTGAGTGTTTTGCCTGCATGTACATAAGTGTATCTATCTGTACAGTGTCCACAGAGGCCAGAAGAGGGTTTTAGATACCCAGATGCCCAGGAACTGGAGTTACATAACATGTGGGTGGGTGCTGGGAACTTGACCCAGGTCCTCTGCAAGAACAGTCAGTGTTTTAGCCGCTGAGCCATTTCTCACACCTCATATTTGATGCACTTTATTTTGACACAGGGTCTCTCTGTAGCCCCAGCTAGCCTGGAACTCACTATGTAGATAAGGCTAGCCTTGAACTCAGAGATATGCTTGGCTCTGCCTCCCGAGTGCTGGGATTGAAGGCATCAACCACCACACCCAGAAGAAAAACTGGAAATTTTTCAGGTTACCAAAGTAATTTAATTACAAAAATTATTTTATGTACAGTTTTCTGAGTAGACACCTACCTATCCTTTATTTAAAAAAAAAACCTTGCCCCATATTATAACCCCTAACACTCAAGTGACTATATTCATCTATTTGTCTATGATTCTAAATCTTTGTTCTCTCCTTTGCAGTAGCAAGATGATTTCACAGAGAAGGCATAGAAGAAAATCAAATTCCTCTAAGGCAAGAAAGTGATGTCCAGATAGGCTTCAGAGCCTATGCAAGCAACGAACAAGGAGACAGTGAGTGTTTGGCTGTAAATGGGACATTTATACCACCCCCTCTACGACTCGGGAAACGTCTTAGAAGAGGAAACGGAAAGAATGTGAAAATCATAGGATGGAGAGAAGGGCTCAGAAATGCCATCCTTGGATCATGACACAGCCATTGTAAACGTGACCCTCCTGCAGCTTCAGTACCTGCACTGCACCTGCACGAGATGGGGTCTGCCAGCAGCCAACATGGATGGGGAGGGACTCATCATTGGCTACTGATGGATTGTGGAGGAGGGACAGTCGTTGTCTGGTGAGCCCACCAGACCTCAATGGACAGTCCAAAAGCTCTGTGCCCCTCACAATATGAAGTGTTTGAAAATAATACTTTTACTGACTTGTGGGGCATGCCTGAGCTTTGGTGTGTGGTTGCTAACATTTCATGCTTTGAGATCACAAGGCCTTTGCGTCTGCCCTCAAGGTGGGGACAATTCTTAAATATAAATGTAATTAGCACATGGAAACTAAGATTCTTTAGACTTATCTTTGTAACTAATTAGGGCGGAAGTTATGAAAGGATGTAATTCACTAAATTTTTAAAATGAAACCTTTCTTTTTGAAACCAAATTTAAACTATTGCCTTAATAAATACTTGGTAGACATACCCTAATGAGATAAATTTGGTATAAGGGTCTGGTATTGCCTACTGGGGGGGTGTGATGTCATATACAGGCTGCCTGCTGTATAGAATAAAGCAGATCTGTACTCTTCTACATATGTCCCTGGGATGGTGCTGTGGTGACCCTGCGATTGCCCTCTCCACAGCCTGTCCCCACGTGGGATTACCAACTCTCACACTGATTCTTTGAAAACTTCAAATATCTATACAGTTGATTTCGTCCATCTCCAACTAACTCCCTCCAATCACTTCCCCTCCCCCCCCACACAGACCAACCTGCTTTCCTTCTAACTTGAGGCCATCTTCTGTTATTGCTATTATCATTAATCCCTGAGTCCAGTTAGTGCTGTCCATGTGCAAATGGCTGTAAGGCCATTCATTAGCCCATGAGCAAACATACCAGTGGCCACGTCACTCTCCTCCAGCCACCGTCAGCCACCAATAGCTCCTTAGCTGAGGGCAGTACCTGAGACTCCCCCATCCCTGCTGGAACGTTGGATGCTTGGTCCTGCAACCTTGGCCATGTGTGAGTTTGTGCAGGAAACTGCAGCTACGGGGAGGACAGCACCTCCCAGCACCCTCCCCATCCTCCAGTTCTTACATTATTCCCACCTGCTCTTTGTCAAAGTTCCTTGAGCCTTAGATGGGGGCTTGTTGACACAGATGGCCCATCTACAGCTGAACTCTTGCAGTCACTTACTCTTGACATTTTAACTAGTTATGAGTCTTTGCCTGAACTGCTACCCACTGCAAAAAAAAAGTGTCTCTGAATAAAGTTGAGAGCACCACAATCCTATGGGTATTAACAAAATGTTAAGAAGATAGTATAGAGCTGGGCATGGTGATGCACACCTTTAATCTCGGCACTCAGGAGGCAGAGGCAGGCGGATCTCTGTGAGTTCAAGGCCAGCCTGGTCTACAGAGTGAGTTCCAGGACAGCTGGGGCTATAGGGAGACTCTGTCTCAAAAAGACACAAAAAAAGGAAGCTAGTATAACAACATTTGACAAAACAGCACCACTGGATTCTCCCCTAGGGCCTATGATCCCCAGGGTGGGCTTTTCTTCTTTGTCATATTGACATACAAGGTATTAGATAACTATTGTAGCATTTTGAACAAAGTACACTTCAGTAGATTGCCCTCTTCACTCATCACCCCCATCCCCTGCCCCTCAGGATCTGCTTATAGTACTCCACTCTCTTTTCTGCTTTTTGGGGGGGTTCTTTTTGAGACAGGGTCTCCCTTTAGTCTCAGCTGGCCTGGAGCTCACTATGTACACCAAGGTGGCCTTGAACTCACCTGAGATCTTCCTGCCTCTGCCTCCTGAGTGCTGGGATTAGAGGCATGTGCCACCATGCCCGGCACCTTTCTGCTTTTATGTCACACGTGTCTCAGAGTACAGTTTTAAGGATTTCAGCACAGTCTTCTTCATGGACAGCTTGATTCCATCAATACCATCTGCTAAGTATTGCTGTAAGAATGCAATAGAATGTAGCCTCTTCTCAGGCCTTCTCATAGACACTGACAAGCACCTTAAAGGGACAATTGTCCTGAGTCATACTGATGCCCAGAGATCTCATCTGGGAGTGCTACATCCTGTTCCCCACTGCCTTTCCTGCCACCTCTTAGGAATCAGAGATTATGGCTACAGATTCTGCCTATGAAATAAGGTGCTCCCCATCCTCAGGAAGGTATTAAGACACACATGAGCTCCGATTCAGTTCAGCAACATTGCAATGCTGTCTGTCTCTAGTACTTGGGCCTGTGCTATCTGTCCAAACCTCAGAGTCTCTGCAATGCTGTTCCTTCTCTGACTGTCTGTCTGTCTGTCTGTCTGTCTGTCTGTCTATGGTGTTAATCACTTTTCTAATACACTCCTTAGTCCCCAGTAACTATCTCAGTGTTCTCTTGAACCACCCACCACATCCAAAACCAAATATAATGGTACTCATGACTCAGATGAGGCTCCACTGAAACAGATTGTACTGTAGGGACTTCCCACTCCTCTTCTCGCTGCTTCTCAACCCTATCTCCCCTTCCTTCTGTTCTTTCTGTATCAAACAGGGGTCTCCTTTCTCAACTAATAACTCTTTCAAGTCTTCAAGATACTGGCCTGATTCCAGATTAATTCAGATCCCTGAGTCCCTGTACCCATTGTGAACCAATTTTCCATCCTTATGTCTTCCAATGTACTTGAGTACTTCTTGAATGGGTTTCTAAATCTGCAAAACACTCACAGGTTAACGTCTATATTATATGTCATCTTAATAACAAAACCTTGTTCCAAAGATGGACAAGGCACCAATGCAATGTCCGGAGCCGCCATCCCTTACCAAATAGTGGAGTTAGAAAGATAACCTTAGTGAAGCACTCTGAAAGTCTCTTTGAATTTTGTTCTGAGCAAGTGTCAGGTGATTATAGAAGTTAAAAATTAAGAAAATACTAAATAAAACATAAGATGTAAGACAGCATGGGAAGATTCCATCCATTTGTATCATCTCCTCCACAGATCCGTGTTGGGTCAATAGCATAGCTAGGAGGCAGTGACTTAATTAGCTCTTCGCATTTGCTAGCCATTTTCTCTAAGATCCCACTTTTGTGTCCTGCAGCATGTCCATGAGGCCTCCCTGCATTTCCCCAGCTCTGATAAAGGCATTGGACTTGGTTTAAACTGCTAAACCCTGCCCGGGGCTAAGGGGGAGCAAGGCCTTGCTCTTCCCTTATTCACCAGCTGGGTCCCTGGGTCTGGGGGGCTCTGGGTCACCCCCATGGCTCCATCTGTAGCTATTACTTCTGCATGTATCACACCCAGCTGCTGGGGAAGGCCCTGAAAGGGACATATATCCTGGGAGATCTTTACTCTGGGACAGTCTTGATCTTCTGCACCTGTATATTGTTTAACATGAATGCCTTCCGTGAACTGTTCCTCAGTCTTTAAAGCCTTCCAGAAGCTTCTTAGTACAGAATTTGGTTAGTACAAGTTAGGACAGTTTTGTTGTTTATTTTTTCTTAGGAACTTGGGCTCAGCACAAATCTTGCCACACTTGCTTTTAAGTAATCCAACAGACCTCTTTCTCTATTTTGCCTTTTAAATCTCCTCTAAGGTTGCCCTGCCACTTTACTGACACACTTTGACGGGCTGGTCAAAGTCACTTAGATCTACGAAAACCTTCCCTGCTTCACTAAGAACCCACCAAATTGCTGGCACATGACTTTAGTTCTGGTACTCAGGAGGGAGAGGCAGGTGGGTCTTTGTGAGACCCAGGCCAGCCTGGTCTACATATCAATACTGATGTCCTTACCTAATCAGGTTCTTCTTCAAGTCTCTGTTGAACATACTCCTATCTGTCCTAGTGAACTGGGAATAACGCATACATACCTCACACCTAGTTCCTTCAGTAGTGTTTTTCCCTCCCCTGTTGTCCTCCAGCTCCTCATATCCTTAGGGACCCTGATATCCATCACCTCCACTAGTGATAATCAAATATCTCCAATGATCCATGATGCACCACTCCCTTATAATATCTGCCCTACACTTTCAGCTGTTCTCAAAGCACCTGCAAACTTCCAAGATGGATCCTACCTATCCAGCATGTGTGCCACTCCATACTACCTAAAAGAAGACTGCCATGCCCACACTCCCCCAAAGACATGTCCTTCACAGTGGCCTCACCTTATACTTTCAATATTCATGCCAATGCCACTGTCCACACAAGTCCTATGGGGAAAACCATTAAGTCATGTAGACACTCTCCCCTCATTCAAACCCCTGCAAACCCCAATGACAAACTGAGGTACAATTCCATGAAAGTTCACCCTGGGGAACCAAAGACTGTCTTGGACTAACTTACAGAGAAATGAAGGAAGGGTTACTTACTGACAAGGGTGTGGCTTCCCCTCCCACTAAGGCTTTACCAGGTGTCATAACCTAGCATGGATCGTGGCTTCCTCGTAGTTGCATGAATGCAGCTCCTCCCCCTTGTCTCTTCTAAGGCTTATACATACTAGTCCTTCCCTGAAGTCGTGTGCAATTAGGGATGAATTGCCCACACCCCAATTGGAAGGCGTGTGGCCAGATGTTCTCATGAAGGTCTCATGACCCTGTCTGCCTATCCTTGAAGAAGGGATGGTCAACAGTGAGCAAGCCCAGTAGTGATGATATTTGGCAAGTGGGAACAACTAAATTCAAGAGGATGGTATCTGTCTGGATTGGAGAACAGTCCTGTAGAACACCATGACAAGCATTTTTGGAATATATTTGAGTTAAAAATGCTCCCAAAGTGTTAACTTCAGATGTCCAGAAAGGAGAAGGGACCCAGAAATTACAAATACAAAAACAAATAGAATACTGAAGTATAGGGGTAGCAGGTTGAGAAAAACCTGGGAGGAAGGTTCAGGGTCGCTTATTGGGAGATAGTTACCTGCTTCTTTAAGATCAATTGTAAAGCCTGGTCATATACTTCCTGTGTGTTCCAATGAGTTCAGTCAATATCAATGGGGGGTCCCCTCAATATCAGGAGACTCCCTGATCAGAATGTAGTATCTGAAACCCCTTTTGGCAAGGTGCACAAAAGTTTCAGTAGTAAGCAGTCCTTTCCAGGTGAGGTTGAGTTTTCCATCTTTCCAGGATTTGGTCAGGACATGATCACCTGGTTGATGCTGATGTGCAGGAAAATCACTCTATGTTGTTTCACTGCACCTCACCCACTCCCAGGCCCCACTGCCTAGGTAGCCCCACCCCCACCCCCCACTGCCTAGGAGAGGCTAGAGTGAACCAAAATCTATCTATCATCTATCTATCTATCTATCTATCTATCTCTCATCTATCTATATATATATAACATTATATATATTATATATAATTATTTATACATTAATAATTATATATAATTATATATAATATATATTATATATAATTTTTATATATAATAATAATTATATATACATTATATATATTATATATAATGTATATATAGTTATATATATAACTATATATATAATATTATATAATAATGTATATAATAACAATTATATATATATATATATATATATTTCCTGAGAAGTTGATCTTTGGCTCCAAAAGATGTGGGTATCCCAAGAAGGCCTCAGAAGGGGTAAATCATGGAGTATCTCATGCAGTGATGGCCCTGTGTCCTTTTGAGGGGCTGTCCTGGGGGAGAGTGATGGGGAGACAATTGATCCAAGATAATTTTGTTTCAAGTATTAATTTGGCCAATTGTCTTTTTTAGAGGTTGATTCATCCTTTCTACTCTACCAGAGGAATGGGCATGCCAGAGGCTGATGGTCCCAATTTATTTCAAGGGTTTGGCTGTGTCCTCTGAGAGTGGTGTAATGAAATGGCTTCCAGTATCTGAGCCAATGTTTTTGATTATTCCAAATCTAGGTATTATATTTTCAAAAGTACATTGATAACAGTATTGGCAGTAGCCTCAGACAGAGGCAGTAGCTCAACTTGGCAAATTAACTAATCCACTATTAGCAGTAAATAGTTTTGAAGGCCAATTCTCAGCAATTGTGTACAGTCAGCTTAGAAGCTCTGATAAGGTTTACCCACAGATCTCCCCTCCAGGAAGCTGTCATTGCAGGGCGTGCTTATTTTAGAATAAGTGAGGCATGTCTGGACAATGTACTTGGCTATGGTATAAATGCCCCTATAACCATAAATTCTGAGGATAACTTCACAGCTGGCTTAGGGCCCCAGTGACTGCCCTAATGGAGACAATGTTAATTCACAGAAAAGAGCTTAGATAGTACTTCCTATGATCTGGAAAAATCCTTTGCCCATGCTCATTTTTGGAGCCCACATTTTTACTCTTCCTCAAAGGTCAATATTGGGAAACTTTGGAGATGAAAAAGAACCTTCTCTTCTAAGGCAGACTTTTAGCTGATTTTATCCCCCAAACTTTTATCCTTAATCTCAACAACCTGTCTCTTTTGATGCCCATGGACACAGACTACTACAGTCTCTTCAGGGAGCATTAAATTATCCAGGATCTGAGATATAAGATCCTTGAGACAACATCCTGTCCTTCACTGTTAAACCCCATTAAACCCAGATCTCTTTTTTGTACATTTTTATTGACATTTTCTGTGTTTATATACAACATCTTAATCATTTTTATGCCCCATTCCCCATTGGAATACTTCTATAGCCCCCACACACACCCACACACCTGAATTCATACATTCTGTCCTTTGTGCTGAGGCCCAGCGTGTCAAGTTCATGGGCTCAGACGTTACTCAGTGTAAGTTCATCCACTGGGGTCTAGTCAGCCTATGTAGAGTCCTTCCCTTTAGTGAGATCAGCTCTTCCTCATCAAGCAGTAATCAGCTGCTAATAATTCTTCCACTAAGATTGGGGTTTGTTGACCCTCTCCATAGTTCTCTGCTGGGTTTCGTCTGCTTGAGTTTGCATAGGTCTTGTGCATGCTGTCACCATGGTTGTAGGTTCATATGAGCAAGAGTTTATAGGACTCTTTTTCCATTTGGTCAAGCACCACCTCCCTTAAAATCTTTCCACCTCATCTTCCACAATGAGCTCTGGATGTGAGCTTGCACCTTACCAAAGATGTGTACAAATGCATAGTTGGAATAATTATATAACATATATATATTATATATATATTATATATAATATATATATTATATCCTTTTTACCTTTAAACCATTCCAAAGCCTAGTTTAAAGCAAATAGCTCAGGGTATGTTTATTACAGGTAGTTATTTAGTAATTTCCCTGATTCTATGATTGGGGTGTTCCTCATCCACCACACCCGTTATGCCTATTGCCTTCAATCATTCTAGGAAATATATCTATAAAGAGCCTGAGTCCAGTATTGAAGAGAGTTTCACTTAGGTCGGATAAGACCTTAATTTACTATTATGCAATATCCAAATGATAGGCTTCCGTAGTAGCCTGTACACCGAGAATTATGCAGTGCTCCTGCACAGAGCTTGTCCCTCATCAACCTAACCTGCCCTAGGCAGGTGACCATACAATCAGCTGAGTTGCAGACCTGGACCAATCAGAAGGTGACACGATGACTGCACTAAGAGGCGAGGGGAACGCCATAACCCTTAACCTTGCCCCCAGTAAATGAGTCCGAGGCAGCTCACCTTCTGCCTGCATTCACCCGACTCCCAGGGTCTGCGTCCTGATTCTGCATCTCTCACCCCCTTTCATTCACGGTCGGACCACGAAATTCCCTGGCAGGCCCATCCATGTTCAGGGTCAAGTCATCCTCTCTAATAGGACAGCCTCATAATTCAGTATCAGAGAATCTGCGACCCATATCTCCACCTCATACTTGATGGGCAGTGTTGACTGTCCGTTTCTCCTCCAAAATTTGTTTTCTACTTTTCTATTAAGCCAGCAGTGGATTCCTCTAACTGGACACATTCTGACCAGACCCAGGTAACAGGGTGGACTGTTTGCATAAATTTACAGGATGTCAGCATATTCTGCATCCTTGAGCCAGGACACATAGTGCTGTCCCTTTATTAACACTGACTAATAAAATGCAATGGCATTTCTAATGAAGATAAAGCTAACACTGAGGCTGTTATCAGGACTTGTTTAAAGTCCTCTATTCATTTGTTTTTCTCCTAGTTTCCATAACAAGATATTTTGTTCTTTTTCTAATAGTTTGAGATATAAGACTTCAGTTCTTAGGGCATAGTAATCAACTGGAAATTTACAATATCTTGTCAGTCAGCCCCAGGCATTTCCTAAGCTCCTTTTGGGCCTGGGGTAGGAGAAAGACCATAATGCCCCCTATTCTTTCTTTTTCCAGTCTCATTTGGCTTTGACTAATTAGACAGCCCAGGTATTTAGCCTCCTTTTCTATAAATTGTAATCATGGACTGACAAGGAAATTGATTAAAACAACAACTAATGTTTGTGTTGGTTACTTCACTTTGGTGATCCCCAAATAGGAATAAAACATCTGCATATACTGAATTAGACACCAATAGATGAACACAACACCTTCTCTACAACTTGTTCAAGAGTCTGACCAAAATTGTTAGGTGAGTCAGTGAGACCATATAACAAAACAGTCCCCCTATATTGTTGCTTCTTCCTGAATGGGGAGATCTCCCCATGCAAAATGGTCCCTGTTTACTGTTACTAAAAGACAGGTCCAGAAAACTTCTTTAAGATACATAGCACTACAGATCTGGACATTTCCAGCCCACCTGGGAGTGCCTAAAGCCTACCTATACATGGTGGTTTATTTCTGAAGTTGTGCAGTCGCCAATCCTCTAGCCTGGGATCATCTGAAGTCCCATCTGCTACTGCAGGGCTATAACCCCTGTGCTTTAGTAGGGATCTAGACCTTTGCAGACTGCTGGAGAACACCTGAATCAAGTCTCTACCCAGCAAACCTCCCAAATTGTTCTGTGTCTGCTTGGCTAGTAGGAACCTATACCTTAGAAGGAACCTTGAGATTATCTGATTGATATTCCACTGGGGCCTCTGGAGGAGCTCCTGACTAGGTGATTGAGAAGAAGCTAGCCTCTCTAATGTAGTTCACTAAACTATGTAAATAAGATGCCATAAAAATACTTTTCATGGCATATACTTATCTGCTCTTTCTCTTATTGGATTGAACTCACCAGGAGGCTTCTAAAGAGTTAATTGGGGGGGGGGTGGATACTGTTTACCTATAGCCTCAGTTGCCCTGAAACTTGATTATGGAGACCAGGTTAGCCTCAATCTCACAGACATCATCAGCTTGCCTTTCTGCCTCCTGAGTGCTGGGGTTAAAGGCATACACCATTACACCCAGTTCAGATTATTATTTTGATGCCCAAATCTAACAGAGATTTCTTTTTTTTTTTTTTTTGTCATTCTGTGGTGCTGAGGATCAACCTCAGGGCCTCATGCATACTAAGTGAGTGTTCTACCACTGACTAACATCTGAAACTCATATATGCAATTCTAAATTCTGTCACATAACCTAAGTTTTACAACTATATTCCTCTGAAAGTACCTGTTTTAACAAGAGTGATTCTGGTAAAAAAAATGAATCCTAGCAAGTGATTACAACAAATAATTTAAAGCAGGAAACTGTTTACCCAGGTGCTGGGGAAGACAGGCATAGAGGGATTAGCAATTAAGAGAAGTCACAGCCATCCACCTACTGGAAAGGGAAGGGAGGGGAGGGGAGGAGAGGGGAGGGGAGGGGAGAGAGGGGAGGGGAGGGGAGGGAAAAGAGGAAAGAGGAATAGAAAAGGGAGGAGGAGGAAGAAGAGAAGGAGGAAGAGGAGGAGGACAGAAGAGTAAAGGAAAGGAAAGGAGAAGAGAGTGGAATGAGAGGAGTGGAAGCATAGTGTTCAGAGCTCAGGAAAGCTCACTGCTGAGAAGTGGCCTCAGAAGGAGGGACTGCTGTGGTCTGGGTCTGAGGAGACAGTGTTTCAGCTGTTAACAGATCTGCAGTTCAAGGCAGGATTACAGCAAACGACGTTCATGTCCTCTTTGCACCTTCTAAAATTTTGCTTAAGTCCCCACTAGGCTGATCAGGCCCAAACCCAGCTAACTTTGGAACCTGAGAATCAACTTTAGGAATAAATTAATCTAACTGCAGACCAGCAATGAGGACAGGACAGAGTGGCCCCCAGCTTCTCCCACCCCAGGCTAGCCCACTGCAGCACATGCCCGAGTGTCCCAGGAACACATATCAGTGTGAAGGTACTTACCCAGAAGGCCATTCGGAGCTGCAGATCCTTTGCTTCAACTGGATTCAAAGGAATAAAATGTGAAGGGGATCTGCGTTCTCCAGGCTAGTCCACTAAAAAGCAGGGTTTGGCCTCTGTTCTCAGAGGTTACCTGAAAGGACGGTGCTGCACCAACTAGCAAACTGAATCTCCACCCTAACACCACAGTTATGGATCAGAAGAATCAGTTCTTCTTCTTCCCACTGCATGCTGGGGGAGGCGCAGGATCTAAATTCTGAATTGACATGAAGCCAGCGGATAGCTAACCAATAGGGGAGAAAGTCTGCAGTGATAACGATCTGAGAATGAGTGTTCCCGCTCCCTACTTGCCAGGGCAGACCTCATTCCTGTGTCCTAAAGGTGTGTCAGAAACTACAGCGCTAATTCTCCTTTAATACTCGCTCTTCCAGCTCTAAATCTCCACACCAGATTTGCCATTTTGAGAGTTTTCAATTTCAGTACTCTGTTTATTCACCATGTTTCTGAATCTCTGAAGTCCAAGAACCATCTCACCAGGTTCTGAGTGTTGATAGGAAAGGACAACACGTTTCCGTGAACGCTTTGTGAAGGAAAGCCCGGCAGCACTGAGGATGGAAATGCTGACTCAGCCCCAAGTTCACTGTAATGATAATGTCCATCTGCTCACACGCTTCTCATCTCCCAGACAAATTGGCTCTTGCAATCTTCCATGTCCCTTTCCACAATAATCTCTGAGCCTTGGGGGAAGGGAATTCAATGTAGGTACCCATTTATGGCTGAGCTTTCCACGATGTCTTCTTTTCTTTTTTTTTTTTTTTGAGATTTTTTATAGAAATACCTTTAGAGCCGGGCGTGGTGGCGCATGCCTTATCCTAGCATCGGGAGGCAGAGGCAGGCGGATCTTTGTGAGTTCAAGGCCAGCCTGGTCTACAGAGTGGTTCCAGAGCTGCTGGGGCTACAGGGAGACCCTGTCTCAAAAAGACCAAAAAAAAAAAAAAAAAGAAATACCTTTAGAAACATTATTTAAAATATGCACCTGTGTCGTGCAATGCCGCGGAGGTCAGAAGAGGGTGTTGGATTCCCCTGGAACTGGAGTTCTCCTGGAATTGGAGTTACAGACGGTTCTCAGCCGCCATGTGGGTGCTGGGGATCGAACCTGTGTCTTCTGAAAGAGCAGTCGGTGCTCTTAACCGCTAGGCCATCTCTCCAGCCCCCGAATATTCATTTCTTGTCTATTTGATTTGCTTCCTGGTCTGCATTAGCTTCTAGCAGGTTCAGCAGAGTGACGTCAAGCAGGAGCGTGCACACATGCGCACAGGCGTGACAAGGATTGGCTTCCAAGTTTCTATGGTGTCCCTTTGTTGACGTCACTGCTCAGTGGCAGTTGCTGTGGCCAGAGCAATGACTCCTTGAGATGCTGTTGATTCCTGACTGGGCAACAACCTCCGCTGATAGGAAATTGGGGCTCGGTGCCGCCCACATTTCCACCTCCAGCGTGGAGCCCGGAGGTCGTGGTGCACCTGGGCCACATTCTGCGGGTCAATGAGGACAGGAGACAGTGGGGTCCTCAGTCGCCAAGAGCGAGTCCACGTAGCTGTCAGGGTTCCCTGTCTGCCACCCCTGGTCCCCACACTCGTCTCCACTGCAGCCCGAGCTTTGCAGCTGCTGGAAGCTGTCACAGTGGATGGGAATGTGAAGATCCTCAGGGAGCACGGACGCCATTGCTCTCCTGCAGGGAGGCCCAGCTGAGATCCTCAGCGATTGCGGCTCCAGAAGCCAGAGGTTCTGGGGTTGCTCAGCTGCACTAAGTGCACCGGCCTGATGCCCCGTCACCCCTCCTGTGTCCCCAGTGCAAAAGTCATTGAAAGCTGGAGTCTAAACCCTCCTTTTTTATTTATTTATTTATTTATTTATTTATTTATTTATTTATTTATTTATTGGTCTTTTCGAGACAGGATCTCCTTGTAGTCCCAGCTGTCCTGGAACTCACTCTGTAGACCAGGCTGGCCTTGAACTCACAGAGATCCGCCTGCCTCTGCCTCCCGAGTGCTAGGATTAAAGGCGTGCGCCACCACGCCCGGCCAAACCCTCCTTTTAAATCTGAGCTTGTCCAGTAGAACGTGGTGAACGTTGTTTAATCTTCCTGTCAAATGGCATAATTCCCACAACCTATGACTGCCGTCCAAATGCAGACCATGAGCCCCATGACCACCAGCCAAGCTTCAAGAAAAGCTTCATCCTGTCGCTCAGCTTCCACGCTGTGGAGAAGCCAGACAGCCGCATGGAGGCGCTGGTGTGGGGGTGACCAGGACCCCAGCAGGAGGCCTGGATGGACTCCAGCGTGTGACCCAGTGCCCAGCACTTGTGATCCTTCCACTCCCTCTTCCCAATGTCCCTGAGCCCTGGGTAGGTGAGGTTTGGTACAGGAATCCTATCCTGGGACTCCACTCTGCAGTCTCTGAGTCTCTGTGCTTTGGCCAGGTGTGGCTTCTGTGTTAATTCCTCTGCTGCATGAGAAAGGTTGGCCGTTGAGAGTTGAGAAACGCATTAGTGTTCTCCATAACCCTTGCTCCACTATGTTCTGTGAGCCCCAGGTGTGGAGTTTCCTTTATAGATGTGTCACTTAGGGTTGGGCATCTCATAGACACTTCTTCTCTGTGTGTGAGCAGTTGTGGAACTCTGTAAAAATTTCCAACTGTTGCAGAAGTTTCTTTAACTCTGAGTGCTGATTGATATACTAGGATCCATATTTAGTACATTTGTCTGGATGTGGGGTTTTCTTTAAGATCTGTGGGCTGGATAGCCTTGGTGCCAACTGGACACACCCTGGTTGAAGGAGCCTCAACTGGGGAATTGCCTCTATTGGACTGGTCTGAGGTCATGTCTGTGGAGTATTTTCTTGACTGTTGAGTGATGTGGGAGGGCCCAGCTCACTGTGGCCAGTGCTACCCCTGATCAGGTTGTTCTGTACTATATAAGAAAGCAGGCTGGGCATGGGCCAGGGGAGCAAGCCAGTAACCAGCATTCCTCCATGACCTGTGCTTCAGCTCCTGCCTCCGGGTTCCTGCCCTGAGTTCCATCCTTGGGCTCCCTCAGTGATGAACAGTGACTTGGAGCTTGTGAGGAAAATTAACCCTTTCCTCCACAAGTTGGTTTTGGTTAGATTGTTTTGTCACAGCAATTGAAAGGAAACTAGAACCAAAATTGGTACTGAGAGTGGAGTTATTGTTGTAGCAGACCTGACCTTTGTGTTTGGGGGAGGATTGTGGGAGCATTTGGAACTTTGGACCAGAAAAGGCACTGAGTGCTTAGAGTTTGCTTCTGTGGAGCTTAGAACAGTTATGCTGAACAAGTTGTAGATGACGGGACTTTCAAAGGGAAGTGGAGACCATCAGGGCTGTCTGACATTTTGAATTGAGAATCTGTGGGTTATGGTCATCTCCAGCTGAAGAATGACCTGTGATTCAGAAGAGACCAGAACCTGAAGTGAAACCTTTGTTTTACTGGGACATTTGATGCTGGTAAGTAACAAGAGACCAGCATCACTGTGGTGAAATCTTCTGGGAAGTATTTCCTCAGGGTCAGCACACAGAAGCTGTGGTTCAGAGGGGACCTGAGCCTCTATCTCAAGCCAGAAGCAGGACTTGATAATCTGTAAGAGTTTCCTGGCTTGGTTCTGGTGTTGAAAGCCAAAGGGGTCACAGAGAGCAGCTGAGGTTTGGCACTGTGAGAGGTCAGGAAGAGCCATTGGTAAAAGTGCACCCTCAGCCACAGTGAAGACCCCAGGATTGCAGGGGTCATGGAGAGAAGCTGAGGCTTTGCACCCCCAAGAGGCTGGAAAAGCCCATTGGCAAAAGTGCAGACTTAGTTTCAATGGAAACCCCAGCTTTCTGAAGATCCCAGGACCATGGGGTGACCACCAACAGCAGCAGCAGGTGTGGAATGGAGCCTGGGCTGTGTGACAAGCTGTGTGCTGTGGACGGCAGAGGCAGAGATGTGTTGCTGCTGAAACCCTTTGGAGCCCAGAAGATCGAGAGTGAATCCCAGATGTCCAGCCTTGAGCTACTTTGCCGGGCTTAGGTTTTGTTTAGGTGTGCTCGATTCTTCCCTTTGAAATAAGAGAGTACTTGTTTTGGATTTTACAGGAGTCCACAGTTAAGAGACTTTTAAAAGGGACTGGGAATTTTTAAGAGTTTGGATTCTTTTAAAGGACTGTGGGACTATTTAAGGTTGAGTGTTTTATTAATGTTAACATCACATCTTGGTGAGAAGAAGTGGACATGTTATGGTTTAATAGTGATATGTTTTGTGCATCAGATTGACAAGAGGTCATTTGTGCTGGATAGCTTTAGTGTCAGCTTGACACACCTGGGTTGGGGAATTGCCTCCACTAGACTAGCTTCTGGACACATCTCTGTAGTATTTTCTTGATTGTAGAGTAATGTGAGACGGCTCAGCACACTGTGGGCAGTGTCACCCCTATGCAGGTTGTTCTGTATTTATTATATAAGAAAGCAGGCTGGGCATGGGCCAGGTGAGCAAGCCAGTAAGCAGCATTCCTCCATGGCCTGTGCTTCAGCTCCTGCCTCCAGGTACCTGCCCTGAGTTCCTACCTTGGGCTCCCTCAGTGATGGACCTGGAATTGTGAGGCAAAATAAACCCTTTCCTCCCCAAGTTGGTTTTGGTTAGTGTGTTTTGTCACAGCAATTGAAAGGAAACTAGAAAAGTGTCGCGCGCAGCAGTCTCGCCGGCAAGAACTTCACGCGGACAACAGGATTCTTCTGCAGCAAACTTTATTGTGTACAGCTCTCTTGTGAGAAGGACCCAGAAATGGGGAAGAGGCATTGCTTATATAGCAGTCCAGAGGGTTCGTGTATGCTCTGGATTGGTGCACCGTCCGATGCCTCATTTGCATGTCCAATGCATGGGCTCGTAGCGCAACAGGGGCCAATGCCTCATTAGAATATTAGGTGTGCGGGCTCAAAGTCATGCACAGTTTTGCCCTAGTGCAGAAGAGGTGGCTAAATGTGGAAAAGGTGGCTAGTTGTTCTCTAGCCATCTCAGGAAGTCGGCGCCATCTTTAAGGCGCGACATAGAGCCACACTGTTAGCAGTGTGACATGGCTGCCAACAGTTCCCCTTTTCTATATTGGCTGGAGAATGCCTAGTCTTAGGTTGCCACTGCAGAGTATACCTTACCCGTCATTGATAACAAACAGCTCGTCAACAGGTTAGGGTCCATAGCGTCCCCATAAACCCCCACTGATAACAGCCCTCCAGAAGGTAAAAACTGTGAAGCGTCCACGAGCTTCCACATTATGAATGCTTGATTTGCCCCCTGGTCTTATGTTGGAATAACTTGCAGTTTCTTTACCCGTCATTGACTACTTCCTCTTCTAATACTAAGCCAGATGTTAGCAGAGGAACCTGTCTTCCAAAGCTGCAAGGGCCTATGCAATAACCACCTTATCACAGCCGATGTTGGGCACGGAGCCAAACATTATCCAGAGCATAAATAGAATCCCTCCACTAAGAAGTAATGCCAAATCCCGCACCCAGCCCATTCTTTGAAGCTGTGAAACAGCGGTGGAAATCCAAGGAAGCCAGTCCTTCAGCAAGGGAGTTGTGCCATTCTGGTAGAATTCACAGTAGACATGGCCAATACGAAGCTGGTTCATCATCTGTCAAATTCACTTCAGCTCCAGTACTAATCATGATGAATTGGCAATTGGCTTGGGAACCCTGACAGATCCCCTAATCGTGGCCTCCGGCCTGAGTCATTCCAGAATGGCTGATCAAATGAGAGATCACAGCAATCTGGATACTGGTCTTTGTTTCATGTTTCCCTTTTATTTCTTGTTAATATAGCTCAGGCACCCAAATTGGATTTTCTTCTTCCTGTGGAAAACACAAATAGCTCCCCTGGATCTTATTAAAATAGGATCCGGGCCTTTCCACCTTCCAGATATGACATCTTTCCATTTTACTAGTTCCTTTTGTGTTGTGGGCCAGGAATTGTGAAGCTTGGCTGCAGAGCAATGCCTTGAGCCAAAATTTTAAAAAAATTAGAGTAAATAATGTCACTTAGACAATTGTTTTTGGTGTCAGGGGAACGTTCTCCAATCCCTCTTTTTTTTTAATAATATAAGTTTTGAGGGTGTGATGTGCACATTCCACAATACCTTGTTCTTGTGGATTATAAGGGATAACCATATGATGTGGTAACTCCCAGGTCTGCTGGACAAAACTGTTTGAATTGGTTGCTGAATATTCCCGGGACATTGTTTTTAGTATTTGTTGTAGGCCCCAAGCACTCCAGGCCTCCAGACAAATGTTAATGATCTCTGTGTTGTTTTTTCGCCCAGAGAGGGGTAGCAAATAATGATGCCAGAACATGTGTCTACAGAGACATGTAGGTACTTAATCTACCAAAGGAGGTGACGTGTGTCACATCCATCTGCCAAATTTGGAGATGGCGTAATCCTCGCGGATTGAAACCTCCCACATGGTAGGCAAAAACTCTAGTTCAGCACAATATTATGGCTTGTAGGACAATTGTTGCTGAGCTTCCTGTGAGTTAATGAAAGCGTCTTCGCAGAGTTTTCAGATGTACATGAGAATTGAGATGGAATTGTTGGCAAGCCGCCCTGCGCAGGGGGCTGATAAAACAAAGGCGCCAATCTAGTGGCACAGTCGCGTTGTTGTTTGCCCTTTGCCATGGGGCCTGGTAGTCTAAGCGTGAGCTCGAATGTGTGAATATATATAGGAGAGGATCGAGACATAAGTTCATTTTGAATTTCCCCTGGAAAATAGAGGCAACTGTGCTGAACATTTTAATCATTCCCACGGTTTCTCTAGGAGTTGACAGGCATTTACCACATAGACAGAGTCTGAAGACAATGATTAAGAGGGCCAGGAAAAAAAATTTTTTAATACTCCAAATACTACTTTAATTCTGTTAATGTGTGGGAGTTGTGATAAACTTGTATAGTGTAGTTTTTCCTTCATGGCACATACTGCTCCTGTTCACTCTTAGAACATCAGTGTAGACTACAGCTCCCTCAGGTATTGTTTGGGTCTTAGTAACCCTGGGGGAGATTAAAGGCTGGCTTTGAGGAAGTTTAATATCTGTGTTTGGGATAATGGTTATCAAATCTGTCCCTGACAGGCTGTAACAAGAATAGCCCAATAGTCATTTGTTGCTGACCAGTACGTGAAGTTGTTCTGTGGTGTAGGGGGTAATGAGTTTTTGAGGCTGTGAGTCAAAGTGAGTAACCACCGCTTTAAGTATTTTTAGAGCCAGTTTAGCTATCTGCATCAGGATACCATTCAATGTGCGAGATATTAGGGTGGATCCATAGGATTGGGCCGTGTTGCCATAGGACTATGCGGTGGGTAATTTAGCAGTGTGTAACACACATAAATGAAAGGCTGGGTTGTAACTATTTGAGTAATTGAGCTTCACTTAGTGCTTGTTCTACCCTTTTTAGGGTGGTCAAAGCTTCTGGGGTCATGATGCGAGGTGATGTAAGATGTGAGTCCCCCTCCAGGATATTCAAACGTGGTTTCAATTCGGTTGTTGATAATTTAAGAAAGGGGCGCAACACATTTAATGTCTCGCCATCAATTTCCTGAAAATCATTAAGTGTATGAAATGATTCTCTTCGAATTTCAATTTGGGGGGTTTTATGATTTTGTGACAGATCAATAGTTCGCTAGAAATTGTCCACTTGGGTACTTTGACTCTTTCTGGGGCAAATTAGATGTGCCATGTTTCGTTAGTGATTTTGACCAGGACATCGAAGCACGATCAAAACTTTGCTTGATTTTCACCACGAGTAGGAGAATATCATCCATGTAATGGTTGATTATTAGAGAATGAAATTGTTCTGGATTTAAGGGTTGTTGAACAAACAACTGGCACATAGTGGGCTATTAGCCATCGCCCTGGTGGTAGACCCTTCCACTGGTATCTCTTGTCCGGTCCCATATGATTAATGGTGGGCAGGGTAAATGCAAATCTTTCCTTGTTGAGGACACAAGGGAATAGAGAAGAAAGCAGTCTTTAATATACAACAATAGATATCTGCCAGTGACTGGAAGAACTGACAGGGTAGGGGAAGCCCGTTTGGACTGGTGCCTGCAATAGCTCTATTTGGGCATGTAATTGGGGGGGACTTTATTATTTTATTATTTTATTTATTTATACATTTTTATTATTATTTTAAATATATAAATAATACATTATATTAATATTAAATGTTGATATAATTATAAGTATAACATTAGCTATTATTATTCATATTATGTTATATACTTTTAAATTTTTTTCATATTATTTTATTATATTTTTTAATTATTTGATAAATTTATTTATTTATTAGTTTATATATGTATTTTTTTAATATATATATAGTTAGCATTATTTATTATTATTATATTATTGTAGTTGGGCAGGGGAGCGGAGAGCTATGGGACCGTTACTTTCAGTTTGAACATTTCTTTCGCGGGCGGGGAGAAAGTGTTTATTTTTGTACGGGGCCGCTTCCTCCTCTAACTCCTCTTCCTCAGATTGTGGTAAGTCCTGATCAGAATCTGAGTCACTTAATCTTAAAGTCTTTTAGTTCCCTGAAGGGGTGTAATTTACTTTCCCCAGCAATATCGCTGCAGATTCTTTTCCTTTTTTGTAAGGCCTTTGTCTTTTTGTGTGCACCTAACTTTTCATTCGCGCTCTGTTTCTGACATGCTGTCCTGAAGGTCTGTAAGACCTGTTGTCCCTCCTTAACCTCTTCCTCACAATTTTGATCTTGAAGACAATTTATCATCCATATAGGAATGTTCCTGCTTTGAGCTTTTTACAGCGTTGTTTTTGTCTAGGTCCCCTTTTAATTTTTCCCAGCTAGATGGCATAAGAAACCCAGTGGAGATAAACCAAGGAGCGCAGCGGTCAACTTCCCGCACAAACGTGTCTATAGTTTTGGTAGAGACTTTTAGATTTTTTCCCCTTAACCTCTGACTTAGTCGAAAAAACAATGCCAGGAGAACAATTGCAGTCGCAACCAAGACAATCAGAAAGGCTTCCAGGACCTCCAAATTTACAGGCAAAAGCATATCTCTCAGAGCTAACTTAAAATTACTTACCTGGCCGCAGTTCTGAATCCTCTTCAAAAGTTGAAGGGTCCTCTCGGCGCCAGCGATGTCAGGTTCCCGGGCCCAGGGCTTCGGCACCATTTGTCGCATGCAGCAGTCTCGCCGGCAAGAACTTCATGCGGACAACAGGATTCTTCTGCAGCAAACTTTATTATGTACAGCTCTCTTGTGAGAAGGACCCAGAAATGGGGAAGAGGCACTGCTTATATAGCAGTCCAGAGGGTTCGTGTATGCTCTGGATTGGTGCACCGTCCGATGCCTCATTTGCATGTCCAATGCATGGGCTCGTAGCGCAACAGGGGCCAATGCCTCATTAGAATATTAGGTGTGCGGGCTCAAAGTCATGCGCAGTTTTGCCCTAGTGCAGAAGAGGTGGCTACATGCGGAAAAGGTGGCTAGTTGTTGTTCTCTAGCCATCTCAGGAAGTCGGCGCCATCTTTAAGGCGCGACATAGAGCCACACTGTTAGCAGTGTGACAGGCTGCCAACAGAAAAGTCTATGACCTCTCAGGCCATGGGTACTTGCCTATGTTTGCAGTGCTATCCTTGACTCCCTCCCATTGAGAGGCTTTAACTCCAATTAGATAGCTCTTGATTACCCCCAGTTAAAAGTGCCGCTACTGCACCGATGTATGCTGCTGTGCCAGTCACTGTTGTTGTTATTAGACTTTACAGCTGGGCTTAGACCTTTCATTGTTTATCTCTCTCAGCACTTCACATAGTGTCCTCTATGAGAGTCTTCAGGGAGAAGGCTTCTGGGTCAGCTCCAGCTCCATTAGTCCAACCTCTGTATTCGCAGTATGTCCTGCCTTCAGCTGTAGGGTCTTGCCTTCAAATTCTGAGAGGTATTCAAGGGTTGTGGCAATAGACTGTGTCATTTTGGGAGTTTCTTGGACTACCCTGACCAGCCACTCGAAAGGAGGTTTCTCCTGTCTGAGACCATATTCCTTGTTATATCCTTCAACTGTACACATGCACTCATGTACAGATAGTGCATATCTATTTTTTCAGTACACGTTTGGCCTAATACAGCCACATGGAGGTGCTTGTGTTTGGGTAACCTCTGTTTGAAGATAGATAGATAAATAGATAATAGATAGATAGATAGATAGATAGATAGATAGATAGATAGATGATAGATAGATATGGATCTATTAGATTATCTCACAGGGCAGAGTCCGAGTAGTCCAAGAATGGCTGCCCCACACTGGAGAGCCTGAGAATCTGGCAGTTGCTCAGTCTGAAAGGCTGGATGTCTCAGCAGTCCCAATCTGGCACTGTAGGCTTGTGGCTTCTGGGAGCTCTGCTAGTCTTCAGTCTGGGTCGGAATCCAAAAAGTTGGTTACAGCAGCAAGACAAACTCATCAGTGAGAGAGGAGGCAAACAGCAAAAAGCGAAAGCTCCCTCTGCCATAGGCAATGCCTGTATATAAGTATATAATGTGGGTCTTCCAGCTTCAAATGATCTAATCAAAAATCTCTCTCTCTTTCTCTTTCTCTTTCTCTCTCTCTCTCTCTCTCTCTCTCTCTCTCTCTCTCTCTCCTCCCTCTCTCTCTCTCATTTAGTCCCAGATCCAGTCAAGTTGACCCCCAGGATTAGCCATCCCACACCACCCAGCATTATTTATCTCTCATCTGCCTCTCCCTGTCTAGCCCTCTTCTCCCTCCCCAGTTAAAGCACCCCACCTTCTCCACTTCCCCTTGCAATGCTGCCCCCTACTCTTCTCGCTCCTTGAGCTCCTCCTTCCCCTTTACCTCCCTTGATGTCTCATGGATCCTTCCCTCCTCCCTTCCCAGGTGAGTGCCCCCACCTCCCCATTTCCCCCTTGGTTACACCTGCCTCCTGTTCTGCCCCTTCTCTTGGGCTCCTTCTTTACCCTTATCTCCACGAGTCCCTTCCATTTTCCTGGATGCTGCAGTTACATCACATTATATACTCACATACCATGATTTGACACTAAGATCCACAAACAAGAGAGAATATATTTCCTTGTTCTTCTGAGTTTGTTACTTCACTTAGTATAATAGTAGCTCCTTTCCCCCATTTCCCTGGAGATTACATGATTTGATCATTCTTCACAGCAGAGTAGAACTCCACTGTGTAAAGGTACCAATTTTCATTACCCATTTGGCAGTTGGGTTGGTCAGTTAGGACATTTTGGTTAGTTCTATTTCCTTGGTACTGTGAAAAGAGCAGCAACAAACATGGATGTACAGGTATCTCTGTAGTAGGATGAGACCTTGGGGTGTACACCAAGGAGTGGAATAACTGGATCATCTACATTTACATATTTTTTAAAATATTTATTTTTATGTGTATAAGTGTACTCCTACCATGTGGGCAAGTGCACCTATGTCATGCATGCCTGTGGAGGTCAGAGAGGGCATTGGATACCTCTGGAACTAGAGTTACAGACAGTTGTTAGCTGCCATGTGGGTGTTGGGCATTGAACCCAGGTCTTCTGCAAGAGCATCCAGTGATCTTAACTACTAAGCCATCTCTCCAGCCCCCATTTTTAGTTTTTTAACAGATCTCCACACTGATTTGTTTCTACAGTGACTACACGAGTTTACAATCCCACCATGGGTGAATGAGCATTTCCCTTTCCCCACATCCTTGCCAGCACTTGGTATCATTTGTTCTCTTGATCTTGGCTGGTCTGACTGGAGTAAGATGAAATTTTACAGTGGTTTTGATTTGCATTTCCCTAATCACTAAAGATGTTTGAAAATATCTGGAGGAAAAGTAGCATCTTCAGCAAATGGTGCTGGCAAAACTGGATCACCTTCTGTAGAAGAATGAAATTAAACCCCTACCTTTCACCTTATACAAAAGTCAATTCTAAATGGATTAACTACCTCAATGTGAAACCTGAAACTGAAAATGTTAGAATGCAACCCCTTTATAAAGCAATGTGGAAAAGTCTTAAAAACTAAAAATGAACCTAACGTTTGACCCAATTCTATCACTCCTAGGTATATACCAAAAGGATGCATCCTATAGCAGAGATATGCGCATGACCATGTTTATTATTTTCACAATAGCAAAGAGCTGGAATTGGTCCAGGTGTTCCTCAGCTGACTAGTGGATAATGAAGATGTGGTACATTTATACAATGGCATTCTATGCATCAGTGAAGAAGGACATCATGAAATTTCTAGGCAAATGGAACAGGAAGCTGTTATGCTAAGTGAGGTAACACAGCCTCAGAAAAACAAACAATGTATGCCACCCTTCATTTGTGTTTCTTAATGCCAAATCCTTATGTGGAAGTCAAAGTGAGTAACTGGTCAGCAAAGATAATGTCACATTGATTGGTATCACTATAGATATAGCTTGAAGTATGTATCTCTATTTTTCTCAGTTCTAAGATTTATGAGAAAAAAATCTTTTTTTCTTAAGTACATTAAAGTATGCATCAACTTGCTATATAATTTAGGAATCTAAAGTTATATTTTTACCTTTATACAAGCTTATGGTTAAACTGTGACTCCTTAAATATGTTCTGCAATTAACCTATAGTTTGATTTAGTAGAATCATGAACATCGAAGACTGAGATAGATGCTTCCAAAGCAGAGTTGAAGTGTTGCTTAGAGTACTGGAGTGCAAGAAGGCTCTGACATGCTTCAAGTAGAAAAGACATTGTTTTATAAGCTTTGCTCAAAGCATACGGTACAAGCTCTTAGCTGTGAATTTGATGCTAATGAAGTAACAATGTACTGAATAAAGATATGGTATTTTTATAACAATGCATACATAAAGCAAGGCTATATGGGGATGGCTTTATACAGTAGAAGCAGGAAATGAGAAATTATTGATAAAAGCTACAAAATTTTAATTACACAAGATGAACAAACCCTGAGAACATAATGTACAATATGGTAGCCATAATGAATAATTTTGTAGTGTATGCTTTCACCAAAAAGAAAGAAAATGGTAACAAAGTTACATAGTGACTGATTGATTGATTGATTGATTGATTGATTAAGATTTTGTGACCAGACACCTCAGTACTTACCTTTGTAGTTCTTTAAGGAACAATAGTCTGATATTTGATAATGTAATGTTTAATGAAACTTTAGAAATCTTAATTAGTTTTAATGATACCTGTCTGTGTATAGTTTTGATGTTGCTGTATGGTTTGGAAGCATTTTCAATAAAACTTAAAGATGTTGAACACTTTCTAAGGTACTTCTTAGCCATTTTTATTTCTCTTTTAAGAACTCTTATTCAGATCCATAGCCCATCTTTTAGTTGGGTCATTTCTTTTCTTGATGCTTTGTTTTTTGAGTTCTTTATATATTCTTTATATATTCTCTATTTGAGTTCTTTATATATTAATCCTCTGTCAGGTGTGTAGCTGAGGAAGCTTTTCTCCCACTCTTTGTGTTTCCTCTTCACTTCCTGGGTTATTTCTTTTGCTCTACAGAAGCTTTGTTAGTTTAATGAGGTTCCACTTGTTGATTGTTGACCTTAATTTCTGAGCAACCTATGTCAAGTTTAGAAAATACTTCCCTGGGCCTATGTTTTCTCTGATCAGTTTCAGAGTTTTGGGTTTTGCATTGATGTCTTTGATCCATTTGAAGTTGATGTATGTACAGGGTGTTAGACAAGGGTCTAATTTCATTCTTCTACAGGTGGAGATCCAGTATTTCCAGCTCAATGTTTTTTAAGTTCTTCAAACATCATGTCTGGTTGCTTTCAACCTTTGTCATCCCCTAAACAAATGTGTGTATTTTTAAAACCCCATATTGGGGCTGAAGAGATGATGGCTCAGTGGTTAAGAGCACCGACTGCTCTTGCAGAGGACCCGGGCTTGATTCCCAGCACCCACATAGCAGTGAAGAACCATCTTTGACTCCACTTCCAGGGGAATCTGACACCCTCTTCTGACCTCCACAGCATTCCTCAACACGAGTGCACCAACCTACATGCAGACAGTACATCCATACACATAAAAAGGGGAGAAGAGGATTTGATATAAGTGTCCCATTTAGGCCTGAGCCTTCCATGGTCTTGTATTCTCCGAACATGGACCATTTACCATTTGTGGGTCTCTGTGTTGATCAGCATCTGCTGTCAGAAGCTTCTCTGGTGAGAAGTGATGAATGCACTAATTTAAGGGTATAGTAATAACTCATAAGGAGTCATTTATCATTACGTCCATTTAGCAAAATGACAGCAGTACCTGACTAGATACAGGTTCTAGGCCCTGATAACAATGTCCATTATGTACTCTCTATTATGGAGTGGCTTTAAATCCCATCCAAAGGTGGATGGCTCCTGCATGACCCTCCTGCCACTACTGCACATAGGGTGGGAAGTTTTACCAAGCCAGTTGTTAGTTTCTCTTGCAGGTTTCACATTGGGTAAGGCTTATGATTACTTTTCTCTGCCAGAAACATACACAACACCTTCTAGTACAGCAAAAACTAGGCACAGACATGCATCTTCAGGGTCGATGCCAGCTCGATTTCTCCTTCTTTGTTGGACAACTCTGGCATGTAGTGTCTTCAGCAATTCATTCTCTCATGTTCTGGTGAGTAACCAGGTGCAATGGCAGTAGCCAGTATTATTGGGGGATCTGTGGGATCTCTAGTGAATAATTTCAGGAGAGGAAGTCCTTTCCTAGCACTAGGCTTTTCATTTGTTGACCTGTGTTGTCTACTAGTACCCATGAACCATGTTATAAGGTAGCTACATCTGGGCTGGAGAGATGGCCTAGCAGTTAAGAGCGCTGGCCGCTCTTGCAGAGGACCCGGGTTCGATCCCCAGCACCCACATGGCAGCCGTGAACGGTCTGAAACTCCAATTCCAGGAGAACTCCAGTTCCAGGGGAATCTGACACCCTCTTCTGACCTCCGTGGCATTGCATGACACGGGTGCACAAACTTGCATGCAGACAGTACATTTATACACATACAGAAATAAATAAAATTAATTAAAAAAATAAAAAAATAAGGTAGCTACATCTAAATTCTTTTTTACATTGTATGTGAATGTCTTGAAAGAAGCTTCTATCTGGGTAGTTGCACTATGAACCCAGAGCACCTAATACCAGCATGCAAGAGACCTGAGTACAACTACCCCAGGCAGGGTCCCAGCAGGGATTGGGGAGGGCAGGAAGCCACAGACCCAGCTGAGGATGTTTGGCATAGGAGAGGGAGGGTCAGCTTCCTCTACTGGTGAGCTACCTGGCAGGTTGACCAGACTCTAAAGACAAACACACTCAACAGCAATTGAGAAACACAGGTTAGGCTCCACAGTCCTTAAAAAAAATTAAAAGAGAAATAATAGCGGGCATGAAGTTGGGGAGATAGTAAAGTGGGGGTGGGAGGGGTCTGAACATGACCAAAATAAATTACATAAAAGTTTTTAAAATATTCTTTTTATTTTATGCATATGAGTGTATCGCCTGCATGTATGTAAGTGCACCTGTGTTGTGAGATGCCGGAAGTCAGAAAAGATCGATCTCAGTGCAACTGGAGTTAGGATGGTTGTTAGCTGCCATGTCCATGCTGGGACCCCAACCTGGGCCTCTGCTCAGCTCCTTCCTCTGGTTTTAAATTAAGATGTTTCTTAGTGGATTTGTAGGAGTTCTTCCTGTATTCTGAATATTCATTTTATCTGATATTTTATTTGCTTCCCCGACCGTATCATCTTTCCAAGCACTTGGATTGTTTCCTAAAATCGTGGGGTCCAAAGCTCCTTCAGCATCTAGAATACTATTCTATCACTTTTACACTCAAGCCCTTTCCCAGTTTTTTTACAGCATTCTAATACTCAGTCGCTAGATGGCGACAGAGCTCCAGATAATAGGGCAACTTCAAGACTTTGCCTGCTAGAATTAACCCAAACGTGCGGGATTGGCTGCCAAGTTTCCCACCTTGTCGCTTTGATGACGTCACTACACAGTAGCCATTGCTGCTCCCGGAGTGCTGACCCCTCTGGATGTAGTTGATTCCTGGCCTGGAAGCGACCTTCCTCTGGGGAATTTCGGATCCAGTGATTTCCACGTTCCCGCTTCTAACTTGGAGCCCAGAAGTCCTGGTGCACCAGGGCAAGATTCTGTAGGTCACTTGGGAGAGGAGACTGGGGGAGAGTCCCACGTGTGTCTCCGGGCTTCTGTGCCTGCCGCCACCACGCGCCTACGTTTGTCTTCACTGCAGCCGCTGGAACCTTTCACAGTGGACAGGAACGTGAAGATCCTCAGGGAGCATGGACGCCATTGCTCTCCTGCAGGGAGGCCCGGCTGAGATGCTCAGCGATTGCGTCTCCAGAAGCCAGAGGTTCTAGGGTTGATCAGCTGCACCTCAGTGCACCGGCCTGATGCCCCGTCACCCCTCCTGTGTCCCCACTGCAGAAGTCATTGAAAGCTCGAGTCCAAACCCTCCTTTAAACCCGGGCTTGTCCAGTAGAACGTGGTGAACATGGTTTAATTTTCGTGTCAATGACATGATTTCCACGACAGAGGACTGCCGTCCCAGTACAGACCATGAGCTTCAAGGAAAGCTTCATCCTGTTTTCAGCTGTAGGGAAGCCAAACAGCCACGTGGAGATGCCTGTGTTGGGGTGACCAGGACCCCAGCAGGAGGCCTGGATAGACTCCAGTGTGTCACCAGGCGCCCATTTTCAAGAAACACAAATGACCGTTCTGGGAGGTTTGTGCTTTGAATCCACCCACCAGGGTATGTAACACAGAAATTATCCTGCCCCATGGATGGGGGAGGGGAATAGTTTTACGAGCCACTGACTGAAGAAACAAGGGTGATGCCTTGTACTTGTTCTCCACGAATCGTCCTGTTTCAGCCAGGTTATTCTATTGCTATGGTACCTGTGCTTGCCCTCACAGAAAACAGGTTTCAACGTGGCCCAGGAATGATCAGGAGTGTTGAGACATTTGTCATGTTCTGGATGTGGTCCCAACATGAGGTCCTGTCAGGAGAGAGCAAAGATGAAGGAGTGGTGAGTCATATTAACATGTATTGTGCCAGATCACCATTAGTCACTTATATTTAGCATAAGGGTGTGGGAACTCTCCCGCCCCAGTCTTCTAGCACCATCCGGGTCTGGCAATGAGCTGCAGGCTTGGCCCTTGGACCTAGTTACACAACTGTCAGTGATGTGATCCGAGGTGATGCATTCCTACCTGTGACCCAGGGATCCCGTAACTATGTGCACATAACTCAGAATATCCTGGGCCAAAGCCCAGAAACCAAGATGTATACTAATGAGGGTGGAGTTTGTGGTTTCATCCTGAGGGACCTGTGAGATATCCCAACTGCAGCTTTAGGATGGCTTTACGGGTGGTCACAGCTCTCACCATAATAGAGTGCTAACTTAGTTTAGAAATGATTTCAGATTCAAGAGTTGGTAGGAAGTTTCTGTCTTTTACACAGCTTCTCATATATCCTATAATCTTAGTATAATTCTGTAACAGGGAATCCAACTTCATCACAATACTGATAACGTGAGGCAGTTGTAAGACGCTACTTTCAGGGATCGTTGCTGTAGTTCATTAATTGTATCAGTTGTGCCCCCATGCCTGCTTCCTCCTTCAAAAGTCAACACAGAGATCTCCATTATTCTGCATGTGTGCATATATGTGCTGTGTGTGTGCATGTGTGTGCTGTGTGTGTATATGTGCATGCTGTGTGTGCTGTGTGTGTGATGTGTATGTGGTGTGTATGCATGTGTGTGCTGTGTGTGCATGTGTGTGTGTTGTGTGTGCATGTATGTGAGTGTGCACATGTGTGCTGTGTGTGTGCATTGACAGCTGAGGCTTTCTTTCCTCGGGAGCTGTCCATCTTTTTTGTAGACATGGCCTCTCAGTGGCCTGGAACTTTCCATGAAAGCTGGGCTGGCTGGCCAGTGACACCCGGGATTCCCTTGTCTCTTCCTCTGCAGGTCAGGGATGACAGGCATGTGCCACCATGCCTGGGTGTTTCCTTTCATGCGGATTCTGTGGATCAAGCTCAGATCCTCAGGCTCACGGGGGAAGCAAGCACTTCACTGACAGGGCTTTCTCCCAGGCTCCATGCATCACTTTTGATTACACAGACTGCTTTGATTCCTCCTGAGATCTTGTTCTGCCTTAGAATCTATGTTTTCTCTTTGATGCACGTAAATGGCAAAGTCAAACTACTCACAAGAACTTCAGGATAGGGCACATTTTTCTTTTACTTATTATCTGTCAATTTCACACATGTATGCAATGCATGTAACTGAATACTAATCTAATATACACACACTCCACCTAGACACCCTCAACATGTTCTCCTTCCCCCAGCTTTTCTTCTTTGTTTGTTTTTGGAACCCACTGAGTCCAGCTGGTGCTGCCTGCTGAAATACCGATTGATCGTCTTCACTGGGTGCAGGTGGCCATGACTGCGACAGCCGCGTCATGTTCAGAAGGCAGCATCTCAGAGGACCCCTCCCCAGCCCAGCTCTTCCATTCTCTGCATGCCCTCTTGGCCATGTATTTGGGGGGTTTGTGCATATAGACATCCCACCTAGGGTTCAGCGTCAACATTCGCTTATGCTCGACACCGTGACCAGTTCTGAGTCTCTGTGTTGACTGCTGCCCGATGCAGAAGGAGCTTCTGTGACCAGGGTTGAGCTCAGCACTAGCCTAGAGGTAGCTTGTGATTTGAATGAGAAGAGTCCACATAGGCTCAGGTTTGTGAACACTTGGTAGCTGGTCCCCGTGGGACTGTTGGGGAAGATCGTGAGAACTTTCAGAGCTGTGGCCTTGCTGGAGGAAGCTGGTCCCTGCAGACAGCCCTGGAGAGTTCACAGCCTCCGCCCACTTATGCTGCTCTCCCTGCTGTCTGCACATGCTTGGAGGGGTGGCTCTCAGCCCCCTGCTCTGCCGCCTCCTGCCGTGCCCCCCCCTACCATGATGGACTCTCCCTCTGCAACAATCAGCCAAATACATTCTTCCTTCTCTAAGCTGCCTTGCCCATGGGATTTTATCACAGCTGCAGAAAAGTAACTAATACAGGATATAAACAAAAAAAATACTTAGGAAGGCAGTTTCACAATGTTCATTTAGGAAAAGAAACAATAGTGGGTTCCACCTGGGGCTGCTAGCTCTGGAACCATGGGCTTCTGGGCAGGTTGACCGCACAGGCATGAACTTCCTCTGTGGAGCAGCCCTCAGTCCAATAAGAAAGCGGTTGCAACCTCTGTTACTTTCATGGTACTGTTTAGCAGTGGTCACTTCTTGCCTGGAAGGTCTATACTGCAGTATTCAGGATTACATGTGGTAAAGCCACTGATTACAGCTCTTCTCCAATGGTCTTTATTTTCCTCTGGCACTATGAAACCTAGTTAGTAGACAGATAGTCTTCAGATGGGATCCAGCTTGACCTCTCTATTCTAAAACCAAAGTGTTTTGTCTTCAGCAATAGAGTCTTCTCATCTAGTTACCAAAATGCTTTAGGCCTCCTCTCTGATCCTATCTCGGACGCAGAGCCAACCCCTTTATAAGTTCCTGCACCCAAGCCAAATTCCTCTATCCAAAATCAGCACAGAGGGAGCGGACAAGTAGCAACCAGCCCTGTATCCCAGAGCTACCGACAGCTCATAAACTAAACAGCACTGTGTCTCACGCTTCTCCAAGAAACACAAAGGTTCCACCCTTGTTACTCGTGATTCTGTGTCTGGAGCGCACCTGCTGCTTCCTGCTGTGGACAACATGCTGGCCTCTCACAGAAAACCAGACATGTATAAAGAAGATAATCCAGCATGATCAAGATGGCTTATTCCAGAGCTGCAAGGACAGTTCAATTTACATTAGCCAATAAACATAATATATCATATCAATGGACTTAAAGACAAAAATCACAATACCATCTCATTAGACACAGGAAAAGCCTTTGACAAAATTCAACATGCATTTATGATACTAATTGGAAAAGAAGATGTCAGATTATCTCTACCTGCAGAGGATATATTAGACATAAGATATCCCAAAAATTCCACCAGGAAAGTTCTAGAAATGACCAACACTTTCATCAAAGTGGCAAGATTCTAAAATAAATGTACAAAAGTCATCAGCCTTCCCATACACAAATAACAAGCAGTCCCCAAAAAAGTTCACATTCAGAATATAAGGATAAATCTAGCCAACGATATTAAAGATCTCTACAAGGAAAATCTGTAATCTTTGAAGACAGAGATTGAGAAAGTTAAAAGGAGATGAAAAGACCTGTCTCTCATGCTCATGGATAGGTAGACTGAATACTATGGAAAATGACCATTCTAATGAAAGCAATTTATATATTAAATTTGATGCCAATAAAAATCTCCATGACATTCTTCTCAGAAATACCAAAGGGTATCCTGAAATTCATATGGAATCCCAAAAGATCCCGGTAGCAAAAGCAATTCTGAGCACAAAGAGCAATGTGGGGGTGGGAAGGAGGGAACCATGCCAGATTTCAGGCTGTATTACAGAGACACAATCATAAAAAGCAGAGTATTGGCACAAGATGAGACACGTAGAGCAATGGAACAAAATAGAAGATTCAAACATGAGTGCACGCAATTACAGACACCTGATATGGGACAAAGGAGCAAAGAGACACTGGAGGAAAGAGCATCTTCGACAAATCGTGCTGGAGAAATGATCTCCACATGTAGAAAAATGGAATTGGACCCATAGCTATCACCCTGCATGAAAGTCAAGACCAAATGGATCAAAGATCTCAGTATAAAACAGGAATTGCTAAAACAACTAGAAGACAACATAGGCAGTACCCTTCAAGACAAAGGTTCAGGAAAGGAATTTCTAAAACCGACTTCAGTCACTCAGGAATTAGGACAAATGATCAACAAATGGAAACGCATTCAACTAAAAGACATCTGTGCAGCAAAGGAAACAACCAATGGAGTGAAGGGGAAACCCACAGAAGGGGAGAAAATCACCAGCTGCACATCTGACAGAGCATTAATATCCAGAATATAGAAAGAATAAAACAAAACAAATGACTCAATTAAAAAATAGGCCATGGATCCGAACAGAGAGTTCTCAAAAGAAGAAATGACAATGGCTAAGAAATACCTTAATAAATGTTAAATGTCCGTAGTAATTAGGGAAATCCTCACCAAAACTACTACAAGATTTCATCTTACTACAGTCAGAATGGCTAAGATCAACAACACCAAATGCTCATAAGGATTCAGGGAAAGTGTGATCTTCATTCAGTGCTGGAGGGAGTGCAAGTTGTTCCAACCACTGTGGAAAGCAGTGTGGAAAACTCTTAAAAACTATAAATAAATCTACCATATGATCCAGTTACACCACTCCTTGGCATACACCAGAAGCACTCAACACACTACTGCAGAGACACTTGCTCTGCAGGTTGGTTGCTGTTCTTTTCACAATGACTAAAAAAACAAAAACAACCTAAATGCCCGTCAACTAATGAGTGTGCGATGAAAATGTGGTACATTAACACAATGGGGCTCTTCCCACGGGTAAAGAAAAGTGAAATCATGAAATTTGCAGGTGAATGGGAAGGAACTAGAAACTGTTATACAGAGTGAAGTTACACAGACTCAGAAAAACAAGCAACGTATGGTCTCCATCCTTTGTGGATCTCAGCTCCAAATCCTGAGACATAATCGTGACATAACTGTGAGCCAGGAAAATGGAAAGGAACCACGGGGGTAAAGGGAAGAAAGGGCTGGAGAGAGGGGGATAGTAGTAGACAGGTGTTATCGACGGGGGGGTGGGAGAAATGGAGGATAGTTTATCTGGGGAGGGAACAAGGAGAGAGAGAGAGAGAGAGAGAGAGAGAGAGAGAGAGAGAGAGAGAGAGGAGGTAAGTAATGCTTAAGAGATGCAAAAACCTAGAGGGAAATGTATTAGTTCAAAAACCTACTGAAGAAATACAGGTGTATAGCTGAAGATTATGTAGCAAAAACACAGTTGCCAGGCAGGGGAAAGCCCTCTTCAAGTTGTTGGTTGGGGTAGTCTAAGAACTCCCCAAATAGCACAGGCTATTTCCACAGCCCCTGATTGCTGCCCAGAACTTGAAGGTAAAACCCTATGGTGAAGACAGGACATCTTTGGACACAGGTCTTAGATCCATCAAGCTGGAACTGATCCAGAAGCCTTGTGTCTGAGATTGGGTCCCATAGTGTCGGAAGATTCTATGCAGACTGCCAAGGAAGGAAGCAATCAAGATTCCATCCAGGTTTAGATCTATGAACCACAATGACCAGCCCAGCAAAGAGTCTCTCCTTGTGCAGTAATGGAAATCAACCACTGTCTAATAGGACTTGAGGCCTACTGAGTGATAAGGAACTCATTTGTGGTACTGTAAACATAGAAAAAATACACATGGCTGTAGAAGGCACAGACCCTGGAGTAATCTCTATACTTGTCACAATCCTAGACCATTGTGGTTTCTCATGTTATAATTTCTTGCAAGTGTACTTCTCACCATTAATCCAAGAAGCCCCTTGATGCAACAGATGTAAACTAGTACAAAATTCGAAAATTAGTCAAACAGAAAATGTCCAAAAACAAAAAACAAAAAAAGCCGGGTGTGGTGGCTCATGCCTAGCACTTGGGAGGCAGAGGCAGGTGGATCTTTGTAAGTGCAAAGCCAGCCTGGTCTACAGAGTGAGTTCCAGGACAGCTGGGGCTACAGGGAGACCCTGTCTCAAAAAGACCAAAAAATAAATAAAAAAAAAAAAAAAAAAAAAAAAAAAGAAAGAAAATGCACATCTGTGAGGTAAAAGTGACCCATCTACAATGCAAACTCTACACCCAAGGCTCAGAGAACATAGAAAAGAGTGCTGGAATGAACACTAATGCATCTCTCAACTCTCACTAGTGAAGCATCCTCATTCAACACATACGATTAACACAGAAACGCACAACTGGCCAAAGTGCAGAGAATGAAAGACTGAAGAGAACTGTCCCCTGAATAGAGCACCTATATCAGACCTTGCACCCCATGGCTCAGGGAGCATTGTGTAAAATAGGCAGAAAGATTGTAAGAGCCAGAGGTGGTTGAGGACTACAAGAAAACAGTTTGAAGCCAGGCATGATGGTGCACTCCTTTAATCCCAGCACTCTGGATGCAGGAGGCAGGCGAATCTTTGTGAGTTCAAGGCCAGCCTGGTCTACATAGTTCCAGGCCAGCTGGTGCCACAGGGGGACCCTGTCTCAAAAAAGACAAAAAAAAAAGAAGAAAAGAAAAAAGAAAACAGTTTGACAGACAGCTCGGAGGTCACTCATATGAAATTACAACAGTGGTAACACCCATAAGACCTATGCAGGCTCAAGGCAGATGACAGCCCAGCATAGAACTGGGGAGATGGAAAGAATCCCCAAACTCAGCTGAGGAAATGTTGGCAATGTATAGCTACTGAGAGAGTTGGTTTTCATCAAGGATGTGATGATAGATAGTTAACTAGACCCCCATGGATGAATCCACATTGAAGGACATTTGTGGACACAAACTTGGGTTGATAGGCCTTGGTATATATGGCACAGTACATGCAATCCAGTGGGTGGGGTTTCTATAACAGGATGCAGGTAAATGAGGGTCAATAGAGGATCAAAACATATTCATGAAATTGATAGAAATTCAATTTTTTACAAAAATGAAAATCAATAATTTTTAAACTAACATTAAAATTAATGAAAAGTTTCCATTCACCAGTGAGGTTCCCACAGCCCTCTAATGTGTAAACAGTGATGTGGGTATCATGATATTTGTGGAAGCTTTGGGGAGTAAAACTGAAGACTTGGTTATGAACTAAACAACTCCCAAAAGGATCAAGTGGATGAGTTTCAGTTTATCCATAAAATGGAAGCCTAGGCAGCCCTGGGGGATATGTGTGCTCTTTTAGGGATTCAAGGGGGCATTTTGCATGTTATTTATAAAAAGAGAAATCTGATCTGCATGTGCACATATTTACATGCGTGTAACTACAAAGAGTTTACAGGAAACACACATTCTTCACTTCGGATGCCGTTCCCTTGGGAACTGTGTGGTAAAACTGTCAGCTCTGGGGCAAAGCACAGTTCTCAGTACATTCTCAATAGAATGTGTTTCTACACGTACTACATTTGGCAGGTCTAGATGGGAGTGGAGGAGAACATGCCACCACCCCATTGGAGATTATAATTCATGGGAGAGGTGGACAAGTGATCTATAATTAAGTGAGGCAGGGGCTCAGGTCATATGAGACACTGAAGGACAGTGGCCAGTTGTGGTCCTCGATGGGGCCCGTGTTGTCTACTGAATGCTGCTGTCAGCTCAGCTGCCCCTCGTCCAGATTTGTTGAACATGTCCTTTCCAGAACCTTCTCCTATGGCCTATGCCTCCTGGCTGACGAGAACAAGGCCTTGGAGGATCAGCTTTTTGGCTGTAGTGTGAACAATATCTTCAAAAGCAACAAAGTAATGAGGTCACCATGCTAAATGCAACTCCTTCTTGATAGTATGTGGTGGAGCTGAACTAGCTCCAGCTGATTCTTCTGAAACCATTACAGGAATTACCGTAGAACCACCTGTAGATGGCGTGTGAGATGACAGCAAGCTACTGATGGAGACACGTGGACTCAGAGACAGTGGCCAGCAAGGTTAAGAACATCCTATTCTTGGCATTAGGTTTCTGGTCAAGCATTGTCATAATTGCCTGCCTGGTTTCCAGTGACCGCTCAAGGATGGCCTCATTCTCCCAACTGCTTGTCCTGTGTCACTGTGTCCAAAGGATCTAAGGGACATTCTATATTGCCCAAATTCCCAAAGGCCAGGGGATTTCTGGCATAATTACATCATCCAAGCAAATCCCTCCAGCTAAGTGCTGAAAGTCATGGGTGTGTTGTGTTGTATTCATGCATACATGTTTGTGTATGGGAGCACATGTGCAAAAAAAGAGAGTGCAGGAGTGTGTGGAGAACAGAAGTCAGTGCTGGGTGTCTTCCTCAGTAACTCTCCACCTTTGTATTTGAGACAAGGTCTCTCCTGAACCTAAAACTATCCAGTTCATCCTGACTGGGTAGACAGACAACTCCCAGGACCTTCCTGTCTCCAACTCCCCAGTGCTGGGATTAGGGCTCATGCTGATCGGCCTGTTTATAATGTGCTGTGGGGCTGCAGGGCATGGGGGGAGGGCGCAGCACACAGCCTCACCTGCTAATGTTCATCTCACAAGAATTTTACTAATGAAATCATCTCCCTAGAATCTTGACAGCCACTTTTGGACCGTGGAAGAAACATCAAAACTTCTTCTCGAAACATAGCATGCACAATTTTTACAATTACACTCAAGGTCCTACTGAAAGGTCTCCACCATGAGCAGCCATCTTACATTGCCCATGCTGACCATGGAGGGCCTCCTGGAATCTTGTAATGGCACCTGCAGGAGCTGCTGCTTCTTCTTTGGGTAAAGGGTCTGCGACATCAGTGGTGCAGCAGCTTCTGTGGCTGCTGAGCTGGTGTTGAAGGACAGGAGACGTCTGGTGCCTGGGCACTCACTGTCCCATCAAGATGGCACCCACTTGTTGCCCTGACTGCTGCCATCATAGACCAGGCAGAATCTTCCTGAGGCTCTGGATCATCCCACACATGTCTGTCTTCTCAGAAGCACATTGCTCCAGCAGGGTGTAGACTGAGCTCCAGCGATACCTTAAGTTCAGTCTATATAAATCACTGCGTGACACTGAAATCAAGGCCCTGTCCAATGACAGAGTCAAGTTCAAGGACGTTAAATAACTGTGGCTGTAGGAACCATGCAATGAGTGTTCAATGAAAGGTGGTACAATGCATCAAATACATGCAGTCATGGGTTGTGTTGGGGTCTGTGGTGACAGTGTCATCATGGGTGTTGATGCTGTGCCAATACTCTGAGAGTTAACCTGAGAGGATGCAGTCTACCAGGGAGGGGAAAACACAGCTACAGGCAGCTTCATCGTGACAGGAGTGTGCACTGTGGCTTCATCAACTCTGCACATCTTTGTGGACTGGGAAGCAAAGCTGTAATATTATATTAGGTGTGATTTGGAAATTGAGAACTGTAGAAAACTCAACATGGATAGCTGCTCCATGCTGTAGACCAGAATGGGTAACTCAGTGATAGAAGGGAGTTCAGGCTGGCAGCCCCACCCAGACAGGGATATGAGTATCTAAAATAAGAGCTCATTCACACACCTGTTCTCTGGAAAGCCAAGAGGGCACCCTGCTGGCCCTAGAATTCTTTTGATCTATGGGGTTAAGCATCCTGGGAGAACCTCCACTTGTCACATGTTAGCGTTAGACTCTTCTTGCTTTTATCCTTTCTCACATATTGCTCTTAAGTAAATTCAAGCCTTCCTCAAAAGTTGTATTTCTCCTAAAAGCTTATTCTCCCTTCACTATTTCTTTGATATGAGCACATTCTGTAAAACCCTAGCTTTTCCCAAGATTCTTTAACCCATGTGCTTTTTTTTCTCCATATATATGAGCCTGTACAAAAACTCTATCTCACCCTCTCTTGCTCTCTCTGGCCATCTCTGTCTATTTATCTATATCTATCATCTATCTATCTATCTATCTATCTATCTATCTATCTATCTATCTATCATCTATCTCTGTCCCTTTGCTAACGATGCTCTAGTTAAAAGTTGTAAGTCCTTTACTTAAGATCCCGCCATAGAATAAAGAAGCTTTTGGTAAGAGAACTTAGGTGATGTGTATCTGAAGAAATGTTTATGGTAAACAGAGGCTCAGTGGTCCGAGCCTTTTCCGGGAAACTCTGCCCAAGCAAGTTTCTAGGAGCTCACAGAAACCAGGAGTGGAAAACGAGGCTCCGGAACCTCCACCTGCTGCCTGCATCTCCAGAGCCTGATCCATCTGCCAACTGTGCTGAATCCAGAATGGAAGGACAGATGGAAACAAGTTCTCCAATCCCTAAGCCCAGTAGAACTAGACCTAGAAAGAGACCATGGGCTTGGAGATGATGCAAATCAGTTGAACAAAGACCTGTAGGTCCCCAGTGCTCTGAATCATCACCTCAAAAAGCGTTGCACGCCAGGGCCCTGTGTGGCGCGTACAGTGGATGCCTGAGTCCTCCATCTTTTCCTCCTTAACCACAAATTCTTCCAGCTGCCCTCACTAAACTCTGCCTTTGGAATTGACATTTCCCAAGGTTCTATCTCAAACAGAGCATCTAGCCAAGGATGAAAGAAAAATATCCAGTCTCTGGTAAACCTCCCCCTTTGAAGTGCAATTTCCCCCAATTAAGTCCGACCCTTGTTTGCAGAGTCAATAGAGCAAGAAGAAAATTTATTTCAAATGGATATTTATTCCACAGTTTGTTAGGAGAAATACAAAGGAAAATCATTATTTCTGATTCAGTACACTATTAAAGCAGAAGTTAGCCATCCAGTCGTCGTCGTTTTTCACTCCATCCTGAAGCTTGCAGTGTCAAAGGCTGTCACAGAAACTAACTGTCCCTCTATCCCAGGAACACCTCCTGCTTCCTATGTCCCAGCAAGGGAACATTAGCTCTGGCGCATGAGATGGCTCCTTTAAAATCTGGAATGACACAGTAAATAAGATGAGGCCAGCCAAATGCCAGGATGGTTGGATGAGGGACCAGGGAGCCCCATGCCCAGCAGGGGAGCTTTGGCAATGGATGGATGTTAGGGGAGGAAGAATCCATTTTCTTTAGGGCCTCAGGCACCAAGAGGTTCCCCATGCTCCAGTACATGGCTGTACACCCATGTACACACAGGTGGCATTAAGGGGACTCATTGTGGGGGGGGGGGGGTGTTAGAGCACATGGAATGGAATGGAGTGGAAATGTGATGCAGAGATCTGGGGGGTATTTTAGGAGAGGGACTGGTGGGGGTGGATTGGCTCAAAACACATATGCAGGCATGAGATTCTCAATAAGAAAGAAAAGAAACTGAACTTTAAAAAGATTAAAAGTGTGAGAGATGTTTTTGATGAGTGCAGTCCCGACACAGAGCAGGTGCAGGAGAAGAGGAGGGATGGGGAGCACTGCCAGGTCCTCTCTCGAGCACCAAGCTGTGTAACCTCCTCCGTGCTGTGCTCCCCATGCGCCTCCCTTTACTCTGGAGCTCAGCCATGTCCCAGATGGGGTTCTCCTCGATGTCAGAAGTTGTGCAGTAAGTAAAGGTTCCCAGAGTCTGCGTGGAGTAACAGATGTGGCTCCCTCACCTGGAAGTTGGCTGCCTCACTCTCCTGGAGCGTGGAATCACCCATGAAATGTGGGTGGAGTGGGGCCAGCCTGGATATGGACCACTGACGATGAACACAGATTATTTGTTCTAGAACAGCTATAAGAGGACCATGTGGGAAAGTCTGAAACACGAGTCTGAATTACAGCATTCAGAGCTCAGCACTGGGTCATCCCAGTTATGACCTTTTTGCTCCCGTGGCTTGTACATCCCCTCTGGCACTGTGAAGCCTATCCAGCAGGGAGAATTTTTTGGGTCAGTTCCAGCTTGATTTCTATGTTATGCAACCAAGGTGTGCAGTGTCTTCAACAATAGAGTCGTACATATAGTTCTCTAATCATCAAAACTCTTTATCCCTAACCTCTGATCAATACAACAGAGTAGCAGACAGCTCCTGTTTCTAAGTCCCCACAACAAGCCAAATTCCCCCATCAAGAGTCAACACAAACTCAGGAAGCAGACAGGTACAGACCACCACTGTAGTCCATAGCTACAGAGTAACCAAGCCTACACTGCCTTCCACCTTTCCCAGAATCACAATAAAGATGGTGTTCTTGTTATTTATCCTGTTTCTGCCTCTGGAAGACATCTACCACTTCTGCATGTGACCCTGCAGGGTGTGCTGGACTCTCACGTATAGAAAACAGAACAATTGTCCTCTTTCAGTGGAATTGGCCTCTCTGTGTTGTCACCTTTATAGATGACAATCCTTTGGGAATAACTGACCTAATTCTTCCTTATGTCTTTGTCTCTCATGGACATTGGTGGTTCTGTGATTTTGCAGTTGGGCATTAGTGGAGAACTTAAAAGGTCTCCACATGGATCCCAGGGCTCAGCTTACAGGTGTTATTCTTGAGGACACAAATCAGAATGTCCAGCTCCTTCTGCCATCCAGAACAGCTCAGCTCTGCAGAATCACATGCTCTTCCTGATCCTGGTCACTTACACTTCAGCTGTGAGGTGACCCTGGAGACAGCTGGGTGTCCCAGGAGTTCACACTGTGAGTTTCTGTTCTTTCAGAACTCTCTTACATTCCCTGTGCTACTGCATAAAGCTTAGCCTCATACATTTCTCCAAGTTGTACGGCTCTTTACAGCCAGAAAGAAAATGTGCACTAGTAATTACTGTCATCACCATGAAGGATGCCTCATCTTCATTTTTAGGGTAATTTTAGCAGAATATACAAATCCACATTGACTATTCCGTTTTTGTCATTTTAATACATATGACCATTTGTGGTCATAAAGGCATTCTCAGAACGTTCTGCTCGTGTCCTTGACAAGCTGCAGCTTCAGGACTGATGACATCACGCTGCGTTCTCCCTGATGCAGTCACCTCTTTCTGTGTCTTCAACTTCCCCATCTCTAGTTCAGTTAACATTGTTTGGACATTCCTATTTCTTTTTTTATTTTATTTATTTTTGTATGCGTATGAATGTACTGTCTGCATGCAGGTCTGTGCACCCGTGTCGTGCAATGCCACAGAGGTCAGAAGAGGGTGTCGGATTCCCCTGGAACTAGAGTTCTCCTGGAATTGGAGTTACATACGGTTCTCGGCTGCCACGTGGGTGCTGGGGATCAAACCCGGGTCCTCTGCAAGAGCAGTCGGTGCTCTTAACCGCTAGGCTATCTCTCCAGCCCCCGGACATTCCTATTTCTGTTTGCTCATTTAGTGTGAAAGTTGCCCAGGTCCTCCATTGGAGTGAAGCTTCCCAGAGTCACGTGGAGAGTGAAACAATCAAGGCACGCAGTCTGCAGTCACAGACCTGGAAACAAGCCAGGCATGGTGGTTCATCTCCACAGTCACAGAATTGGGGAGACGGGGGTAGAGGATCAGAATTTCAAGTCCAGCATGGGATACACAGGCTATGCTGTATACACAGAATACCTGAGGCCACGAACCTGTGTGTCACAAAAACAAAGAGATGGAAATAGGAGAGAGAAAGGGAGAGAGAGAGAGAGAGAGAGAGAGAGAGAGAGAGAGAGAGAGAGATATCCCTGTGCACCGATGTGCAGCTCAGCTAGGGATCAGTCATTTCTTCAGCTGCACATCTTCAAGTTGGATGTGCACTTTGCTGCACTGCTTCTCTGTGCAGCAAACCCTGAACTTGCTGCTGCCCTCATGTGAACCTTAGAAGAAAATCCCTTTAAGGAGGAAATGTGGGCAATGAAGACAGGGGGACAAAGACCAGGATTGTGACCAAGATTCTGGTTCCCAGAACTGTATCCCACATGAGCCAAAAGTTCCCTTCACTGGGCAAGGATCCAGGCTGTGGCTTCCTGGAGATAGCTCCATCAAGACAGTGTGACAGACCCGAGGAGCTTGTATGTGAGGGCACAGCCTGGGGATCCTGGTCATTCAGAATATTTATCTCTTTTATAATGATCTGGTTTTCCTCCAAATACAAAGGCGCTTGAGTCAGAAGTTTCCTAGGGTTTGTACAATTTGTAGGACTGTGATGTCAGATACAGGAATGAATCTCATAAACAGGACTGCCTTGAATACACAGCTGGCAGACATCTTGGCAAGGTTTACATTCTTAGGATGGAATGATGGACACAGCACAGTTCATACCTTTTTCTGTGGAAGATTTCATTTGTTTCTCGTTTCTTCTTCAGCTGGTTTCTTTCACCCTCAACAGTTTGCATCAAATTGCTGTGACTGGCTGGTCATGGTGGTTCACATCCATGAGCTCAGCTCTAGGTGCAGAAATACAAAGTAGGACTAAGAACACAGCAACAATACCAACCTAACAATAATAACATTAAACATTAATGGTCTCAACTTATCAATTAAAATTTAGCTTAAGCCGGGTATGTTGGTGCACGCCTTTAATCCTAACACTTGGGAGGCAGAGACAGGCAGATGTTTGTGAGTTCAAGGCCAACCTGGTCTACAGAGTGAGTTCCAGGACAACTGGGGCTACAGGGAGACTCTGTCTTGAAAAGACCAAAAAAAAAGTTAGCTTAATGGAATGACACCAAATCCATCATTTGTTGTCTACAAGAAACTCATCTCACCTTCAAGAATAGGCAGCAGAGTTGAGTAAAAGGATGGGGAAAGGTTTGCAAGTAAATGGAACCAGGAAGCAAGCAGGCATCACTGTCCTGATATCTGAGAAAACAGACTTAAAACTAAAATTAAGCCCAAGACATAAAGGAGGACAGCTCCTTCTGGTAAGAGCACAATTAACTAGGAAGACATTACAATCTTAAATGTATATATACCACAAAAGACCCTGACACAAATGACAGAATGTATGAACTCAGGGTGGGGAGGCCAATGGAGAAGGGGGTAGAAAGGCAATTAAAACTGTTTGGGAAGTTATGTGTGAAATACACAAAATTTCAATTAAAAATGTATATGTACCAAGCTCTGGCATGTCCAATTTCCTCAAAACCATGCTACTATACTTCAGGACACAGATTACCTCCTAATCATTAGTATTGGGTTATTTAAAGGCTCCACCTTCTCCAAAAGACAGGTCATCTGGACGAAAAATAGAGAAACATCAGAATTAAATTGCATAATGCATGAATGGTCCTAACAAATATCTGCAGAATATTCCACACAAATACCGAAGAACACCCATTCTAATGCAACAGCCCATCGAAATTTCTCTTGAATAGACCATATACTGGGACTCAAAAAATTTCAACAAATATAGGAAAATTGAAATAAACCCATGTGTCCCATCTGACCACAATGCAGTAAAGCTTAAAACAGTGACAAAGGACTCTCTAGTAGTTTTGTGAATTCATAGAGATTTAACAACACACTACTGAATGAAGAACAAGTCAAAGAAGAAATCAAGAAAGAAAAAACTTCCTGGAATTAAATAAAAGTGAGAATATGGTGCAGCAAAACCTGTGGGCGCATCAAAAGCAGGTCTAAGAGGGAACGCTTTAGATTTAAGCACTTACATTAAGAAGAATCAGAAAAAGTGCATATAAATGACGATTCAATTCAAGGATCTGGCAAAAAAGAACAAACCAAACACAGTAGATGGGAAGAAATAATCAAAGTCAGAGCAGCAATTAACAAAATAGAAATGGACAAAAGGAAATAAGGAATCAAAGAGCTGGTTCTTTGAGAACATAACCAATTAGCAAAAAGAAGAGACATGAATTAACAGAATCAGAGAAGGAGAGGGACACAGCATAAAGGACACCAAAGAAATTCAGAACATTATGAAGGGGACACGTTAAAAACCTATACTCAGGCCAGATGTGGTGGCACACACCTGTAATCCCAGCACCCAGGAGGCAGAGGCAGGCAGATCTCTGTGAGATCAAGGCCAGCCTGGTCTATATAGTGAGTTCCAGGACAGACAGCTGGGGCTGCAGGGAGACCCTGTCTCAAAAAGACAAAAAAAAAAAAAACCCTCTACTCGAGGCTAAGTTAGAAAACCTAAAAGAAACATCTACATTTGTGCATTCATTCTAACCATTAAAGTTAAACTAAGATCAACAATTTAAACAAACCCATAACAAAAGAAATTGAAAATGTAATTAAAAGCTTCTGACAAAAAAAAAACCACAAGACCTAGAGGATTACAAGCAGAATCTATCAAAGCTTCAAAAAAAAAAAAAAAAAAATAAAATAAAAAAAAGAATGCAATTCTTTTTATTCTTTTAAAAAATATTTTTATTTATTTTATGTGTATGAGTGTACTGTCTGCATGTATGTAACTGCACACATATTGGATACTGATCACAAGAGAGTATCAAATTTCCCTGGAACTGTAGCTACAGACAGTTGCTAGCCTACATATGGGTGCTGGGAATCGAACCTGGGTCTTCTGCAAGATCAGTCAGTGCTCTTAATGACTGAGCCATCTCCCCAGACCCCAAAACTTCTCTTTTTAAGACAGGCTCTCCCTGTAGCCCCAGCCAGCCTAGAACTCACTACGTGGACCAGCCTGGCCTCCATCTTGCCTCTGTCTCCCAAGTGTTGGGGTTAAAGGTGTACACTACTATGTCCAACCATCTGCCTACTTTAAATACACATATGATATGTATGTGAGTGTTTGCATATAGCTGAAATCTAACAGAACTCACAGTGCAAGGCAGGGGAAACCTCCCTTCAAGTTGTTGGTCAGGGTAGCCCAAGAGACTCCCAAAATAATATAGACAACTGCCACAACCCTTGGTTGTCTCCCAGAACTTGAAGGCGAAGAGCTCCAAAATCAGATCTAAGTAGGAATCAAGCCAGATGATATCATTATAAATTTAAGATGTTATCCTCTACAGGTTAGGAGATGTTATAAGCCACAGTGAGACCCTGGTCATATTTAACAGGAAAAATGGCTACATTCATGGATTAACATTACATCCCAACATATGTGTCTATACCAAACAAAGTAACCTACCATAACTAGTGCTGTTTTAAATCCCTATATATCTACTTGCTTGTTCTTCATTAGTAAGGTTGAAAGTTTATTCCTGAACAAACTGTCAGCCCATGACTGGAAACAGCCAATATTGACCAGAATCCAAGACAACAGCTCCAGAGAGAGGCGACTGTTTTGCTTCTCATCCACCCGTGCCCTTTTCTAAGCCAGGGAACAATCTGCGGAAAGAGGGGCCGTGGGCTAGAATGTAAGGGCTGCGGATTGGGGTGAATGGTGAACTACAGCAATGTAATCTGGACATCATTTGATCAACTTGACTGAAAACATACCACCCCTCACCCCCCACTGGATGGTGGAGCTGTGGGGGTTTGTGCACAACAGCCTGCGGATTGTTTTGCATGATGGTGCTTGTACTCATGGATTATCACTTATAGCTAAAAAATGAAAAAAAAAACTGAGAGAAAGATGCAGGACAGTTATGGCAGAATGCATGATCTGGGATGGGGTGGGGGTGGGGGGAAGGGAAAGGGAAATGTGCCTGTACTGAATTGGAAAATGATGTATGAAATGCACAAAGCATCAGTAAAAAAATGTTAAAAATAAAAATAAATAAATAAATACATTTAAGATGTTAATTTTAAGCCCAAATAGTAAGAAAACCACTCAAATAGAGGCAGAAAGGTCTGTAGCACAAGATGGCAGGCCATGGGTAGCACATTGGCCCTGAGAGCAAGGGAGGCCCTGCTCCTGCACAGGAGTGCTGCCCAGCCTGCCTCTGTCCTTGATCTTCATACTCTTCAATACCAGGGCCATAGGAGCCCACCAAGGGGCATCATCAAACCTGAACTGATTACGACAGGACTACAAAATAGCCAGGAGCCTTAAGGCTCACGTGCACAAGAGTGCCGATAGCGCTAGCAACTCTGTGAGAACCATGAGTTTACAGAACACTGAACAATAATAAAATGACTGGGATATAAGAATTCCGCAAAATAAGATGAACAAAACAACATTATCTTCATAATCTATCTTCTTAGGAGACTAACAAGTCTCATGAGAAACTAGATGGGTATACCAGCTCAGTTCAACAGCATACTTGCATAATCTTCCTCATGAGACACAAGGCTCTTCAGATAAATATGCCCAAAGTTCAGCTCAGTTCACCGAGCATACTTTAAAGCTGTATGAACACTATTTCACAGCCTCCTCAAGCCCCTCGGGGCTGAGATTTCACTTGGCTTGTGAGGGAGTGCCCATCAGGAGAGGCAGTGGCCACAGAGCTGGGACTTTAGCAGATTCCTCGAGCAACCCTCGTAATCAGGGGCAGCTTCCTATAGTCCCCACCCCAAGAACAATGCCCACAATCTGTCCTGGGCACCCCATATCCAAAGTGGCACCCCGAGTTTCCCAGGTTGCACCACAGGCATACATTCTAGGTATCGGTGTGTACACATGGCAGTGGTATTGGGTAGGACTCACTGAACAGTCTAGAGATGCTCTTCAACACTCACGAGCCTTGATGGAGCCAACATGCCTCACATCACATTCATGAGGTTCCAGAAACTACCTGACTACTTCTTCAAGTCAATACAGCATAAAGTCCACTCATGACAGGTCAGCATCCACACATGCACTGCAGGGGTCCTGGATGCACAGTCCTATCAACCTCACTCCTCTCCACCTTCCCTACAACTGGAAGCTCTTTCTCCTAGGACAGTGAGTGTGTGTGGCTGCTGACCTCATGGTTGGACCAGCGAAAAAGGGCACCGAACTGATGGTCTCATGGCCAAACACACAGCTGTGGGACTGATGGTCCCACGACCAAGCACACAACTGCTGAGCTGCTGGCTCCCACCACCAAACGAGCTGAAGATCCATCTCTGGGGTTGATGGCCCCACAACCAAGCACGCACACAGTAATGGCCTGGGGATCACATCAGGTGGTGCAAATCCGTGAAATCTTTTACTTCTATGCAACCAGTAGCATAAATGGGTCTGGGATGTGCAACCTCTACATCACATGACATGACATCCCAGTGGCCAATCTTTTTCTTTTTTTTTTTTTTTTTTTTTTTNCCCAGCTGTCCTGCAACTTAGTCTGTAGACCAGGCTGGCCTTGAACTCACAAAGATCCGCTTGCCTCTGCCTCCCAAGTGCTAAGATTAAAGGCGTGCACCACCATGCCTGGCTTTTTTTTTTTTAAGATCTAGTCTTATTTTTGGGTTTACAAAGTACATTTCTCCATGATCAGTAAGGACCTCTTTCTGGAAGAAGATCTGAGGCCAAATTCATTGTATTATGATGAATAGGTGGGTTGGAATGAGGCTTAATGTTCACTTTTAGAGAACATGAACTTCCTGGACTCTTGCCATGTTATTGTCTGAAATGTGTGATTTAAGTAGTATCTCTGACCAAAAGATATCTTCACCTTCTTGCTGGCAGACAAATCATTAGCGACCTTGAAAGAAGTGTGAAGGATGAGCTGTCGGTGAACCTGCAGAGCAGGACCACTCTTGTGGGACAGCAATCCTGGACTCAGAGGAATCTTGAGCACATGCACACTACCAATCTGCTTAGCACAGAGGAGCAAAAGATGCAGAGCATGCCCTGTTTTCTGCTACACAAGCTCAGAAGTCACCAGTCCACTTTCTTGTCAGCACGCCCCCTTTCTGAATATGCCCCATGTGCCGGGATGATCCATGATGGTGTGGAGGTCTAAGATTGGTCACTGGGCCGGGCGAGGTGGTGCACGCCTTTCATCCTAGCACTTGGGAGGTAGAGGCAGGCGGATCTTTGTAAGTTCAAGGCCAGCCTGGCTACAGAGCGAGGTTTCAAGGCCAGCTGGGGCTACAGGGAGACCCTGTCTCAAAAAGACCAAAACCCAGCTGTCCTGAACTTAGTCTGTAGACCAGGCTGGCCTTGAACTCACAAAGATCCGCTTGCCTCCTCCCCCAAGTGCTAAGATTAAAAGGCGTCACCATACCCCCACCCCCACCCATGCCTGGCTTTTTTTTTTTTAAGATCTATCTTATTTTTGGGTTTACAAAGTACATTTCTCCATGATCAGTAAGGACCTCTTTCTGGAAGAAGATCTGAGGCCAAATTCATTGTATTATGATGAATAGGTGGGTTGGAATGAGGCTTAATGTTCACTTTTAGAGAACATGAACTTCCTGGACTCTTGCCATGTTATTGTCTGAAATGTGTGATTTAAGTAGTATCTCTGACCAAAAGATATCTTCACCTTCTTGCTGGCAGACAAATCATTAGCGACCTTGAAAGAAGTGTGAAGGATGAGCTGTCGGTGAACCTGCAGAGCAGGACCACTCTTGTGGGACAGCAATCCTGGATAGAGGAATCTGAGCACAGCACATACCAATCGGCTTACACAGAGAGCGAAAAGATGCAGAGCAATGCCCTGTTTTCTGCTAAACAAAGCTCAGAAGTCCACCATCCCTTTCTGGTGTCAGCACCCCCCTTTTCTGAATATGCCCATGATTCCGATGATCCAGGATGGTGTGGAGGTCTAAATTGGCCAATGGGGCCGGGCGAGGTGGTGCACGCCTTTCATCCTATCACTTGGGAGGTAGAAAGGCAGGCGGATCTTTGTAAGTATCAAAGGCCCAGCCTGGGCTACAGAGCGAGGTTTCAAGGCCAGCTGGGCTACAGGGAGACCCTGTCTCAAAAAGACCAAAACAAAAAAAAAAAAAAAAGGCTAGATCTTAGCCAGATCCAAAGTTTGACCCTCATTTATCTTCTGTGAACCACAAAGTCATCCAAAGAGCTCCAGTGAAACACCATCACCCATCAGCGCTGACTCCCCACATCCAGAGTATATAAACTACACAAAAAAGAAAGGTCCAAGAAAATAGATGATCCAATTAAAAGATGGACTGAAGATCTGAACAGAGACTTCTCAAGAGGAGAACTTAAGATGGGTGAGAAACACCTCAAAAACTGCTCAACTTCATTACTGATTAAGTAAATGCAAATCAAAACCACATTAAGATTTCACCTTACACTGGTAAGATTATCTATGATCAAGAAAACAACACTAATTGTTGGAGAGGGTGTGGAGAAAGGGAAACATTTATTCACCGCTGGTGGGATTGCAAACTCGTACAACCCCTATGGAAATCAGGGTGGAGAACTCTTGAAAGACTGAAGATGAACCTACTACTTGACCCAATTATACCACTTTTATGTATATACCCAAAGGACACATCCTATAGCAGAGATACATGCACAGCCATGTTTATTGTTGCTCTTTTCACAATAGCAAAGAGCTGGAAGCAACCCAGGTGTCCCTCAACTGATGAGTGGATAACGAAGATGTGGTACATTTCTACAGTGGAGTTCTATGCAGCAGTGGAAAAGGATGACTTCATGAATTTTGTAGGCAAATGGGTGGAACTGGAGGCTTTTATGCTGAGTGAGGTGACACAGTCTCAGAAAAACAAACGATGTATATTATTCCTCATTTGTGGTTTCTAACACCAAATCTCTACATGTAAATTAAAATGAGTAACCAGTCAATAAAGATAACATCAAAATAATTGTTATTACCATAGATATACATTGAAATATATATCTCTATTTTTTCACATCTAAGATTTAAGATATTGTGATGGTGAGAACAGTTAAGGGATGAACTAACTTCAACAAAAGTTATTGCCACTTCGACTGTAGAGCATAATGTCTATATTAAAAGTAACTAATGGGATCACAAAGACATAATATCAAGTTAATGTTCTACTAAGTACATATGGCCTCTCCATACTTACTGGTTACACTCCTTTGAAACTTGAGGCAAGGTTTTTGGTAACCTACTCACTAATAAATAAGTGGTCCTTTCAACACAAGCTGAACAACATTATTGATATATTTCTTTTTATCTGAAAGCAACTATGTTGTTATAATGTAAATCTCTTAATGAGCTCCAGAAGGACTTACCGCTTATTTTCAGATGCTGTAATTACTGTATTTGGGTGGAAGGTATGTATTCATATTTTAGAGTAATATAAAATTAAAGGGGAAAATGTGAAAAAATAAAACAATTATAAAACCCAGAAAAAATAAAATATATACAAAAAATAGCTGTAATAAATAAGAATGAAAAAAATAATTGGTCCTGTATACTAAGATTGTTAAATCACAATGGGGCTCTTGATCCTTAAGGATAGTAGTTAATTCAGAGGAATGATTACTTCTGCTCCAGGGAGCTATTCATTTCTGCATTAAGTTATGTTTTATATGTAAGACATTTGACCACTAGGTAAATCATCTTTGGAGTGAACAGACAGACTTTTTGCCAAAACTATGTAAAACATCTCTGAACATCTGGAGAGAATTGGTCATCTAGAACCTAACCCAAGACTTGCAAGGACACTTCAAAGTTTATACTTGATAGTAGTATAGTCAAAATAACTGTTCCATCTATACATGAGTATAAATATTGAATATTTCATAAATTTTAATAACTAGGGAGAAATCTCTTAGTACATGTTATGAAGTCTCATGACATTAACTAAAAGCCTCCTGTATAAGATTAAAACGGATGGCTATCTCCAGAATAGAAAATATTAACATGCTTAAGCTAATTAAGGATACAGAATTGTTGTTAATTTCGATCCACTTCTGACTTGTACTGGAGTCCCAGTTACAGCTATTAGATTAAATGGACACAAATGTTGTCCGTGTTTCCCTGTACTATTCATATGATAACTGGGACATTTCTTGTCCACATAACAAGATAACTTGGCTCAGGAAAAGCTGGGTTATACCTCCTTGAACCAATACTAAGCAATCCAGGAGGAGACAGTCTGAATGGGTATGGCAAACCCTTTCAGCTTGCTTCCTGTCTATACGTATTTGATACAACTCCTGCCTTCTGAAAAACTATGAATCAGGATTTAGGAGTCTGGGAAACAAGAGAGGCTGCTCTTATTGTAGTGACAATAGCAAAACCAGAGGGGGAAGGAATATACTTCCTCCCTCCAGGATGAAATTTTGCCCTATACTTAAACAAAATGCATTGGTAAATAAAGGCTTCAGTGCCTTCTCCAGGCTACAATACCAGGAGCTGTTGGCTGGGGAGGCTCTAAAAGCCACCTAAACAAATATCACCGGCCTATAACGTTGGGTGCACACAAGAAATTGACAGTAAGACCCTATTGCTAATGGTAAGGTGTGATACGAACATGAAAAAATATATATACTGAGAGGACCCTGCACTGCAAATCAACAGCTGACCTTCATGGTTTCAGAGAGCACTATGGAAACCACTGGAAAGAAATGGTCTCTAAATCTTTACTACAGACTTCACATGCTGCACTTTTACATGCCAAAGAAGATGTAGTGCAATACTGGCAGCCTAGTACAAGTACACCCAGAAAAAATAATCCCAATACTATCTATAATCTGCTCTCTGGGGTGGGAGGGAGGACACACACCTGATACTGTGGCCTTGCCCCCTCCCTAGTGTCAGGAGACTTTATAGGTCACATTAGAAAGCTGTTGTCATCCTTTTGTCAAAGAGCTATAATGCCCAGACCAAGATACCATCCAAGCACATGTGTTTGTGCCCATAGTGTAGCTTATTATAATGGGTAATATGTGTTACTATTTCTGCTTTATTACTAGAATTAAAGGAGACTAAGACCCAGCCCACCAGTCCATTGCAAACAGGACTCGGACAATCCCAAGAGTTTGACGTGTCACCTCAGAGAGTTTGACGTGTCACCTCAGCTTTCACTCTCACTCACCCTCCCTTCCAAAGCTCAGGGACTCTCTCAGAAGAGGTCGGCACATCAGATTGTAAGCACCAAGGGGATGGGGGCGATGAACTGTGAGATCATAGCTGGTTTGTGTAAGTGTAAGCAAACCTCTTCAACTGGACCTGGGGATCCTGGGTTGTACAAAAACTGGGCTCAGATGTTAGCTAATTGGGTTTATATGGACATTCCTTATGTTTATTGCCTATGTGTACTTACTGGTCAAATAAAAATTTAAGAAAGCAAAAAAACTGAAATTAGCTAAAAAAATGTCATCCTCTTCTACAAGAATGTCCCAGGCACTAATGATGATGGTCAATAGCTCGGACAATTTTCTGACAGTAGCTCCTGTCACACTTAGGATAAGAGAACAGTGACCTCAGCATAAGCAGCTGCCATGTCCCCTCAAGCCCATATGCCTTCCTGAACAGCGCTGGTAAAATGAACACGTGAAACTATCAAGGAAATCATCCTGCCCTCACAGAAGAATAATTTTTAGTATCTTGAACCCATCTTCAGGACAGATGCAGACCTTAGAACACTGGAAGGACATGGAGTGAACACGGAAATAGAATTGATGCCCACTCTGCAGGGCACTCTGAGTTCTGGCATCCTTAATGACATGGAGTCTAGTTAGGACACTGTACTGGATAGCTTTAGTGTCAACTTGACACACCTGGGTTGAGGGAGGCTCAACTGGGGAATTGCCTCCATTGGACTGTCCTGTGGCCACATCTGTGGAGTATTGTCTTGATTGTTGAGTTCTGTGTGAGAGCCCAGCCCACTATGGGTGGTGCCACCCCAGGCAGGTTGTTATGTACAGTATAAGAGGGCAGGCTAGAGCATTCCTCCATGGCCTGTGTCTCAGCTCCTGCCTCCAGGTTCCTGCCCTGTGTTCCTATGGTGGAACATCATCACTGATGAACTGTGACCCAGGAGATGTGAGCCAAATAAACCCTTTCCTCCCCAAGTTGGAATTGGTCAGAGTGTTTTGTCACAGAAATGGAAAAGTGAACTAGAACAGACACACACACACAAAAAAAATAGGAGCTGGAGAGATGGCCTAGCAGTTAAGAGCACCGACTGCTCTTGCAGAGGACCCGGGTTCGATCCCCAGCACCCACATGGCGGCCAAGAACCATCTGAAACTCCAATTCCAGGAAAACTCCAGTTCCAGGGGAATCTGACACCCTCTTCTGACCTCCGTGGCATTGCACGACACGGGTGCACAGACTTGCATGCAGACAGTACATTCATACACATACAGAAATAAATAAAATTAATAAAAAAATTTTTAAATAAATAAATAAAAAACAAAAAAAAAAGAACAGACACCAAGAAAGCAACATAAAATTCTTTGTTTGTCAGACATGGCAGTCCACACCTGCAACCTCAGCATTCAGGAGGTGAAGGCAAGAGAACATTCAAGATTCAAGGTCAGCCACAGTTACACAGAAAGTTCTATATAACTCTCTCTAGGCCATCCTGAGTTATGAGACAATATCTACAAAAAGTAGAACATTAAAAAAATCACAGCAAAAGTGATTAAACAGCATCTGGATCAAAAGATGTCTTGTGACCCCAAGTGGTGGTGTGAGTCTTCAACCCTAGCACTTGGGACACAGAGGCAGATGGATATCTTTGAGATCAAGGCAAACCTGTTCTACATAGCAAGTTCCAGGACAGTTGGGGCTACAAGGAGACCCATCTCAAAAAACTAACAAACAAAAAAAGATGCGTTGGGCATCTTGCTGGCAGATAATCCATCATTAAGGAGCTTAAAAGAAGACTGTGGAAGATGATTCCTAGATGAAACTGCCAAGTCAGTAGCTATTCTTCTGTGGACCATCGCACTGCAAGAGAAGGCTCCCTGCTGTGGGGAAGCAGGAGAGAAGAGAACTCGATAATCCTGTGCTGCAGTGCATGCATGTATACTAGTCTATGTTGTAAGGGATTTGGTGTCCAACCCTCGTGTACAGTGATTCCCTAATCCAGAAAGGATCTAAGGAGGTAAGTTGCATTTCTGAAATTTCCAAATAAACCCCTCATAATTAACTGGTTAATACACTAAACAGACCAGTGCAATTTTTATAACCATGCTCTTGGACTATACCAGCTTTAGGAGTAAATATCAAAGTCAATGTCTGGCACGGCATGCAACATTGGTGCAGTAGTAGCACTTTTGTCTCTGGGACAATCAGTGGGTAGCTAATTGGACTTAAAGCCCACTCACAGGGAGGAAAGTCAAGTGTGGCACTGTAAATATAGCCAGATATATGTGGCAGGAGGGGTCATAGATTTTAGAGTAATTCCCAAGGCTATCACATCCCTAGGCTAAGGTAACTTCTTACTAAGTGCAAAATAGGTATCCTTATATTTACAGATGAGTATCTCTGGTACCACTCAATAAAGAAGATTCTTTTGTACCAGATGAAGACTATTATAGAGTCCCACAACTAATCACACACAGATAATGTCTGTGAATTGCCCAAACTTAAGTGGCAGATCTACAATGCAACCTCTACACCTAAGGCTCACAGAACACAGAACAAGGGGCCAAGAGGACACTACTTAACCTTTTAACTCTCATTAAGGAAGCTCCTTCCTGCAACAGGGGGCAGGAACTCAAAAGGTCATAAATGGCCAAACTCTGGAGATTAGGAGTCTAGAGTTTGGGTTCATGGACAGGTCTCCTATATTCAGCTTTACTCCAGGGCTCAGGGAACATTGCAGAAGAGAGACCAGGAAGATTGTAAGAGCCAGGGAAGTGATGCAAGGCCAAATGGAAATAGAATCCTACAGATGTCTGGGACCCTGCTGTATGAGCCCAGCATTGGTGTCAGTGTGCATAAGACCCCTGCAAGCTCAACCAGACAAAAACCCAGCATGGACCTGCAGAAAAGGGTAGCAGAGCCCAATCTCACCTGAAGAAATATTAGCAACTGATTATGGTTGGGAGAGGAAAAACTGGTCTTCTTATAGTGGGGGACTCTGTATGGGTTGAAAAGAGCTCAGTGGAGGAACTTGCACTGAGGAACAGCCCAGGAGATTAATCTGGCCCAATGGACCAGAACACAGATGACAGAATATACGAATGCCAGTTCGGTATGAACTGTGGGAGGGTGCCAAAGGAGAAGGCAGTATAAAGGTGGTTAAGACTGACTGAGATGCTAAGCACAAAATACACCAAAAATTCAATAAAAATGTATGCAATTGAAAAGAACAGCAAGCTTCAGCCTCCGTAGGCTATGCAACTTCAATGAGTGCCCACATTGTGCCCGTACATCTCTAGAGAACCAGAAATGCTGTAGGATAACCTACAGTCAATGAGTCAATGAGTTATCTATAAACACAGCAACAGATTGAGCACCGTTCTGAATAGAAGCCTGTGATGGTTTTATCAGCCTGACTCAACCTAGAAGGGCAGGAGAAGAGAGACTCACTGAGAGCTGTGGGCTTGCCTGGGGTTCATCAATTACCTTAACTGATGTGGGAAGACCCAGCCTAAAAGCGAGTGACAACTTTACCTAAGTTGGGGCCCTGGGCTGTATAACAGCAAAGAAAGGGAGCAGAGCACTAAGCCTGTGTGCATTCATGTCTCTCTGCTCTTGACTGTAGGTGGGATGTGATTATCTACTTCAAGCTACTGCTGCTGTGACCTCCCTGCAGTGATCGACTGTAACTAGAACTGTAGCCACAATCAATCCTTTCTCCCCTAACTTGCTCTTCACTGGGCTCTTTTTTATCACAGCAACAGAAATGAAATACCAGGGAAGGGCAGAAGAGAGTTCCCAGAAAGCAGGTGCCTGCCTGGATTCCCCACTATGCAGCCAGAGCCAGCGCCTCTGCCTGGAGGTAAAGGACCAGCAGGGAGCACCCCGAACACTGAGCACTCTGACACCCCAGCAGCAGGCAGGCACCAGGGCCAACCCCAAAGACTACACTGAGGGCCACCAGACAGCAGTCTCCACCACAGTGAAGGATGCTGTAAAACAGCCCCAGATGGCTTGTGAGGCCTGCCACACCGACTGCCCCTTCCCAGTAGATGGAGACACGATGGGAACAGAGGGAGCAGGGGGAAGGCCACGTGGTGGGAATCTTGAGCTCCTGGAATGTCCCAGACATCTGGAAGACCATCTTGGTTCTGGCTTGGCTACCCCAACTCCTCAATCAACCCCCTCATCTACACAACCTTCAACAAGAACCACAGGAGTGCTTTTCTTGGTAACTTTTCTTGGTAACAATGATCAGAGGCTGGGAGTAAGACTGACTGCCTTCCATTACTCAGCAGATGTCCCATCTCATGAATTTCCACAGTGTGTCCAGCAGTCTTGAGAACAAAATCCACCCTTCCTGAGTTTCAGCATCCTCTCAAAGCTCAGCACATCTTACTTCTGTTGTTCTTTCATAAGGAGACGTCCTCACTGGAGGTTCTGGTGCCCATGTCCCCATCTCATCCACACTCCCCCAGTCTGAACTATCGCTCATGGACTTGCTTGTTCCACAACGTGGACATTCTTCTTCTTTTTTAACATTTTATTGAAGTTTTGTGCATTTCATACATCACTTCTCAGTTCAGTCCAGACTCATTTCCTCCCTCCATGCCCCCCTCCCCTCCCAAGTTCATGCAGTCTGCCATACATGTCCTGGTTCCCCTTCTGAGTCTTTTCAAAGTTTTTCAAAGCACAAGATTATTTGGAGGGGGAGGGAGGAGAACTCTATTGGTTCAGTCAGTTCCCTGTCCCAGTTCTTTTGTTGTTGTTGTTCCCTCCAATCCATATTGTTTCACCATATGAATTTATGTATGTCACACATGTACTAAAATCATGTCCTCTAAAAATAAAGTATATGTTATTTCCAAATCATATTTCAGGATCCACATTTTTCCCTTTTAATTTTATAGTGCTCTAAAATATGCAAACATACCCTCCACCCTTATTCCAAAATTGTAGAGTCTGAAAATAGGTAGTAGGTTAATTCTAGAGCCCATTAAGGAATTCACATTCTAAGAGCACAGTTGCCTTTAGATAAAGAGAAATATAACATTAATGTTACTCAGTTTGCCTTACTTGGTGCTAGCATCCACAAATGAGGGATACCATTCATCTTTGTTCTTCTGGGACTATGTTACCTCACTTAGCATAACATCTTCTAGCTCCATCCATTTACCTGCAAAGTTCATGATGTCATCTTTCTTTACTGCTGCATAGAACTCCATTGTGTAGATGTACCACATTTTCTCTATCTACTCCTTGGTTGAAGGGCATTTGGGTTGGTTCCAACTCTTTGCTATTGTGAAGAGAGCTGCAATAAACATGGCTGTGCATATATCTCTGCAGTAGGATGAGTCTTGAGGTATATACCCAGGAGTGGTATGACTGGGTCAGGTGGTAGGCTCATTTTGAGTCTTTTAAGGGTTCTCCACACTGTTTTCCATAGTGGTTGTACAAGCTTACATTCCTACCAGCAGTGGATGAATGTTCCCCTTTCCCCACAACCTCTCCAGCACTTGGTATCATTTGTTTTCTTGATCCTAGCTAGTCTTATTGGAGGGAGATGATATCTTAAATTGGTTTAAATTTACATTTCCTTCATTATCAATGATGTTTAACACTTTTTAAAGATGTTTCTCAGCCATCTTTACTTCCTTACTAGTGAAGTCTCTGTTCAGCTCTTTGCTCTATCTCTTGAGTGAGTCATTTGTTTTCTTACATCTTTGTTTTTTGAATAGTTTATATATTCTGGAAGTTAATTCTCTGTCAGATGTATCAGTGGTGAAGGTTTCCTCCCACTCTGTGGGTTTTCTCTTCACTTCACTGATTGTTTCTTTCACTGTACAGAAGCTTTTGAGTTTAATGAGGTCCCACATGTCAATTGTTGATGTTATTTCCTGTGTGGCTGCTGTCTAAGAAAATCTTTTCCTATGCCTACGTCTTGTAGGTTGCTGCCAATGTTTTCTTCTATCACCTTCAGAGTTTTGGGTTTCAAATTGAGGTCTTTGATCCATTTGGAGTTGATTTTTGTACAGAGTGAGAGGTAGGGATTTAATTTTATTCTTCTACAAGTGGTGATCCAGTTTTGCCAACACCATTTGCTGAAGATGCTGTCTTTCCTCCATTGAGTTTTTTTGACCCCTTTGTCAAATATGAGGTGGCTGATAATGTATGAGCTCAAGTTTGGATCTTCAGTTTTGTTCCATTGGTCTACAGGTCTGTTTTTCTCCCACTACCAGGCTGTTTTTATGACTGTAGCCCTGTAATATAGTTTGAAGTCTGGTATAGAGATCCCCCCTGTTTGTTTGTTTTTTTGGTCTTTTCGAGACAGGGTCTCCTTGTAGCCACCCCAACTTGTCCTGGAACTCGCTCTGTAGACCAGGCTGGCCTTGAACTCACAAAGATCCGCCTGCCTCTGCCTCCCAAGTGCTAGGATTAAAGGCGTGCATCACCACGCCCGGCAGAGATCCTCCCTGTATTTCTCTTTTTGCTGAGAGTCACTTTGGCTATTCCAGTTCTTTTGTTTTTCCATATGAATTTAAGTCTGTGAAGAAACTCTTGGAGATTTTAATTGGCATCAAATTGAATCTGTATATTAATTTGGTAGAATGGACATTTTTACTATGTTAATTCTTCCAATCCATGACCATGGGAGGTCTTTCCATCTTCTCATGTCTTCTTCAATCTTCTTCAGGGGTTCCAAATTTTTTGTTGTAGAGGTCTTTGGTGTCTTTGGTTGGGTTTGTTCCTATGTATTTTATTGTGTTTTGAGACTGTTGTGAGTGGGAAGGTCTCCTTATATTCCTCCTTCTGTTGCTTGTTGGTGGTGTAAAGAAAGACTACTGGTTTTCCTAGGTTAATTTTGTATCCCTCCACTTTACTGAAAGTCTTTATCATTTCTAAGAGTTTTCTGGTGGAGTTTTTAGCATCCCTTAGATAAACTGTCATATCATCTGCAAAAAGGGATAGCTTGACTTCCTCTTTTCCAATTAGTATTTCTTTAATTTCCTTTTCTTGCCTTATTGCCCTAGCAAGTGTTTCAAGCACTATATTAAAGAGCAGTGGTGATAGGGGGCAGCCTTTCTGGGTTCCTGGCTTTAAGGGGAATGCTTCTAACTTCTCTCCATTTAGGATGATGCTGTCTGTGGATTTGTTGTATATGGCTTGATTATGTTGAGGAATGTTCCCTCCAGTCCAATACCCTCTAGAACTTCAAACATGAAGGGATGCTGGATTTTGTCAAAGACTTTTTCTGTGTCAATTGAGATGATTGTGTGGTTTTTTTGTCTTTCAGTCCATTTGTGTGTTTTATGATATTTATTGATTTATGTATGTTGAACCATCCCTGCATCTCTGGTATGAATCCAACTTGGTCATGATGGATTTTTTTTATGTGGGTCTGTATGCAGTTTACAAGTATTTTGTTGAGTATTTTTTCTTATATGTTCATTAATGAAATGGACTTATAGTTTTCTTTTTTTGGTTGTATCTTTGCCTGGTTTGGGTATTAAGGTAATGCTGGTTTCATAGAAGAAATTTGGGAGATTTCCCTCTGTTTGTATCCTTCTGAACGGTTTGAGTAGTAATGCTTGTAAGTCCTCTTTAGTGTTTTATAGAACTGTGCCATGAAACCATCTGGGCCTGGGCTTTTTTTTTTCGTTGGGAGGTTTTTTATTACATTTTCAATTTCCTCAAATATTATCAGTCTGTTTAAGTTGTCAATCTCATCTTGGTTAAGCTTTGGTGAATTCCAGGATTTCAGATATTCATCCATTTCTCTTAGGTTTTCAAATTTAATAGAGTATAGGATTTTTAAATATTCCCATATGATTGTCTGGATCTCTTTGTTGTCCATTGTGATGTTTCCCTTTTCATCACAAATTCTACTGATTTGGAGTTGTTCTTTTTTCCTTTTGGTTAACTGGGCTAGAGGTCTGTCTATCTTGTTTATCCTTTCAAAGAACCAACTTTTGGATTCATTGATTCTTTCTATTATTTTCTTTGTCTGTATTTAATTTATTTCTGCTCTGATTTTTGTTATTTCTTCCTGTCTGTTGGGTTTGGGGCTCATTTGTTGTTCCTTCTCATGTATTTTTAGCTGCAGTGTTAGATCGTTTGTTTGTGCTTTGTTGTGTTTTTTCTTATGTAGGTACCCAGGGCTATAAACTTCCCTCTTAGGACTGCTTTTTAAAACTTTTTAAAGTATCCCATAGGTTTTGCTGTGTTGTGTTGTCATTTTCATTTAGTTCCAAGAATGCTTTTCTTTCTTTATTTCTTCCTTGGCCCATTCATTATTCAAGAGTGTGTTGTTTAGTCTCCATGTGTTCTTGTAGATAGTAGGGCTTATCCTGCTGTTGATATTGAGCTTTATTGCACTGTGTCCTAACAGAATGCATGAAATTGTTTCAATCCTTTTGTATTTGTTGAGGTTTTATTCTGTGTCCCAGTATGTGGTCAATTTTGGAGAATGTTCCATGGGGTGCTGAGTAGAAAGTATATTCTCTGTTGTTTGGGTGGAATATGTGGTAGATGTCTGTGAGGTCCATTTGGAGTAATGTATTGCTCAGTTCAGATGTTTTTGTTTATTCTTTGTCCAGTTGATCTATCCAAAGGTCTCAGTGGGGTATTGAACTCCCCCACTATTAGCGTGCTGAGATTAATTTGTGCCTTAAGGTCTTGCAGGATTATGTTTATAAAGTTTGGTGCACTGGAGTTTGGTGCATATATATTTATGATTGTGAAATCTTCATGATTAATTGTTCCTTTTATAAGGATGCAATAGCCCTCTTTGTCTTTTCTGATTAGTTTTACTTTGAGGTCTATTTTGTCTGATTTTAGAATGGCAACTCCTGCTTGCTTTTTGGTACTATTTGCTTGAAATATCTTTTTCCATCCTTTCACTATAAGTTGGTGCTTGTTTTTGAGGGTGAGATGGTTCTCTTGTAGACAGCATATACATGGGTTCTGTTTCCTAATCCATTCTCCCAGTCTATGTCTTTTGATTGGGGAGTTTAGACCATTAATATTTGAGGTTATTATTGAGAGATGTGTGTTTCTTCCTTTCACCTTATTTTCTGCTTGCATTCTTGGTCTAGGTTTGTATTTTCACAATTATACTTTTATTAATTTCTCTCTCTAGCTGCTTGGGGATAGGTGCTCCTTTCCTTTAACCTTTGAATTGCTTTGAGTATTTTCTGAAGGGTTGGTTTCCTGAACATGAATTCTTTCATCTTGTTTATGTCATGAAAGATTTTTCTTTCTCCTTCAACTATAATTGACATTTTTGCTGAGTATAGTAACCTGGGTTGATATCTATAGTCATTTAGTACTGGTAATACATTAGACCACATTCTTCTGGCTTTCATAGTTTGCACGAAGAAGTCAGCTGTAATTATAATTGGTTTTTCTTTATATGTAACTTGATTTTTTCTCTTGTGGCTTTCAGTATCTTCTCTTGGTTTTGGGCATCTAGTATTTTAACTTTGATATGGCATGGGGAATTTCTTTTCTTATCTTGTCTATTTGGAGTTCTATGCACTTCTTGTATTTGTATAGATTTGTCTTTTTTCAGTTTAGGGAATTTTTCTTCTATTATTCTGCTGAAGATCTGATCAATACCATTGTTGTGAGATTCTTCTCTTTCCTCTAGCCCTATGATGAGGAGGTTTGGTCTTTTCATAGTGTCCCAAATTTCCTGATTGTTCCACTCTTGTGTTTTTTCAATTTTTCATAATCTTTGTTTGAGCTTTCTAGTTTTTCCTTGCTATCTTCCAGGTATGATATTCTATTTTCTGCTTCATCCAATCTGCTTTTGAGGCTTTCACCCATCCTTTCCTGTTGATTGGATGAGTGTTCAATTTCCCTTTTCATTTCATCTTGTGATTTCTTCAGTATTTCTACTTCCTTTTGGTGCTTGTCATTCTCTTCTTGTATTTCCTTATTTCACTGGTCTGTTTCCCTTTTCATTTCAGCATGGGCTCTTTTCAGTGTTTCTAGTTCCTTCTGGAGTTTGTCATTCTTTCCCTCTAGTTCCTTCCAGAGTTTGTCATTCTCTCCCTCCAGTTTCTTCCTGAGTTTTTTATTCTCTCCCTTTGGTTATCTGATTTGTTCTTTATATTCTTTGATTTATGATTGTTCTTCTAAGATCCATGTCCTGGGTTCCTCCCAGCGAGATCTTGTTGTAGGGATCTTCTATAGGACTGGTAGCATCTGGTAGAGATTTTATTATGTGTTTTTCCCATGTTCTTTTTTCTTTGTGTTTTTGGCATGTGGGTTTATTTTATTGTTTCTATTCTAGTGCAAATCTCAAATGTTTCTTCACTCCAAAAGCTTAACTTGCTTGTTTCCTACAGATATACACTGTCTTCTCCTTGGTTTATGGAGGGCTGGCTGCATTAGGTTTCCAGTTTTCCCTTTTGGTTATGTATTGGGCGGTTCAGCTGGCTCTTCCCTTTCTGGTGTGGAGGTTCTCCAGAAGTCCTATTCCCCAGGTGCTGAGCTGCCTTCTCCCTCTGGGCCTGGTGAGAGTCCTGCTGGCTGGGTGACTCCACCCTGCTGCTGTGAATGCTGGGCCAGGTGTGGCTGGCTGGCAGGAAACAGGCCACACCCAGGGGAGCAATGAGCCCACCTGCCTGCTGTTGTGCTCACCTGTTCCCCAGGTGCCAAGCTGCCTTCTCTCTCTGGACCTGGTGGGTGTCTGGCTGGCTGGGTGACTTAGATATTCTTCTTCTAATCCACCACCAGCATGGCCTTGACCTACCAAATGTGAACACAGCAGAAAAGAGAGAGGAGGAGAGAGGAAGGTGATAAAACAATTTCCATGGGTAGAGAGAGGCAGGAAAGAATGGTAAGACCTAGCACCAGGTGTGATCATGAAGTGAAATCCCTGCACTTAAGAGGTGGAGGCAGGAGGAACTCGAGGTCAAAGCCAGCCTGGGCTATGTGATGGGTTCAACACTAGCCTGGGCTATACAGTAACAACAAACTTATAACAACAAATGTCCCAGTGGGACTGTTAGGAGAATAGTAGACTGTGATCCCAAACTTTCCAGAATAACCTTTTTTTCAGAATTCTGCTCTGCAGTTCTAGAATGTACATCCTAGTACCAGCAACTTCCTAATACTAGAACATGAAATATACCAAACATAGTCCTACCTGTGAGAACAGAAACTACTGGATTTAAGGTTTTGATCACGGAAAAGGGGACACACACACACACACACACACACACACACACTATAGAAGAGGCAGATATTCTCATTAGGAAAATTATATTCAAATTTCAGCCCATCCACTTGGAACTGGTCAAATGAAAACTTTCCTTCCATATCAAAGCAACTGTTTACAAACAATAGATCTACCACGTTCACAGATTCTGTCAAAATTGTTTATTTTCTTTGGGTTTTGTGTGTGTGGATTTCTTTCAAATGTTTCCAGCAGAGGGCTTTAACCTTAGATTGTAAAATCAGAGGTTAATGGCTGCTACGGAGCTGTCAACATATTAAATAGCTCCACACGGTTGCCTACAAGGGCACATTCATTATATACATACACTTCAACAGAAGCCCTTGCTATTTTGGAATTGTTTTTGTTGGTGTATGAAGAGCTAATGGGTCGTGAGAAAGGAGAAATATGAGTCAAATGCAGCCTCCTTCCTGTTGGCAGTGTAACCAATGAAGCGAGACAAGCCAGTAGAGATGCAGTGTTTACACACTCATTGGAAAAATGGACACACCCAAGACCACAAACACAATACAAAGGAGCTTTAAGNCACCCCACGGAACATCTCAACATTGACCACATATTGGGACACAGAGAGAAACCGCAAATATACAAAAGATTGAAATAAATGTTCATGCATTCTATCAGACGACAGTGCAAAAAACTCAATATCAACACCAGGACAAAGCCCTCCTGCCTACAATTCAACATGGAGCGACTAAACCAACACTCTTGAATAATGAAGTGGTCCAAGAAGAGATAAAGAAAGAAATAAAAAAAAAACGCATTCTTGGACCTGAAATGACAATGGACAATACAACACAAAAACCTATGGGATACCTTAAAAGCCGTCCTAGAGGGAAGTTTAAGCCTTGGGTGCCTACATAGCCACAAACAGAAAGACACAAGTGAGCAATCTAACACTACAGGCTAAAAAGCACCTGAAGAGGCAACAACAGATGAACCCTAAACACAACAGACAGGAAGAAATAACAAAAATCAGAGCAGAAACAATGAATATGGAAACAAAGAAACAATACAAAAAATCAAGAAGTGAAGCCAACAAGTGTGGTTTTGAAAGAATAACCGACCGATAGACAGGACCTCTAGACCCACGCTTCAAGCTCTGAAGTAGTCAACCAAAGAAAAGAAAGGAAGCAACATCCAGAATCAATACAATCCGTGATGAAAAGGGAAATATCACAACAACAAGGACAAGATCCAGAAAAATCACTACTGGGAATATTACACGAACCGTAATAGTTCTCACCAAGTTTAAGATAGCCTAGAAGAAATATGAATATCGTGAAATCCTCGTAATCACCAAAGCTCGGCCAAGAAGAGCTCAGCAGCTTAAACAGACCATAACATATGAAGAAATGGAGGATGTGTCCAGACGCCTTCTCAACCTAAAAAAAAGAAAAGCCCAGGCCCAGACGGTTTCACGCAGCAGAAATTCTATAAAACATTTCAAAAAGACCTACAACCATTATTACTGAAACTGTTAGAAGTATATACGAGGGAATTCTCCCAAATTCCTTCATGAAGCCAGCATCACTCTCATTACCAAAAACAGGCAAAGAGCAACTAAAATGGAGAATTATAGACCCATCCTCCCTAATGGAAACAGATGCCAAATTCTACAACAGGTTACTGGCAAATCGCATACAGACACCACATCAGAAGATCCATCCACTGACCAAGTTGGATTCATCCCAGAGATGCAGGGATGTGTTCAACATACGAAAATCAATAAACATCATTCAAAAACATAAACGGGAATCAAAGACAAAAACCCACAACCATCATGTCTCATTGATGCTGAAAAAGGCCTTTTGGTCAAAATCCAGCATCCTTTCATACCTTAAAGTCCTAGAAGGATTGTATTGGAGGGCTCATTCCTCACATGTAATCCCAAAGCCTATACAGGAAACCCACAGCCATATCATCCTACAATGGGAAAGGACAGAACATTCGCTGTAAAGGTAGGAAACTCAGCACAGGCTGCCCCCTATCACCACTACATCTTCATTATGGCTTGAAACATCTTGCTAGAGGATAAGACAAGAAGAAAAAATTAAGGAGTTTTCTTCTAAACTGGAGGTGATAGAAGCAAAAGTGTGGCAGCAGACTGCAAACATGGGTAGGAAAAAGTCTTCCTAAATCAACAGGCAGCTGCGGCAAGAATTAAGGTCGACAAGTGATAAATGGGACTCATTAAACTCAAAACGCTTCTGGTACATCAAAAGAAACAATCAAGGAAGTGAAGAAAATCCGCACAGAAGTGGGGAGGAAAACCTTCACTGCAGATAACATCTGACAAAAGCATGATTTCCAGACCATATTAAAAACTTACTCAAAAACAAAGAAAAAAGAGAAACAAAATGACCCATTCATAGATAGGAGCAAAGAACTGAACAGAGACTTCACAAGTGAGGAATTAGAATGTCTGAGAAACACCTTAAGACAGTGTTCAGCATCACTAGTTCATTACAGGAATGCAAATCAAAACACTTTAAGATATCATCTTACCCAATAAGACTGGCTAGGATCAAGAAACAAATGATTACAAGTGCGGGAGAGGTGTGGGGAAATTGGGGCACACCATCCACTGGCTGGTGGGAATGATTAACTCGAAGCCATATGGAGAGCAGTGTGGAAACCCTTGGAAGACTTGGAATGAAACTTGCCACCCGACCCAGCATACCACTCCTGGGCATGTTACCTCAAGACTCTCACCCACCCAGAGATACAATGCACAGGCCAGTTTCTTGCAGCTCTCTTCACATAGCAAGTAGCTGGAACCAACCCAAATGCCGTCAAAATTGATGAGTGATTACGAGAATTGTGGTACAAGTACACATGGTGTTCTATGACCGCAGTAAAGAAAGATGACATCATACTTTGACAGAAAATGGCTGAGCTAGAGGACATCATGTGAGTGACAGTAACAGCAGTCCCAGAAAAACAAACGAGAATGGTATCACCTCATCTGGGAATCTACTACCAATTAACGCTGGTGTAAGTATTCTCTTGTGTAGGGCCCACTGACCTTTTGGTCCAAGGCCGTTGGGCACAATTCATATTGGAGGGGGGTAACACAGCACGCAACAACAACAACCACAATCAACCAACAGAAAGGACTGCATCAAAGAACTGAACTGAAACATGGAACTCTGCTCAAAACAGCCAACTCCTCATGGAGAATATTGAGAGAGACTGAAGAAAGAAAGAAAAGCATTTGTTGCAGCAATGCATGAGCTCTAGAAGCGATCATGGCGAACAGGAACACAGGTCCAGATGTAAAAAAATAAAATAAAAAACAATAAAATAATTATTAAAAAAAAAGTGTTGTTGTTTTTAGGAGTCAGTTTGATACTAAGAATAATGGTAATAGGTTCTCCTACACGACCTGTGCTTGTCTAGCCACAAGGTCCGAGGCCTGATGATAGTGTCAGGTATGGCCTCCATCTATGGTAATGGCCTTAACGATCTAGAATGATTTCTACCCAGTAGCTTTGCCACTATTGCGACAATGGTGGGTTATCTTGCCAGCCAGTTGATATTGTAGCTCACAGTGTTCACAGCTGGGAAAAGTTGATGATCACCCTTCTCTTCTGTTAGTGTATGTAGCACCTTCTAGCACTGTGAAAGCAAGACAGTAGAGACAAAGCTTTGAGGTCAGGTCCAGCTTGCCTTCTCCTTGTTTGTTCTATAATTCAAGAATGCAGTGTCTTCAGTACTATGGTCTAAATGTCAAGTTCTGGTGAGCACTGAAAATCTGTGGCTATAGCTGGTATTGCTGGAGGGCCTGTGGGACCCCCCCTGCTCAACCACTCCAAAAGAGGGAGTTTGTACATGGTACGGGGCTTCTCCCTTGCCAGCCTGTTTGGTGTGGGCACTGCCTCCCCCATTATAGAATATCTCCACTGAAACATTTTATATTGTGCACAAACTCACTTGAAGAAGCTTCTATAGCAGTAGCCTTCCATGACTCTTTCAAAAAGCCTTCACTGTTTGTCGTGCTTCCTGTCCTCCCTCTCCTCCCTTGCCCCTACCATTTCCCACCTCATTCAATACTTCCTATTCCACTGTTTCCCTTTTGTCTTTTCATGCCTCCATCGGCCTTCCAACGAAGCCAAGCCCATAGTGCTCTACCAGTTGTTTGACCTTTAGGTTCTTCCAACAGAGACACACATATCCAAAGGTTCCCAGCCAGCCCCCACCTGTGAGAGAACAGAGGATGCTTCTTTTTCTGGATCCTGGTTGCCTAATTCAGGACAATTGTTTGCCATCCCATTTATTTACCTGCAAATTTCATAATTTTGTTTTTACTTAGAAGCTGAATAATATTACACTGTGTGTGTGACTATACTTCATCCATTCATCAGTTGATGAACATCTATGTTCGTTTTCCATTTCCTAACTTGGCAGATCTGTGGAATAACATCATCATCTCACTTGCTCTGAGGATCAGCTCCTTGGGCGAGCACTCCAGATAAAATGACCCTTCCATGGTTGTGTAATTAGCCCTGATGCTTTGCGTCACTTTGATCTGAAGCTTGGAAACCAAGCATCTGGAGTTGGTGACAGCTTCACTGGTTCAAAGGTTCTACCCTCAGATCGTGGGAGAAGATAGTGTGCCCACACACACAGTTCTGGGAAGAGAATCAGTGCCCTTCTTGGATTCTTTGATTATGGGTCTGGGGCATCCGCAGAGGGATCCCACTGCAGGAGTCTTCCATAGGGTTGGTAAAGCTTGGCGCAGGATTATCCTGCCCCTTTCCAGTGTTGTCTCTTCTTCGTGATCCTGGCATATGGGCTTCTCCTTGCCTGTATTCCAATGTGAATCCTAAATGCCTCTTCACTGTGTTGAAGGCTTGCTTTGCTTACCTCCTTCAGATGCCTCTTCATAATCCCAGTTGGCGGGGGCGCTCTTCAGCCCGCGCCCTTTTACCTTCCAGTGGCCTCAGGAGATCTCAGATCTCAAAACTCTTTGTTATACTCATAGATTAATATATCTCTCTGTTCTCACCAGAGAAGGTTTCTATTGCATCAGATGGCAGTTAACACAGAGACACACAGCTGGTCATGTGTGAAAATAACAAGAGATTCCAAAGTGCTTAGCTCTAAATGGGGCAGTTGTACCACACCCTCTCTTCCCAAGACTTGGGGATCATTGTGAAAGACAGAGCAGAAAGATTGTAAGACCCGGAGGTGGTGGATGAAAACAAGAAAAGCAGGCTTTCTAGACCCAACGCAGCAGTTGTGCATATGAATTTATAGCCATTGGGACAGCGAACAAACAAATAAAAATAAAAAATGTGCTCAAGGCCAAGGCAGACAAAACCCAGCACGATGTGGGCAGTAAGCCCAGCCCTGGGCAGGAACTATCAGCAATTAATAGGTGCCAGGAGCAAAAGAGGGTTTCCATTAGGGACGGGGCCCTGGGTAGGTTGACCAGGCTCCAGGGGATGGAATCACACCCACGAATGTTTGGGGAACACAAATTAGACTCAATAGGCCTTAGGAAATGATAGAGGATATGAATTGAGGGACTACGGAGCTGGGTTTGCTCTGAGAGAAGGTAAGGGAGGAAGTCTGAATGGGATAAAAATATGTTGTAGGAAATTCTGAAGTCCTTAAAGACAGCATTAAAGTTTTTATTTTTATTGGGGTTTTATGTATTTCGTACAGGATTTCTTCATCAAATTTAGACCCCTTGCCCCTTCCTTACCCCCCACCCCACCAGACCTCATGCTTTCTGCCATATGTGTCTTTCATCTTTTTCTCAGTCTTTTTTGAATTTTGGGGTGCAGAAGTGCAGAAGTTTACTGCTTCAGTCAGTTCCTTGACCCAGTCTTTGTTGTTGTTTTGTGTTGTTGTTGTTGTTGTTGTTGTTGTTGTTCCTTCCAATGTGTATCTGCATACATGGTGCACATATACCAAAGTTATGACATCTGAAAATAAACTATAGATCAATCCCAAAACATGCTCAGGGATTCACATTTTAAAAGTAAAGTTGCATTCAGGTAAAGAAAAAATACTACTTTACATTCCGACATTACATAGCGAGTTGATGATTAACATCAGGTATTATATTTACTTAAAAAAATGGAATTATTCAGTTTGACTTACAAAAAGAGATTTGGTGCTAGGATCCACAAATGAGGGACACCATATGTCATTTGTTTTTCTGGGATTGTGTTACTGCACTTAGCATAATGACTTCTAGTTCCATCCATTTACCTGCAGAGTTCATGATGTCATCTTTCTTTATAACTGTGTAGAATTCCATTGTGTAGATTTTAAAATAAAATAAAAATAAATAAAAAGACTGACACAATGAATGATCCAAATTTCAATTTTCATAAAAGTCATATTTATAATATTAAAAAACATAATCAAAACTTCTATCATGTGTCATTCAGCTTGAACAGGGAAGAAGCAGATGATCAATTAATCTCCACCTCAGTGTCCTTTCCTCCAAGGGAGAGGGACACAGTATGTTTGGAGACGAATAACTGCCCAACCCTAGGAGAAATGAGCATATTCCTCAGTATAGTTTGGTCACTTATACCTTCGTGGACTGCTGCTTGGCCTTTGAAGCCTTCCAAAGCTGATGATCACAGCATCTGGACTTCCCTTGGGACTGCTAGATGAACATGAATCTTTCCGCCAGGGCCTCTGAGCGGCCTGGACAGTCCTTTGTCTGCTCTCACTTTCTTTCATCCCTCTTGATTGCTTTTAACACGTTACAAAACTGATTTACATACTAGTCTAGGTCACTCCCATCTGCCAAAGCCACCTCTACCTCATCAGGTTCACGTTCCACAATGGGACTCAGCAAAGCCACTAAAGCTCTTTCCTGTCTTTCTAAGTTGGTGATGAATCATCCTGTCTCTTGACTTTCCTGGGAACAGGGTGTCAAAAATGACTTCTCTCATGGATGGTTCCTCTAGTTGTGCCCTGGCCTTGCTCTGCTAGCCTATGGTGCCTACTCCTTATTCATGGAAACTTTATCCAATGATAGCCAAGTGTTCCTCATATGAGCAGTACAGGATGATTTCCTTCATGACATCTCAAGTCGTGCTGCCTTTGTCTCAGGGGGGATGAGTAATTCCATTACTCTCTTTGCTTTCCAAGGTTCACACTGATCCCCTCTGCTTCCAAGTTTCACAACCTCATGATTTTAAAATAAAATCCCTCTTTGTTGGAGGGAAGCAGTTCAGCGGCAGGAGATCTCCTTATCATCATAGTTTCCTATACTGGGCCTTTACAGGAGGCCACACAGAGAGTACCATCTGCTTGTCTTTACAGGAGGCTGACACAGAAAGTGCCATCTGCTTGTCTTTACAGGAGGTCACACAGAGAGTGCCATCTGCTTGTCTTTACAGGAGGCTGACACAGAGAGTGCCATCTGCTTGTTTTTACAGGAGGCTGACACAGAGTGCCATCTGCTTGTCTTTACAGGAGGGTACACAGAGAGTGCCATCTGCTTGTTTTTACAGGAGGCTGACACAGAGTGCCATCTGCTTGTCTTTACAGGAGGGTACACAGAGAGTGCCATCTGCTTGTCTTTACAGGAGGCTGAACAGAGGGTGCCATCTGCTTGTCTTTATGGGAGGCTACACAGAGAGTGCCATCTGCTTGTCTTTACAGGAGGGTACACAGAGAGTGCCATCTGCTTGTCTTTACAGGAGGGTACACAGAGAGTGCCATCTGCTTGTCTTTACAGGAGGCTACACAGAGGGTGCCATCTGCTTGTCTTTATGGGAGGCTACACAGAGAGTGCCATCTGCTTGTCTTTACAGGAGGGTACACAGAGAGTTCCATCTGCTTGTCTTTACAGGAGGCTACACAGAGGGTGCCATCTGCTTGTCTTTACAGGAGGGTACACAAAGAGTGCCATCTGCTTGTCTTTACAGGAGGGTACACAGAAAGTGTCATCTGCTTGTCTTTACAGGAGGGCACACAGAGAGTGCCATCTGCTTGTCTTTACAGGAGGGTACACAGAGAGTGCCATCTGCTTGTCTTTACAGGAGGCTATACAGACAGTACCATCTGCTCGTCTTTACAGGAGGGTACACAGAGAGTGCCATCTGCTTGTCTTTGCAGGAGGGCACACAGAGAGTGCCATCTGCTTGTCTTTACATGAGGCTACACAGACAGTACCATCCGCTTGTCTTTTTCTCACTTGTAATTTCTTCCATACAGGACCAAGTCTTTTTTCTGATCCAAAGGCTCGGGCTCTGGGACCTGTGTTACTGCCTACAGCAAAGGCCACACAGCAGCCTCATCATGACCCTCCCCTACCTGTGCCAATGTATGTTGCAATAGACTATCTTCTCCAGCTTCTGGTTGGGCAACATCCCCACATTTTTTAATTTAATTTTTATTGATGCTTTGCGCATTTCGTACAACATTTTCCAATTCAGATCAGGCATATTTCCCTTTCCCTTCCCCCCCACCCCCACCCCATCCCAGATCATGTATTCTGCCATAACTGTCCTGCATCTTTCTCTCAGTTTTTTTTTCCTTTTTTAGCTATAAGTGATAATCCATGAGTACAAGCATCCTTCGTGAAAAACCAATCTGCAGGCTGTTGTGCCCAAACCCCCACAGCCCCACCATCCAGTGGGGGGTGACAGGTTGTTTGTTCAATCAAGTTGATCAAATGAGTGTCCAGACTACATCGCTGTAGTTTCACCATTCACCCCAATCGGAGCCTTTACATTCTACCACGCCCCCTCTTCCGCAGATTGTTCCCTAGGCTTAGAAAAGGGGCACAGGTGGACATCCCCACATTTTGAAGCCAGACTCCATTAACCAAGCAGGCATGCATCCTCATACCATAAAGAGGAAGATAACCACTGATTTCCCCAAAGGACAGTCTGATCTCTGGGGGCTTGACCTTCACCACATATTGTATTCTCAGGTAGTGTGTGATTACCACTGCATCAAGGCTGCACACCATCCATTACCCCACGAGGAATGGTAACCACGCCAGTGTTGCTTCCACAGGCTCTTCTTCCCTCAGTAGGATCAGCGTCAGTTATGTTTTGTCGCTCATCACAAGGACGATGCAGTCACTCCTTGACTCTCAGTCCATGTTTGGGACATAAATTGCATTATGTGGCGTTCTCTATAAAAACATGAGCAAACATCTATTCATTCAAAGGAAGGAGTCTGTGTTCTCCCCTCTTTTTTTCTCCCTCACCAGGCACTTTCATGACTCTTCCTCTATTTTTCTAAAGTCGTTTCTGATGCTACAGTGGCTGGGGCTACAGCGACCCGGGGAAGCAGGGACAGTGTCCCCAAGAAGCAGTGTGATTCACATTTGTGAACGAAGGTTTGTAGAAAGAAGCTGCACCTTCCCCCAAACCCTCTGAAAGGCTGATTAACTGACTAGATAAGTCAAAAATTGTAGAGAGCTTAGAATATAACAAGTCCACAGCCAAATTATCATGAGCCACCTTTAACCTGCCCTCCTCTGTGGGTGAAGTATCATCTTCATAACTATTAGGTAAATGCTTTGTAAGAAACAACCTGACAACTAGATGCCACCAACCAAAAGGCTCAAATAGCATTGATGTCTGGAGCAGAGATTGACCCACTCTATTTTAATTCACCTACCTAATCTCTCCACAATGTATTTTTAAAGTGCATTGGTTTAGGCTGGAGAGATGGCCTAGCGGTTAAGAGCGCCGACTGCTCTTACAGAGGACCCGGGTTCGATTCCCAGCACCCAAGTGGTGGCCGAGAGCCGTCTGAAACTCCAATTCCAGGAGAACTCCAGTTCCAGGGGAATCCGAGACCATCTTCTGACCTCCGTGGCATTGCACGACACGGGTGCACAGACTTGCATGCAGACAGTACATTAATACACATACAGAAATAAATAAAATTAATTAAAAAAATAAAATAAAATAAAGTGCATTGGTTTAAGGCTTTTTCTTATTCTATTATTCTGAAACTTTCATCGAACTGTTATCATGGTGGAACATGGCTTGTGGGGAAACTCAAATCTGTGTCCTGAGGCCGTGATTGCTCATATTTGGCTCCAGAATATACTCTCTTTTATTCCCTTTAAGGTGAGAAGCGTATTCATGTTGACAGTTACAGGGTCCAACATGGGGCCTGAAGAATGACTCACTTTTGTCAGCTGAAAGTAAGGGAGGTACCAGCCTGGACCCACTGAGTCAATATTAAATGATTCAAAACAAACTAACAGGCAAATGGAAGCCATAAATAAATGGGCACAGCTATCCTTATATTAAACTCCAAACCAAAACTATTTAGAAGAAATAAAAAGGGACACTACTGCTGGGCGTGGTGGTGCATGCCTTTAATCCCAGCACTTGGGAGGCAGAGGCAGAAAGATCTCTGTGAGTTCAAGGCCAGCCTGGTCTACACAGTGAGCTCCAGGCCAGCTGGGACTAAAGGGAGACCCTGACTCAAAAAGACAGAAAAAAGGACACTACTAATAAGGGGAACAATTTGTCCAGAAGATAAAACAACTGTAAACATTTATGCACTAAATATTGGAGCCCCTAAATTCATAAAACAAACTCTAAAAGGCATAAAATGCCATGTAAGTCCTGAAACATAATAGTGTGGGACTTTGGCACTCCTCTCTCACATCTGAATAGGTCTTCCAAACTGAAAATAAGTAAAATGTCAAGCTAAAACACACTATGAATAAAGTCAACTTAACAGAATGTATGTGTGTGTGAGTGTGTGAGTGTGTGTGTGTGCATGTGTGTGTCTGTGTGGGGGGGTGTGGGTGTGAGTGTGTGGGTATGTGTATGTGTGTGTGCGTGTGTGAGTGTGTGAGTGTGCGTGAGTGCGTGTGTGTCTGTGTGTGTGAGTGTGTGTCTGTGTGTGAGTGTGTGAGTGCATAAGTGTGTGTGTGAGTGTGTGAGTGTGTGTCTGTGTGTGAGTGTGTGTGAGTGCGTGAGTGTGTGTGTGCATGTGTAAGTGTGTATGTGTGTGTGTCTGTGTGTGTGAGTGTGTGAGTGCGTGTGTGTGTATGTGTATCTGTGTGAGTGTGTGTGTGTGTATGTGTATGTGTGTGTGTGTGTGTGTGTAATATTCCACCTGACAGGCAGGGAACACATGTTTTTCTCAGTGACGCATAGAATCTTTTCCAAAACTGATAATATCAGAGGACACAAAAAAAGTCTCAACAAATACAAAAACTTAAGATAAGTCTTTGCACCCTATCAGACCACAATGGAATAAAAATAGAAATTAACAAGAGAAAAAAACAGAAATCACAAAAAAAAATACTTGGAAACTAAATAATACATTTTAAGGAACTTTGGATCATCTAAGAAATCAGAGAGAAATTTTAAAGTTCCTAGAAACAAATAATACTGAGACAACAGAATATTAGACCCTCCAGGATGCAGCCACAGCAGTCCTCAGAGGCAGTTTTATAGCAATAAGTGCTCACATTAAAAAGTCTGGGAGAGGGGCTGGAGAGATAGCCTAGTGGTTAAGATCACCGATTGCTCTTGCAGAGGTCCCGGGTTCGATCCCCAGCACCCACATGGCGGCTGAGAACCGTCTGTAACTCCACTTCCAGGAGAACTCCAGTTCCAGGGGAATCCAAGACCCTCTTCTGACCTCCGCAGCATTGCACAACACCGGTGCACAAACTACATGCAGACAGTACACTCATACACATACGAAAATAAATTTTTAAAACAATTTTTAATTATTAAAAAGTCTGGGAGAGGGGTGGAGAGATGGCTTAGCAGTTAAGAGCACCGGCTGTTCTTGCAGAGGGCTCAGGTTTGGTTCCCAGCACCTATATGGCAGTAATAACCATCTCTAACTCTAGTCCCAGGAAACCCAAGCCCCTCTCTGATCTCTGTGCATTTACGTGCACACAAAATAATAAATAATATTTAAAATCTGAGAGATTATCAAATAAACAACCTAATGATGTACCTCAAGGCTCTTGAATAACAACAAGCAGCCAATTCCAACCCCTATAGACAACAAGAAATAATAAAGATTAGGGAGAAAATTAATGAAATAGAGGCTAAAAGAACAATAGGGAAAATTAACCAAAGAGTTGTTTCTTTGAAAATGTAAACATGAATGACATCCATTAGCCAATATGACAAAAATAAAGAGGAAGAAGTGTCACATTACAACAGACTCCAGTGAAATACAGAATATTGTTAGGGGCTAATTTCCAAATCTATACTGGAAAATCTAGAAAAAAAATAGAATAATTTCTAAATGCATATCATCTTCCAAAATTATAGCCAGAGATATAAGCAAGCAGACCCATCACAAGCAATGAAATAAAAGCTGTAATTAAAACTTGGCCATTTGTGACCTTCTGTGTGCATAGCACTGTGCTGTATAAGGAAGCTTCACTGGTGAGGGTTGAGGGATGTATGAAATTATAACAGCTCAATTAAAATGTTTTAAAGATGCTGGGCATGGTGGTGCATGCCTTTATTCCCAGCACTGGGGAGGCAGAGGCAGGCGGATCTTTGTGAGTTCAAGGCCAGCTGGGACTACAGAGAGACCCTGTCTCAAAAAAAAAATCTGATACTCTCAAACCATCACTGGGACTGGTACAACAAACTACATTGGTGCAGCAGTGGCATTTCTATCTTGGGGGTAAGCAACAGCTACTTAATTGGATTTAAAGCTCTCTCAATGGGAGGGAACTCATGTGTGGCACTGTAAACATAGCCAAATACACCTGGCTGGAAAGGATATAGAGCCTAGAGAAAACTCTACATCTGTCCTATCCCTTGACAGTGTAATTTCTTACTGTATGCTAAATATGGATCTTTACATTTGCAGACAAGTGTAGCATTCACCACTCATCTAAGAGGCTTCTTTTTGCAATGCATGGAGAATATTACAGAGTTTTCTACAACTGGTCAAAGGCAGAGAATAAGAGTCTCAGAGATGCCCAGCCTTAAGTGACACATCTACAATGGAACCTCTGCACCTAAGTCTCACAGAACATAGAACAGGGACAGAGAGACTACTAATGCATCCCTCAACACTCACAGGTGAAGCTTCCTTATGCAATAGAGAGGAATGAAAAAAAAAGGCCACAACTAGCCAATGTGTAGAGAATAATAGACTGCAGAGTGCATGTCCCCAGATAGGACGGCACTATTAATCCTCCCCCCACTCAGCACTCAGGGAGCGTTGCAGAGGAGGAGGTGGAAAAATTGTAAGAGCCAGGGTAGTGCATGATCATAAAGAAACAGAGTCGGGGCTGGAGAGATGGCTCAGCGGTTAAGAGCACTGACTGCTCTTGCAAAGGACCCGGGTTCGATTCCCAGCACCCACATGGCGGCTAAGAACCGTCTTTAACCCAGGTGTGGTGGTGCACACGTTTAATCAGCACTCTGGAGGCAGAGGCAGGTGGATCTCTGTGAGTTCAAGGCCAGCCTGGTCTACAGGGCTAGTTCCAGGCCAGCTGGGGCTACAGGGTGACCCTGTCTCAAAAACACCAAAAAAAAAAAAAAAAAAAGAAAGAAAGAAAGAAAGAAAGAAAGAAAGAAAGAAAAAGAAAAGTTATTTTATGTCCAGGAATGGTTGTATATGCCTTTAATCCCAGCAATCAGAAGGCAGAGGTAGGCAGATCTCTGTAAGTTCAAGGCCAACTATGGTGAGTTCCAGGCCAGCTGAGGCTACAGGGAGACCCTGTCTCAAAAAGACAAAAAAAAAGTTATTTTATGTATGTGTTTTGTCTGCATGTATGTAAGTGCACCAATGTCATACAATGCTTGTGGAAGCCAGAAAAGGGCATCAAATCCCCTAGAACTGGAGTTACAGTTGGCTGTTAGCCACCATGTGGGTGCTGGGAACCAAACCTGGGTCCTCTGCAAGAACAGTCAGCACTCCCAGTGGCTGAGCCATCTCTCCAGCCCCTAAAATTTTTTTAAAATAAAATAAAAATTTTAGATCTTAGAAATGGATAATGACAAAACATAATGTTGTGAATGTACTTAAAGCTACTTCATTGTATGCCTAACAATTGCTAAAATCAGATGTACCTCAGTGGGTTGAGTGCTTGCATGTCATACCTCAGGCCCCTGGGTTTAATTCCCAGGACCATGTAAGCCAGTGTGATGCCATACACCCAGCATTCTGGAGGTAGAGGTAGGAGGACCAAAAGTCAAGTCCAACCTCATCTATATATATATAGTGAGTTTGAGGCCATCTTGGTATACATAAGACCCTGTCTTCAAGGAAATTAAATAAATAAATAAATAAATAAATAAATAAATAAATAAATAAAATATTTT
>VZQC01015123.1:1396980-1464319 GCA_009823505.1 Rhizomys pruinosus
GGGCTGGAGAGATGGCCTAGCGGTTAAGAGTGCCGACCGCTCTTACAGAGGACCCGGGTTCGATCCCCAGCACCCACATGGCGGCCGAGAACTGTCTGAAACTCCAATTCCAGGAGAACTCCAGTTCCAGGGGAATCCAACACCCCCTTCCGACCTCCGCGGCATTGCACGACACGGGTGCACAAACCTGCATGCAGACCGTACATTGATACACATACAGAAATAAATAAAATTAAAAAAATAAAAAAATAAAGAGGGCAGGCTGGGCATGGGTCAGGGGAGCAAGCCAGTAAGCAGCATTCCTCCATGGCCTATGCCTCAGTTCCTGCCTCCAGGTTCCTGTCTTGAGTTCCTATCTTGGGCTCCCTGAGTGATGAACTACGATCCAGGAGATGTAAGCTGAATAAACCCTTTCCTCCCCAAGTTGGTGTCAGTCAGAGTGTTTTGTCACAGCAATGGAAGAGAAACTAGAACATACCATATAAATCGTTCATCTTTAACAGACAGTTTTCAAGAAAGAAGATGGAAATACAGATAGCAAAATCTATTTTAAACATATTCAACATCCTGATCATCAAAAGCATGCAAATTAAAACTACTTTGAGATACCACCTTACCCCCAATCAGAACAGCTATTGTCAAGAACTCTGATAACTGCTGGGTGAGGGAGAGTTCATCTTCCTAAAGGTCGTGATACTAGATGGGCTGACCAGGCTCCAGTAGACGCACTCACACACGGAGGGAATCTGGGGGGCACAAACTTGACTTGATAGGCCTTAACATAGATGACAGAATGCAGTCTGGTGGAGGGCATGGAAGAGTGCAGTCAGAGGAAGGGGTCTAAATATGATTAAGATGTATTGTATAAAATTCACAAAAATTATATATTCATATCTAGATAGATAGATGATAGATTGATTGATTGATTGATTGATTGATTGATTGATTGATTGGAGGTCAAATTAGTATGGCCATTATGGAATCAAGTTGGGAAGTTCCTCAAAAATTAAAAATAGAGCTACCATAGGAACTAACTATCTCACTCCTAGGCATATGCCCAGAGAACGCCATATCTGATGGTTGTACTACTGTGTTTATTACTGCGTTATTAAGTATAGCAAGGAAATGGAACCAAATTAGTTGTCCACCAACAGATGAATGAATAATGAAAGCTGGGTCCATATAAAATGGAGCATTATTCAACTCTAAGGAGAAATGAAATCAAAATTCACAGTAAAATGCATCAACTAAGAATGTATACTGTTAAGTGAGGTCATTCGATTTCAGACAGTGAAAGAACACCTGCTCCCCCTCATATCTGGACCCTAGCCTGTAAGATCCACATGAATGTATATAAGCAAATGCATGTGGAGGCATGCTATACTATGTAGAATCGTGAGCAAGGAAGAATTGTTTGAAAAGGAAAGGAGCATAGTTTTTGTCTTTTTTCTCCATGGTAATTCATGGTTCTGCAAATGGAAGTAGCAGGAACCATTCACTCCATGGAAGTCCAATGAGCATTGTCCCAGTTCTGGCAGTGATTGTGAGAACTGAGCTCTTGTTTAGATTCCATTGACCATCAGCACACTGAAACTAGACATGACCAGACCTTGAATACGTTTCAGAATGACACTCCCAGAAAAATGATTTTTGCTGCTATTGTTGTTGTTACTATTCTAATTGTTTGCCGCAGGTCTTTGTTGTGTGCATTGATTCTTTTTATAAGAGTTGTCATGGTTGGAATTTCTGAAATAAAAATAGTTTTTAGAAAATAAAACTATTGACTCATATTTTGTCTAATTTCATATTTTATCGGATACATACGAACCATTAGCATAAATTGTACATATCCATGAGTCTGAAAAAAGATCTCTTTCGAAATATCTCCAAATCTTTTCTCCACTTACAAGAGTGGGTGCTCAATATATATGTAATGTGTTTTCAGTGTGTAACTGCATTATTCCTTGCAGCTTATGGTCACAATTTGCAGTATCCTTCTTTCCTGGATCAAGAAAATTAAGTCATCATCCTTAGTAGTTCTTACAAGTCTTTGCTGACAGTGACAGTTATTTTCAGCTATCCACTGTGTGCTTACGTTTGAGAGACTCATGGCTTCAGGTCATGAGATACATGGTGATACTTTCCGTGGCGTCTGTTTATTGCTCTTTCTGTATGCATTTATGGGGTTGGGCTGTCATCTCTTTTCACTGGTAAATGGACTCAGTTTTACTATTGTGATCTTGTAGCGCTGCCATCCTTCACAGGATGCCTTGGTTTCACACATGAGGCAGAAATTGATTCCATAAAAGGGAAATGCTATAGTTTTTCAGAAAAATGTTCTCTAAGATTTTCTTTTAAACACTGTAATTAAATTAATGAAACATATTAACCTATTTACTCATTTATTTTTTGTGGAATGAGAATACTATATGTTCAAACAGAAGACTGAGGATGACTTGTGGGAGTTGGTTATAAAATGGAACATGCAAATATATGGTTGGGTTATAAATTGATTTGTACAACATATCTGTTTAATAAAGCTAACTGAAATGTGCATGTATAATAGTCACCCAAAATAGCTTGGGTGAATTTGATGAAATCTGTGCCTTGATTCCTGCCTATAGGTACGTGTACTACAAATGCCTTTTTGAGACTCATGGGTCAAAAAACAAAAACCTAAAATAAAAAGAGGGATAAAGATATATATGAAATCTTTTTGTCAAAAACTTTGCAATTCAAATCTTAAAACTAGCTATGGGAAAAGATTTGTAAGTTCCCACAGGTCAAAACGTCACCAACTTAACAGCTGAGAAAAAAAAAGACACAGCTTTGCATTGTGTAGGATGTACCAGGAAGTGCCAACAGAAAGGTTGGCCCATCTGAACATTGAAAGGAAGAAAAGCCTCAGACTGCTACAGGCATCAAACCCCTCTGTGGATCCTACTTGTAACAACTATTTATAATGAGTCCTAATGAAACTTACCTTCTAGGTGCCACAAAGTTTTAATAGGAGAGATTTTCTTACCTCTCCTTCATAGAACAAGGAGGAATATGATGATGATGAGGTCGTTCTCTAACTGTAAATTGGAGCCAACTGTCATAGAGGTAATCTCTTATAAAACCGGTAAAACTGCCTTCTTTAATTGACTAATAGACATAGGAACTGTGAAAAGGATTATTCTCTATTCAGAACCAAATATAATACTAAAGTCTCCTTAAGCTGTGCACTTAAGCAAAATATATTAATACAGGAGAGCTCTGATATCAGCAATGGATTATTCTACCAAGAAGATGTTGGCCAGGGGATCCAAGCCCCCCCCCAAAAGGTAAAGGCTTCTTGCCTGTAAACTGGGATACCTCCAAGAAGAGAAGCGATAAGGCCCTGCTGTCAAAGACCTGATGTAAGCATGAGAAAGATGTATTGAGACCACACTTGCAAGTGTACAGTTGGTCTCTGGAATACCAGAGAGTGTTACCAAAGGCCACTAAACCAATAAAGCAAATATAGTTCTCCTTGAGTCAAGCAAGCCTCCTCCATCAGCACCAGCTACACCTCACCTGCCTGGAAATACTGTGCAGCAGTGGCAGCCATATGCCCGTATATCCCAAATCTAATTGGCTATTAGCTCTCTCCTTGGAGGAATAACCCATGGCTGATGCCACAATCTTACATCATCTAGTGGTTAGGAGATGTTAAAAGCCACAGTAAGACTCTGTCATATTTTACAGGAAAAAATGTAATTCATAGATTAACATACCATCCAAATATCTGTGTCTATACCAAAGTAACCCCATAACAATTAGTACTGTTTAAATACCTATATATCTAATTGCCTGTGCTTCATTAGTAGGACTGAAAGGTTATTCCTGGACAAACTGTCAGCCCATGAAAGGAAACAGCCAGGATTCACCAGAGTCCAAAATGACAGCTCCAGAGAATGTAGGCTGTTTTGCTTCTCGTCCACCTGTGCCCCTTTTCTAAGCCTAGGGAACAATCTGTGGAAGAGGGGGCTTGGTAGAATGTAAGGGCTGTGATTGGGGTGAATGGTGAAACTACAGCAATATAGACTGGACACTTATTTGATCAACTTGACTGAACATACAAGCCCCCCAGCTGAATGGTGGGACCCTTGGGCTGTGTGGATTGGGCACAACTGCTTGCAAATTGGTTTTACATGAAGGATGCTTATACTCATAAATTATTACTTATTGTTAAAAAATGAAATAAATAATAAATAAAATATTTTAAAATATAAAAATAAATAAAAATTAAAAAAAGAAATGTGCATGTATATGCAAGATACTATTATTTAAAAATAAAAATGGACAAAACCATAAAAAAGAGTGGGTGTTCAGTATGGAATCCACAGCCTCATGTAAGGGTGTGGTGAGCTCTCAGCCCTGTCCCTTGTCCTTTACTGTTCAGAGACTTAATTGGAAAGAGTTTACCTTGGCTCTCAGATGAATTTTTAGCAATGTTGGAACAAATTAAGATGGGGCTAGAGAAATGGCTCAGTGGTTAAGAGCACTGGCTACCCTCACACATGACTCAGGTTTTCCCAGCATCAACTCCAGTTCCTGGGGAATCCGACACCCTCTCTGACCTCTTCAGGCACTTTCAGACTCAGGTGCACTTACACACATGCAGGCAGTACACTCATACACATAAAATAAAAACTATTATTTGATGTGTAAGCATGAGGACCTGAGTTCAAGTCCCTCATGTCCATGTAGAAGTGGTCCACATCTGTAACACGGTGCAGAGACATTCAGATCCCCATAGCCCACAGCCAGACAACCTAGACACATCAGTGAGGTCCAGGTTCTGTGGCAAACCCTGATACACAAAATAAAGTGGGGAAACATGTGCATGTGCACATGGGTACACTTGCACCAGTACACATGTGCACAATACACACACACACACACACACACACACACACACGATAGAATGAATGCATTTTGCATGGTAAGCCAACACAAATTTTTGAGAGCTATGGTTTGAGTTTGATTTCAATGTAACCCTACACACACACACACACACACACACACACACACACACAAAACAGTTTTATGTACCAGGAGTTCAGTCCTCAGCATAGTAATGTGAAGATGCAGTGGAACCTTTAAGGAGTGGGGCTGATGGGGAAGCTGGTAGGTCACTGAGAAACTTCTGGAAAAGGACTACTGGTAGTCTCACAGAGTGAGGTCCTCCCCAAGATGCATCCTCTGCATCCTGGCTGCCTGTCTCACCAGGTAATCACTCTCATACACACTCCTTTCTTAATTCTTATAATGTATTTTATTTCATGTGTACGAGCATCATGACCGCATGGTGTAATTGCACCCATGTCACTCAGTGCCCTCAAAGGACAGAAGCAAGCGTCAGATCTGCTGGAACTGGAGTTACAGGTAGTTGTTAGCTGCCATGTGAGTGCTGGGATTCAAACCCAGGTCTTCTGTAAGAGCAGCCAGGGCTCTTAACCCCTGAGCCATCTCTCCAGCCCCCTGATACACACTCTTTTAAAAAATTTTATTTTTTATTATATCCAAAAGAATGCTTTATTCCCATGTATATAAGAGCACCACCTACATGCAGTGCCCACAGAGGCCAAAAGAAGGTGTGTGGTTTCCTGGAACTGGAGTTGCTGATGGTTGATAGCCACCATAAGGATTCTGGGAACTGAACCCAGACCCTCTGTAAGAACAGCAAGTGCTCTTAACCAGTGGGACCTCTCCAGCCCCTCTCATAGACACTCGTGCACACATTCCCACCATGGTGATACAATGAAGTCCTCACCAGGAATCAGATGATCAGCAGATGCCTGTACAGTGTTCTTAGATCTCCAGAACTATCGGATAAATAAACATCTTACAGTTATACATTATCCAGACTTGGGCATTTTGTTATAGTATCAGAAAACATGCAGAGAGGGATCTAATGGGAAAAGGAAACAACATATAAGAACAGATTGTCAGTGTAAGCACAGTGAGAACTGCTAGAGAAGAAAATCACTATGGATGGCTAGCTTTATGTATCCACTTGACTGGGCATGTGGAACAAAGTTGTTTGTTCATATATTATTGTAGCTGTTAGGTTTAAGGATGTAGAGCACAGGAACAACAGGAGAAAAAGAAAGTGACCTTACCTGACCTCAAAAGACTAGACTGTGGGGCTGGAGAGATAGCCTAGCGGTTAAGAGCACCGACGCTCTTGCAGAGGACCCGGGTTCGATCCCCAGCACCCACATGGCGGCTAAGAACCGTCTGTAACTCCAATTCCAGGAGAACTCCAGTTCCAGGGGAATCCGAGACCCTCTTCTGACCTCCGCGGCATTGCACGACACGGGTGCACAGACCTGCATGCAGACAGTACATTCATACACANCGGATAAATAAACATCTTACAGTTATACATTATCCAGACTCGGGCATTTTGTTATAGTATCAGAAAACATGCAGAGAGGGATCTAATGGGAAAAGGAAACAACATATAAGAACAGATTGTCAGTGTAAGCACAGTGAGAACTGCTAGAGAAGAAAATCACTATGGATGGCTAGCTTTATGTATCCACTTGACTGGGCATGTGGGACAAAGTTGTTTGTTCATATATTATTGTAGCTGTTAGGTTTAAGGATGTAGAGCACAGGAACAACAGGAGAAAAAGAAAGTGACCTTACCTGACCTCAAAAGACTAGACTGTGTTTATTAGCACAGCAGGGGATGGCAGCCTTCCTGTGGGAGGGAGACGACTGCAAGGGGGAGAGGGGCTGGCAGCAGCTATAAAGGATTTGGGGGGCAGTGTTCTAGTTTCCTTTCAATTGCTGTAACAAAATACTCTGACCGACATTAGCTTGGGGAGGAAAGGGTTCATTCCTGGGTCACAGTTCATCACTGATGGAGCCCAAGGTAGGAAATCAGGACAGGAACATGGAGGCAGGAGCTGGAGCACAGGCCATGGAGGAACGCTGCTTACTGGCTTGGTCCCCTGGCCCATGCCCAGCCTGCTTTCTTATACTGTACATAACAGCCTGCCCAGGGGTGGCACCACCAAGAGTGGACTGAGCCTTCCCACATTACTCAACAATCACGACAATACTCCACAGACGTGGCCACAGGCCAGTCCAAGGGAGCCAATTCCCCAATTGAGGCCCCTTCAACCCAGGTGTGTCGAGTTGACACTAAACCTATCCAGCACAAGTGACAGCTGCTGCAGGAGAGATTTATTTCTGGTTATTCTTGTGGTTTCTCTCGGGACTCATCTGTGTGGCCCCTCTGGACACCCAGGCAGGGGGAAAGAAGAAGTCCCCAATATAGAATTGGACGGTCGAGGGACCAGACAGTCCATGGTCAGGGGTCCTAAGTTATGCCACTTTCCTTCAGTGGGTATGTCTGTGAGTGTGTTATTTTGATGTCTTCACGTTTAAATTCGCAGATAGCAATGTTGGTATATCTCACCCAGCCAGCTGAAGGCAAGAACAGAAGACTGGCTCAAGCTGGGCATGGTGGTGCACACCTTTAATCCTAGCACTCGGGAGGCAGAGGCAGTTAGATCTTTGTGAGTTCAAGCCCAGCCTGGTCTACAGAGTGAATTCCAGGGCAGCTGGGGCTAGAAGGAGACCCTGTCTCGAAAAAAGAAAAAAAAAAGACTGGTTCATGAATTGGAACAGGTGTCTGGTCCCTTAAGCTTTACATGTGTCCCTCAATAATCACACCCTAAGACTAGAGGTTATGGAAGAAGGGGGATTTAGAGATGATAGGTCATGAAGGTTGAACCCTCGTAGATGATATTGGTGCTCCTTTAAAGAGGAACTCCAGAGATCTCTCCCAGTAGATGATAGTTTCAACCTGACATGGGACCTCACAGAATATTCCCATCCTGGTGTATAGAATATACAGTCCTCAGTCTTCAAGAAATACATTTCTGATATTGAGAAGCTTCCATGGCTGTTACTTGGTCTCCTGAACTGACCAAGATTCACTCACTCCCTAGTTCAGGGGAATCCGACGCCCTCTTCTGCCCTCCACAGAATTGCATGACACAGGTGCACAGACCTATGTGCACATAAAAATAAATAAATAATTTTGCTTAAGTGCATAGCTTAAGGACTTTAGTATTATATTTGGTTCTGAACAGAGAATAATCCTTTTCACAGTTCTTATGCCTATTAGTCAATTAAAGAAGGCAGTTTTACCGGTTTTATAAGAGATTACCTCTATAATAGTTGTCTCCAATTTACAGTTGGGGAACGACCTCATCATCATCATATTTCTCCTTGTTCTATGGTGGAGAGGCAAGAAAGTCTCCCGTATTAAATCCTTTGTGGCACCTAGAAGGTAAGTTTCGTTAGGACTCATTATAAATAGTTGTTACAAGTAGGATCCACAGAGGGGTTCGGTGTTTATAGCAATCTGAGGCTTTTCTTCTTTTCAATGTTCAGATAGGTCAACCTTTCAGTTGGCACTTTCTGGTACATCCTACTCAATGCAAATCTGTATCTTTTCTTTCTCAGCCATTAAGTTGGTGACATTTTGNGTCTCGGATTCCCCTGGAACTGGAGTTCTCCTAGAATTGGAGTTACAGATGGTTCTTAGCTGCCATATGGGTGCTGGGGATCGAACCCGGCTCCTCTGCAAGAGCAGTTGGTGCTCTTAACCACTATGCTATCTCTCCAGGCCACAACAGAATATTCTAAAGGGAGATAGACATTCTATCCTGCAGGAGAGCTCATTAAAATGGGGGAGTAAATGACTCAATAGCTTCAGAAAGTCCCTGAAACTGACTAGATTCACTAGAGACCTGCTGTTCCAACATATACAAGCCCTGAGGACTACATGGACACTGTCAGGCAAACCAGACTGCCTACAAGGCTTCGTTCAGACCAGCTGAGCTGCGTAGAAAGGACAACCTGTCCAGCTGCCTGTGATCATATAGTGAGCTGCAGGTGTCCTGATTTCATGTGCTGTCACCCATGCTGGGGTGGGCTTTGGTGATGGTGATGTCTCTGCATCATTTCCGCTCCTCTAACCCCTCACCCATATTTCTATAAGTGACCCCAATAAAACTCATTGGTTCAACAAGTTGGACTTTGATGGTAGAATACTTCCTTTGGTCTGTGGTTGGTTCCCTACGGGATGAGTAGATATTTGTTCATTTCTACTGTTCCCCAGGAATAGTGTCCCACAACTGGAATCAAGTGAATTAATGCAGAACAATGAATCATGGTTCTTACATGTCTTTTTTCCCAATAGCTGTTCTATGTCTGTGAGCAGGGGTGCTGTGGTGCAGGTGAGACCCTTGTTAAGGCACAGATCAAAGGAGTCTACGTGATAACATAACAGACACCCGCAGAGACACCCCTGCAGAATGACTTGCCAAGCACTTGCACAAATGCATGAGTCAGACACACTCGAGTGCTGCACAACAACTTTAACAGATGGAGCACAGGAGCTCTGACCTCCCCAACTAAGGCTGCCCCAACAGTACAGAACTCAGCTAACCCTACATGCCTCTTACTTCTGTCTTATCCCTCTCCCCAAATTTCACTGTGACCCACAGCAGGAGGCAAGGGAACAGAGGGGCAAACTCTGTTATTGCATCACAGTTTGTGTCATCATCCACATAATAGGGTGGCCAGGCTCTGGGGGATGGACCCACACAGAAGGGAAGCTGGGGACACAAATTCGACTCTCTCTCTCTCTCTCTCTCTCTCTCTCTCTCTCTCTCTCTCTCTTTCTCATGTGTTTCTGTAATAAAGTTCATAGGTGAGGGTAGTAAGGGGGGAGGAGAAGGGGAAAGCATCTAATTACCATCAAAGTATATTGTATGAACGGCGGGCTCCAATTCCTCCTCCTCAGATCTCTGCAATGATTTCATAACCCAAACTAGCTAAACCCGCTAGCATAGATTGCTAAGCCCCTCCTCAGATGGTCCGCACCCATCTTCACCTGCCCACCTAGGACTCTGGTGAGTCTCTATTCCACTCCTCTGGCCCACCCCCACCCTGTCCCCTGCCAGCCTTGGACCCAGACCCTTGGAGCCTCTGCCTCAGGTCCCTGGACTAGCTTCCTAAGCCAGAACACCCGAACTCTACCACAGACTCCTTGGCTCCTGATCTGTCTGACACAGACCAGCCTCCTGCTAACCTGAATGGCCTGCCTACCACCAACCACCCAGACCAGTCTACTCTCCTGCAAGAACCTGAAACACGCACCAATTTATTATTCATACGTGAATAAAAAGCAATCAAGCTACATAATCAATGTAAATAGAATCAAAATTAAATTGAACAAAAGCAGAACAGAAGTTCATACTGGGCACATAACCAACATAGAACACCCTCATGACCAAACGGCAGTGCAAAAACACAATATGAATAAACAAGAGAATATGTCCTCCAAAAAACCCAACCAGTCCTACAGAAGTGCACTACAATAAGAACCATCCTGATGAACCCCAAGATACAAACTTTAAAAGAACAATTATAAACATGGTCAAAGAACTTAAAGAAATGCAGACAAACAATTCAAAGAACTCACAGAGAATAGGCATAAACTTGTGATGGAAGCTCAAGAATATACAATTATGTAGCTTAATAAAAAAATCTCAAAAATAATTCACAACTTGAAAAGTAAATTCACAAAAGAGATAGATACAGGGAAGAAAACCAAAACTGAAATGAACAATTGAAACAACAGGAGAAAGCCTCATGAATGAATGAAACAGAAAAGAAACCTGGGTGACAAAGTAGAGGATCTGAACTCTTTAATCAAAGACTGTGTAAAAATTTTAAAAACACAGGAATTGAATATTCAGGAAATGGACAATATGAAAAGACAGAATTACAGGCCTAAACAAGAAGGAAAAGAATCTCAAGCCAATGGGATTGAAAAGATATTTAACAACATCATAGAAGAAAATTTCCAGGATGGATCAGAGAGCAAAGGACCTGCCTCTAGGACAGATCAGAGAGTAAAGGACCCGTGTCCAGGATGGACCAGTGAGCTAAGGACCCACCCCCAGGATGGATCTGAGAGTAATGGACCCATTTCCAGGATGGCTGGAGAGTAAAAGATCTGCCTCCAGGATGGATCAGAGAGAGAGAAAAAAACAGAATTAATAGAACAAATATCTATCTATCATCTGTCTATCTATCTATAAAGAGATCTGTGTCCCCAGTTACCTCCAGAGAGATCTCATTGTGGGAGTCCTCTATAGGACTGATAGTGTTTTGTGGAGATTTCTTATTTTCTTTTCCCATGTTGTTGATTTTTCTTTGTGCTTTTGGCATGTGGATTTGATTCCTTTTGTTTGAAAAGAGAAAGAAAGAAAGAAAGAAAGAAAGAAAGAAAGAAAGAAAGAAAGAAAGAAAGAAAAAAGAAAGAAAGATTGATTCCCTAAATTAAGGAAAGACCTACCTATACAGATTCTAGAAGTGCATAGAACACCAACTAGACATGGCCAGAACAGAAACTCTCCACAGCATATCATAATAAAAACATTAAATGTACAGAGCAAAAAGAGGGTACCGAAAGTTGCTAGAGAAAAACAAGATACATAGGAAAACACATAGGAATTTCATCTGACTTTTCAATGCAAACTGTGAAAGCCAAAAGGCTCTGGACCAAAGTATTCCCAGTTATAATGACTATAGATGCCAACCCCAAATATTTTATCCAGCAAAACTATCTATCATGGTTGAAGGGGAGCAGAACATTTTTTCATGACATGAATTGGCTGAAAGAATTCATGTCCATCAAACCAGTCCTACAGGAAATACTTGAAGCACTACAAAGAACCGAAGATAGGAATGAATGTATGAGAGAGGCTACAGAAAGAAGACAAAGAAAGGTTTAATAATGGAGACACAAAATAGAGCCAAAAGCACAAACAAAGTAAGATGATGTCATCCAATACACATCTTCCAATATTAACACTAAATACAAGTGCCCTCAACTCCCCTATCAAAAGACACAGGCTAGTGGAATGGATCAAGAGAAAGAAAACCTAACTTTTTGTTGTCTTCAAGAAACTCATCTCACTTTCAAGGATAGATACTAACTTATGGCGAAAGGATGGAAAAAATATTCCAACCAAATAACTCTATGAAGCAATCAGGTGTTGCAATTCTAATATCTGACAAAATAGACTTCAAATTAAAACTAATCAGTAGAGATAAAGAGAGACACTTCATCCTAATCAAAGGAATAATTGATGAAGAGGATATTACAATCATGAACATATGTACATCAAACACTGATATGCCCAGTTTCATAAAGTAAATAATCCAGGACTATTAGACACAGGTTCATCTCAACCCAGCAATAGTAGGAGACTTCAATAACTCAATATCTTCAACAGATAGGTCAGCTGAACAAAGAATAATGGAGAGATATTTGAAATAAATAACATCTTACATGAAATACACCTAACAGAAAACTAACTACAGAATACTCCACCCAAGCATCAAAAGAACATGTATTCTACTCAGCAGCCCATGCAAGTTTTCCAAAATTGGCCACGTTCTCGGGCACAAAACAAATCTCAAAAAAAAAAAACAAAAAAATTGAAATATGTGGTTGATTTTGGAGAATGTTCCATGGGGCACTCAGTGAAAAGTATATTCTCTGGCGTTTGGGTGGAATATTCTGTAGATATCTGTGAAGTCCGTTTGGTGTATTGTACTGTTCAGTTCAGATGTCTCTTTTTTCTTTGTCCAGTTGACCTATCTAATGGGGTCAGTGGGGTATTAAAATCCCCCACTATTAGTATGTTGGGATCAACCTGTGCCTTGTGGTCCTGTAGAATTGTTTTTATAAAGTTCAGTGCACTGGACTTTGGTGCATATATATTCATGACTCTGAAATCTTCATGGCTAATGGATCCTTTGATAAGGATATAGTGGCCCTCTTTGTCTCTTCTGATTAGTTTTACATCAAAGTCTATTTTGTGTGATATTAGAATAGCAACCCCTGCTTGCTTTTCGGTACCATTTGCTTAGAATATTTTTCCATCCTTTCACTTTAAGTTGGTGTCTATCCTTGAGGGTAAGATGGGTTTCTTGTAGACAGAATATAGATGAGTTCTGTTTCCTAATCCATTCTCCCAGACTATGTTTTTTGATTGGAGTGTTCAGCCCATTAATATTTAAAGTTATTATGAGAGATGAGTACTGCTTCCTTTCACCTTATTTTCTGTTTCCATTCTTGGTCTAGATTTGTATTTCTGCAGTTATCCTTTTATTCATTACTCTCTCTAGCCGCTTGAGGATAGTTGCTCCTTTCCTCTGACCTTTGAATAGCTTCGAGTATTTTTCTGAAGGGTTGGTTTCCTGGACATGAATTATTTCATCTTGTTTATGGCATGAAAGATTTTTCTTTCTCCTTCAACTATAATTCACATTTTTGCTGGGTATAGAAATCTGGGTTGGAATCTATAGTCGTTTTAGTACTGGGAATATTTGGTCCAAGTTCTTTGGGCTTTCATTGTTTGCGCTGAAAAATCAACTGTAATCTGATGGGTTTTCCTTTATATGTAACTTGTTGGTTTTCTCTTGTGGCCTTCAGTAATTTGTCTTTGTTTTGGGCATCAAATACAAAAGGATTGAAATAATTTCATGCATACTATAAGACCACAGTGCAATAAAGCTTAATATCAAACAAAAGAAAAAAAGAACCTTACTATCAATACCAGAATAAGCCCAACTGTCCACAAGAACACAAGGAGACTAAACAACACAGCCCTGAATAATGAATGGGTCAAGGAAGAAATTAAGAAAGAAAAACATTCCTGGAACTAAATAAAAAAGACAATACAAAACAGCAAAACCTATGGGATACTTTAAAACCACTCCTAAGAGGGAGGTTTATAGCCCTCAGTGCCTACATTAAAAAAGCAGAAAGAGGACAAATAAATGAACTAACACTGCAGCTAAAATCACTTGAGAGACAACCACAAATGAACCCTAAACCTCACAGACAGGAAGAAATCACAAAAATCATAGCAGAAGTCAATGAAATAGAAACAAAGAAAACAATACAAAGAATCAATGAATCCAAAAGCTGGTTCTTTGAAAGGATAAACAACATAGATAGACCCCTGGCCCAGTTAACCAAAAGAAAGAAAGAGCAACTCCAAATCAGTAGTATTCATGATGAAAAAGAAATATCACAAGAGACAGGGGGAAAAAAGGAGGGAACATTCCTCAATATAATCAAAGCCATATACAACAAGCCCACAGCCAGCATCATCCTAAGTAGAGAGAAGTTAGAAGCAGTCCCCTTAAAGGCAGGAATCCAGCAAGGCTGCCCCCATCACCACTCCTCTTCAATATAGTACTTGAAACACTTGCCAGGGCAATAATACAAGAAAGAGAAAATAAAGGAGTACTAATTAGAAAAGAGGAAGTCAAGCTATCCCTTTTTGCAGATGATATGATAATTTACCTAAGGGATACTAAACTCCACCAGAAAACTCCTAGAAATGATTAAGACTTTCAGTAAAGTGGCAGGATACAAAATTAACTTACAAAAATCAGTAGCCTTTTTTTACACCAACAACAAGCAACCAGAGAAGGAATACAAAAAAATAGCTACAATACACTCACAATAGCTACAAAAACAATAAAATACCTAGGAACAAACTCAAAGACACCAAAGATCTCTACAAAAAAATTTTAAACCCCTGAAGAAGGAGATTGAAGAAGACATCAGAAGATGGAAAGACCTCCCATGCTGATGGATTGGAAAAATTAATATAGTAAAAATGCCCATCGTATCCAAATTGATATACAGTTTCAATGCAATCCCAATTAAAATCCCCAAGAGTTTATTCACAGACTTGGAAAGAAAATCCTTAAATTCATATGGAAAAATGAAGACCCCAAATAGCTAAAGTGACCCTGACCAAAAAGTGCAATACAGGGGGGAATCACTATACCAGTCTTAAAACTATATTACAGGGCTATAGTCATAAAAACAGCCTGGTAGTGGCACAAAAACAGACCCGTAGAACAATGGAACAAAATTGAAGATCCAAACTTGAGCACATACAATTTCAGCCACCTCATATTTGACAAAGGGGCCAAACAAACTCAGTGGAGGAAAAATAGCATCTTCAGCAAATGGTGTTGGCAAAACTGGATCACCATTTGTAGAAGAACAAAATTAAACCCCTACCTCTCACCCTGTACAAAAATCAACTCCAAATGGATCAAAGACCTCAACATGAAACCCGAAACCCTGAAGGTGATAGAAGAAAATGTTGACAGAAACCTACAAGACATAGGTGTAGGAAAAGACTTCCTAAATCAAACAGCAGCTGTGCAGGAAATAAGGTCAACATCTGACAAGTAGGACCTCGTCAAACTCAAAAGCTTCTGTACAGTGAAAGAAACAAGGAAGTAAAGAAAAATACCACAGAGTAGGAAGAAACCTTCACCAGTGATACATCTGACAGAGCATTAATGTCCAGAATATATAAACTACTCAAAAAACAAAGACATAAGAAAACAAATGACCCACTCAAGAGATGGAGTAAAGAGCTGAACAGAGAGTTCACAGAGGTGGAAATAAAGATGGATGAGAAACATCTTTAAAAGTGTTCAACATCATTAATAATTAAGGAAATACAAATTAAAACTACTTTAAGATATCATCTCACTCTGATAAGACTGTCTAGAATCAGGAAAACAAATGATACCAAATGTTGGAGAGGTTGTGGGGAAAGAGGAACAATCATCCAATGGTGGTAGGATTGTAAACTCATACAACTACTATGGAAAGCAGTGTGGAGAACCCTTAAGACTCAAAATGAGCCTACCACCTGACCCATTCATAACACTCCTGGGTATATACCTACAAGACTCATCCTACTGCAAAGATACATGCTCATCTGTTTATTGCAGTTCTCTTCACAATAGCCAAGAGCTGGAACCAACCCAAATGCCCCTCAACCAATGAATGAATGGATAGGAAAAAAATGTGGTACATCTACACAATGGAGTTCTATGCAGCAGTAAGGAAAGATGATATCATGAACTTTGCAGGTAAATGGATGGAACTAGAAGACAGTATGCTAAGTGAAGTAACACAGTCCCAGAAAAACAAACAACAAATGGTATCCCTCATCTATGGATGCTATCACCAAATACCTAATAGTAAGGCAAACTGAGCAATATATATATATTTTTTTTTTACCTGAAAGCAACTATAACATTATAATGTGAATACCTTAATGGGATCTAGAATTAACCTACCACTTGTTTTCAGACTTCGTAATTGTGGTATATGGGGGGAAGGGTATGTAAGCATACTTTAGGGTAATATAAAATTAAAGGGGGAAAATGTGAATTCCAAAAAAAAAGAAAGACATATATGGCAGAATGCATGAGCTCTGAAGGGGAGGGGCAAGGAAGGAGAATTAGGAAGTACACAGAATTTCAATAAAAAATGAAAAAATTGAAATAATTCCATGCATTCTATCAGACCACAGTTCAGTGGTTTATAGTGAACAGAAAAAGCAGCTCAGGGCTGGAGAGATGGATTAGCGGTTAAGAGTGCTGACTGCTCTTGCAGAGGACCTGGGTTCGATCCCCAGCACCCACATGGCGGTTGAAAACCGTCTTTAACTCCAGTTCCAGGGGAATATGACACCCTCTTCTGACCTCCGTGGCATTGCATGACATGGGCGCACAAACCTACATGCAGACAGTACATTCATACACATATGAAAATAAATAGAATTTTTTTAAAAAAATTTTTAAAAAGAAAAAGAAGCTCTAGTAAATATGCAAATGCATGGATAGTAAACAACACACTCCTGAAAACAACACAACAAAACCTCTGGGACACCTTAAAAGCAGTCTTAAGACAGATGTTTATAGCTCTTAGTGCCTACATTAAACCTAGTAGACAAGAAGGAATAACAAAAGTCAGCAGAAATTAATGAAATAGAAACAAAGAAAACAATAAAAAGAATCAATGTATATAAGAGCTGGTTCTTTACAGACCCTTAGCCCAGTTAACCAAGAGATAGAAAGAGCAAATCCAAATTAACAAAATCAGCAATGAAAGAGCAAACATCACAACAGACAATAAGAAATCCGGAATATTATAAGGGACTATGTAAAAAACCTAGACTGTGTTAACTTTGAAAATCTAAAGGAAATGCATGAACTTCTAGCCTTTCCTGCACGTAATGGTTCTGCCAAAACTACCATCCAGGGACTTACAGAATGCCTTATCCACCGTCACAGTATTCCTCAGAGCATCGCTTCTGACCAAGGAACTCACTTCACAGCCAAAGAAGTGTGACAGTGGGCCCATGGTCATGGTATCCACTGGTCTTACCATGTTACCCACCACCCAGAAGCAGCTGGCTTAATAGAACAATGGAATGGCCTCTTGAGGACACAGTTACAGCGCCAATTAGGTAGCAATACCCTGGAGGGCTGGGGCAAGGTTCCCCAGCAGGCAGTATATGTTTTGAATCAGTGCCCACTATATGGTACTGTTTCTCCTACAGCCAGAATTCATGGGTCCAGAAACCAAGGGGTGGAAGTGGGAATGATTCCACTCACTATCACCCCTAGTGACCCAGTAGGAAAATTTTTGCTTCCAGTGCCCACAACCTTGAGTTCTGCTGGTCTAGAAGTTTTGGCTCCAAAGGAGGGAGTGCTTTGGCCAGGAGACACAGCAAACGTTCCATTGAACTGGAAGCTAAGAATTCCCCCTGGCCACTTTGGGCGTCTACTGCCCTTAAGCCAACAGGCTAAGGAAGGAATAACAGTAGGAGGAAGAGTGATTGATCCAGACTACCAAGGGGAAATTGGACTTTTTCTCCACAATGGGGGCAAGGAAGATTATGTCTGGAAGGCAGGAGATGCTGTAGGGCGCCTTCTGGTGCTACCATATCCTATGATTAAGGTCAATGGGAAACTCCAACAACCCAAACCAGACAGGACAATAAATGGCCCAGACCCTTCAGGGATGAAGGTATGGGTCACTCCTCCAGGGAAAGAGCCAAGACCTGCAGAGGTGCTTGCTGATGGCGGAGGAAATACAGAATGGGTAGAAGAAGGTAGTCATAAATATCAGCTGAGGACCAGTTGCAGAAATGTGGATTATAATAGATATTAACTTTTGTCCTATTTGGTTAAGAATGTGCTTGTTCATATATATACATATATTAAGCAGATACTTGTGTTGTTCCCTTTTGAATGTGCAACTGAGACAAGTGTTAAGTGTTGTCATATTTAGGTTATTAGATACTGAAGGACGAAGAGTTCCTCAAGGACATTACCACCTACTCTAAGATATAATGTTTTGCGATTGCACATGGGACACTTATAACATGTTAGGTGGAATTATGAACTCGCCATTGTTTGCATTTGACATTTAAGCATAACATAAGGAGAGGCTATTTATTGGGTGTCAAGTTGACAAGGGGTGGACTTGTGATGGTTAATCCTGGGTGTCAACTTGACTGAACTAAGGAACAAATAAGAGGAAAAGGATCTTCGGATTGGACTACCTCAAGCTGGATGGCCCACCCCAAATGTGAGCATTACCTTCTGCCAGCAGGCAGTTTAAAAGGCCATGGCAGAGGGAGCTGGTCCCTTTTTTCTGCGGCTTGCCTCTCTCTCACTGATTAGTTTGTCTTGCTGCTGTGATCAACCCTTCAGATCCCAGCATGTACTGAGACCAGCAGATCTCCTGGAATCCATCAGGCCTTCAGCCCTAGATTGGGACTACTGAGACATCCAGCCTTTCAGACTGAGCAGTTCCCTGGATTCTCAGCCTCTCCAGTGCAACGTGGCTATTGTTGGACTCCTTGAACTCTGTCACATGAGCAAATCAATAAATTTGTAAATAGCTATATATTTGTCTTGTTGCTTCTGTTTCTTCAGAGAACCCTGACTAATACAACCACCAAAATTTAAACAAAAAGAGATCAACAGCTTAAACAGACCCATAACAAATGGATAAACTGAAACAGTAATACAAAGCCTCTCAACTAAAAAAAAAAGCCCAGGACCAGATGGATTCACAGTAGAATTCTGCCAGACATTCAAAACCCTATAATCAATACTGATTAAATTATTCAGAGGGAATAGAAACAGAAGGAGAACTCCCAAACTCCTTCTAAGAAGCCAGCATCACTCTAATACCAAAACCAGAAAAGAGATAACAAAAGGAAAACTATAAGCCCATATCCTTTATGAACATAGATGCAAAGATACTCAACAAAATACTCACAAACCACATACATACACAATCAAAAAATCATCCACCACAATCAAGTCTACTTCATTACAAAGATGCAGGAATTGTTCGATGTGTGTAAGTCAATAAATGTCATAAAATATATAAATGGACTTGGAGACAAAAACTGCATGATCATCTCACTAGATTCAGAAAAGACCTTTGACAAAAGCCAACGTGGGTTCATGTTCAAAGTCCTAGAAGGAATTGGTGTAGAGGAAACGTAACTCAACATAATTAAAGCTATATATAACAAACCCACAGCCAACATCATTCTAAATGGAGAAAAATTGAAAGCATTCCCATTAAAATCAGGAACCAGTCAGGGCTGTCTACTATCTCCATTCCTTTTCAATATAGTGCTTGAAACTCTTGCTCTAGCAATAAGACAAAAGAAGGAAATTAGAATACTAATTGGAAAAGAAAATGATGATATGATATTATACACTAAAGATCCCAGAAATTCCACCAGAAAAGAACTAGAAATTATTAATACTTTTAGTAAAGTGGAAGGTTACAAAATAAAGTTATAAAAATTGGTAGCTCTTTTACATGTCAGTAACAAGCAACCAAAAAAAGCATTCAAGGAAACCCTCCCATCCACAAAACCCTCAAAAATATATTTAAGAATAAAACTACCCCTTGGGCTGGAGAGATGGCCTAGCGGTTAAGAGCACCGACTGCTCTTACAGAGGACCCGGGTTCGATCCCCAGTACCCACATGGTGGCCGAGAAGCATCTGAAACTCCAATTCCAGGAGAACTCCAGTTCCAGGGGAATCCGACACCATCTCCTGACCTCCGCGGCATTGCACGCCACGGGTGCACAAACCTGCATGCAGACAGTACATTCATACACATACAGAAATAAATTTAAAAAAATAATAACACTACCCCCAAAACATCAAAGATCTCTACAATGGAAATTTCAAATATTAAAAGAAAGAAATAGAGGAAGACACTAGGAGATGGAAAAATCTACCATGCTCATGGACTGGTAGAATCAATGTTGTGAAATGACCATCTTACCAAAAGCAATTTATAGATTCAATGCAATGCCAATCAAAATGTCCACGACATTCTTCACAGAGCTAGAAAAAAAAAATAATACTAGAATTCATATGGAATCAAAAAAGGCCCCGGATTGCCAAAGCAATCTTGGGTAAAAAGAACAATTCCAGGGAGATCACCATACCAGATCTCAGGTTATATTACAGAGCTATTAAAACAGCATGGCACTGGAACAAAAACGGACAGACAGATCAAAGTATCACAAGAGAGGATCTAAACATGAGTGCATGCAATTTCAGCTACCTGACATTGACAAAAGTTCCAAGAACATACACTGGAAGAAAGACAGCATCTTCAAGAAATGGTGTTGGCAAAACTGGATCTCCACCTGTAGCAGAACGAAAGTATATCCCTATCTTTCACCCTGCACAAAAGTCAACTTCAAATATATCAATATAAAACCTGAAACTCTGAAACTGCTAGAGGAAACATGGGCAGTGCCCTACAGGATATAAGGATGGGAAAGGACTTGCTAAATCGGACATCATCTACTCATTAAAGTCAACAATCAATAAGTAGGACCTCATTGGGCTACATGGCTTCTGTAGAGCAATGCAAGGGAAGAGAAAAACCACTGAGTGGGAGAAAATGTTTACCACCTACACATCCGACAGAGGATCAATATCCAGAATATTCAAAGAATTCAAAAAACTAAGTAGCAAGAAAATAAATGACCCAATAAAAATATGGACTATAGACCTGAACAGAGAGTTCTCAAATGAAAAAATAAAAATGGTTAAGAAACACCTTAAAAAGTGCTCAACATCCTTAGTAATTAGAGAAAATGGATAAAAACCACTTTAAGATTCCATCTTACCCCAGTCAGATAGGCTACAATCAAGAGAATGAAAGACTCGAGATCCTGGTGAGGATGTATAGAAAGGAAAACGCTCACTGCTGGTGGGAATGCAATCTAGAGCAACCACTATGGAAAGCAGTATGGAGAACTCGCAAAACACTTAAAATGAATCTACCATATGATCCAGTTACACCACTCCTTGGCATATACCCAAAGGTCTCATCCTACTGCAGAAATACCTGTACATTCATGTCTGTTGCTGCTCTCTCCACAGTAGCTAATAAATGGAAACAACTTAAATGTCCCTCTACTAATGAATGGACAGTGAAAATGTGGTACATCTACACAATGGAGTTCTACTCAGCCGTAAGGAAAGATAAAATTACAAAATTTGCAGGTGGGTGAAAGCTGCAATGGATATAGATAGGGTTTATACTACACTAAGTGAAGTAACACAAACACAGAAAAGCAAGCACGTATGTTCTCCCTCATTTGCAGACTGTACACCAATCCCTTATATGAGAGTATATATCTTGATGTGACACTAGGAGCCAGGAAAATGGAAAGGAGACATGGAGGTAAAGGAAAAGAAAGAACCTGAAAGAAGGGGATAGGAACAGATGTTATGGGGAGAGGAGGTGGGGAAGGTGGGAGTGTTCTGCTGGGAGGGGAGGAGGGGAGGACATAGAGGGGGGCCACAGTGGGGAGGAGGTTAACTCAGGAGAGGAAGGATGGTGGGAGGCAGGTGTTATGGAGGGGGTAACGGGGTCACTGGAACTGGGGATGGAGGAGAGAGGTCAGATAGGATGAAGGAAGAATGGAGACGAATGCATATTGTGGAGCTGGGGGACCCAGAGGGAAATAGGAAGCCCCCAAAACCTCCTGAGATTTCCACATACACTGTCTGAACACTGGTGTGCATGCCCGGGGATGGCATGGCAAAAAAAAAACAACAACAAACAGACAGGAGAGACCTCGCTTTGAGTGGCTGGTGAGAGTGTCCAAGAGACTGCCAAAATAACACAGGTTATTGCCAGAACCCTTGGTTATCTTCCAGAACTGGAAGATAAGACCTTACTGCTAAAGACAGGACATACTTCCGATACAGGACTTGGAACAATGGAGCAACTTATCTCCAAGCCTTCCACCTGAAGTCTAGCTCTCAACGTGCACACTGCTAAGGGATGAAATCAATCAGTGGAACAACCCAGCCCTAAAGTCTAATAACTGTAACAAACAGCTCAGCAAACTATCTCTATCAGTGCAGTAGTGGTACTGTTTATATGAGGGTAATTAATAGCTATGTAATTGGACTTTAAAGTCCTCTCAAAAGGAGTAAACTCGTGAATGGCGCTGTAAACACAGCCAAATATACCTGGCTGGAGAGGACATCAAGCCTAGAGCAAACCCAATCTCTATCATATCTCTAGACAAATGCAATTTCTTACTATATGCTAAATATGGATCTTTATGTTTACAGAGAAGCATACTGTACCCCACTCATCAAAGAAGCTTCTTTTTGCAACCGACAAAGGCTACTGCAGAATCCTACAACTGGTCAGACACAGAATATGCGTCTGAGAGTTGCCCAGTCCTAGGTGACACGTCTACAGTTGAACCTTTACACTCAAGGCTCAGGGAACATGGCAGAATAAGGGGTAGAGAGAGAACTGGTGCATCCCCAGCTCTCTCCAGTGACACTTCCATACACAACAGAGTGCGGTGCACACAGAAGGCCACAACTGGCAAAGTTTTAAAGAATAAGAGACTGCAGAGTTTGTGTCCCTGGATACAACACCTACATTGGATCTCATCACCCATGACTCACGGACCATTGTGGAAGAGGGAGCAGAAAGATTGTCAGAGATGGTGCTGGTTCATGAACAGAGGGAACAGAGGCTTTCGGCCCACTGGAAGCTAGCACGTGTGAACATGTGGCAATCATGGCATTGAGCACAGGACCCATGCCAACTCAATCAGACAAGGGCCCAGAGTGAATCAAAAGAAGTGGGTGGGAAGGTCAGCCCTAGACCAGAAACCATTGGAGACTGATTTCCACTGAGTGAGGACGAGCAGGCCTTACTTACAATCTCTATATATTAGTCACTTTTCTGTTGCTGTGATAAAACACCATAACCAAGGAACTTATAAAAGGAAGAGTTTATTTGAGCTTACGATTGATGGTTCCAGGGAATTAGAGTCCATTGTGGTGGGAGGCATGGCAGCTGGAGCTGGAGCAGCAAGCCGAGGGTCACATCTCACAAAGAGCACAGGAAGCCAAGAGAGAGAGCAACTGTAGACCACGAGGCTTGTTAAACTCACTAAGCCTGCCCCCAATAACGTACTTCCTCCAGCATGGCCACACCTTCTAAGACCTCCAAAAATAGTGCCACCAACTGGAGACAAAATATCTGAATACTTACGGCCTATGGGGGACACTCATTCAAACCACCACACTCTAGATAGGCAGGTTAGACTTCAGTGGATGAATTTGCCATGAAAGACATCTAGGTAGGACTTAACACATAGGGCAGAATAGATGAGGTCTGGTGGGGGGTTGTAGGGGAATGGATGGGGAGGGGGGTCTAAATTTGATTAAGAACTGATATATGAAATGTACAAAAGCTCAATAAATTTTTTTAGTTTAAAAATAAAATGAGGGGCTGGAAGATGGCTCAGCAGTTAAAAGCACCTCTTGCAGAGGACCCAGGTTCGATTCCCAGCACCCACATGGCAGCTAAGAACCATCTTTAACTCCAGTAACAGGGGAATCTGACACCCTCTTCTGACCTCTGTGGCATTGCACAACACGGGTGCACCAACCTACATGCAGACAGTACATTCCTACACATACTAAATTAATTAATTAATTAAAAAATATTTAAAAATAATATCAAAAAACCCAAAATGAAATAAAACTATAGTGATTGGGGCAATCAAGCAAAAATAGGAAACATGGATAGAACGTTTCTTTGAACAAGCAATCCTACAAACACAAGAAATCGCTGCCTTTCCACCTGTTTTATGGATCCAGAATGTCTGTCCCAAAACTTTCTGTTCCTTTTTCAGTCTTTTTTTTTTTTTGAGACAGGGTCTCATTATAGCCCCAGCTGGCCTGGAACTCTGTAGACCAGGCTGGCCTTGAACTCACAGAAATCCACCTGCCTCTTGCCTTCCAAGTGCTAGGATTAAAAGTGTGTACCACCATGCCCGGCTTTAAGGTGGTTCTTAGCCGCCATGTGGGTGCTGGGAATCAAATCCAGGTCTTCTGAAAGAGCAGTTGGTGCTCTTAACTGCTGAGCCATCACTCCAGCCCTTGCTCCAGCCCTCCTTTTTCAGTCTTCTTACTGCAGTTTCTGAAGCCCCTGTTCCAGATCACACTCCAACTTTATTGTTTCCACTAAAAACAACCTGAGAAGAACTTTAAATAGCAGAATTCAGAACTGGGTTGGGCTGAGGGTAGGGAGGGGCCTTGAGACTTCCAGGCTGAGGCGTGTGGTATGTGTGAGATTCTCTTTCCATAGGATTTCCCTCTACTGTTTTCCAAAACAGCCACGTGGGAAAGATGTTGTAACAAAAAAATTTCCTATTTAGTATTTCATCACTCATCTAATCTAGTCATGAGATGGGAGGGTGCTTGCGTAGGTGGAGGACTTTTATTTATTATATGTCAGAGCACAAGGCCTGGGATCCCGTTCTGCTGCTCTCTACCCCTGCAGCTCTGCAGCCTCGCCAGAGCCATGGTGCTCAAGAACTCACTCGGTAAGGAAACCCCAGTGCAAGGACACGTATCTGTATTGACACCCTCTCCTTTACAAACTCTGAACCTTAAATTCAGTCCTCCCGTCCCTATTCTGTTTGATTTCCCACCTTATCAGCCCTGCCTGTTTTACAATTTCCTTGTCTCTGACTTTCAGAAATTTCCCTCTGGGCAGAGCTCTGCCTGCAACTCTTCATCTGTCAGCCCAGGCCCAGTATTCTGCCCACAATCAGTCTCCAAATCCACTGAGCCATTGACTCAACCAAAGCAGCTCAGCAGCGCCACCCTGTGGCCGCTGGCTGCCCTCTGCGCATGCTCATTCTCACTCACTCCCCTCTTTCTCAGCGGCTGTCTTGGTCTTCATTTTTGCACTCCTGTGCTCAGACTCAGAAGGAGCCACAGATGAGAATGAGCAAAACGACAAGGGAGACAGCTCAGTGGACGGGAGTCCAACTGTCCTTCAAGCGACCTCAGCGCTGACTCTTCTAGATAATGCCCTGTGGCTATGCCAGCCGGTGCCCATGTGTGGGAACCATAGCTACAACCCCTTGGAGCAGTGCTGTGATGGTGATGTCATCCTGCCCCTCAATGGCACTCGGCTCTGTGGCGCCAGCTGCACTTACTGGCCATGCTTCCAGCTCTGCTGCCTGGAGTCCCCTGCCTCCCAGACTAAGGTGGTGAAGTTCAAGGTCCCAGGCTCGAAGCCCAACTGCACATCCTCCCCCATCGCCAGGGTCTGTGCCCTGGTGAGGATCTTACCATGGTCAAGTCTGGGGAGGAAGCGGCAGGGAGAGAGCATGTGTGTCTGTGTTCCACAGTGTGTAGAGTCACCGCTGAGGCCCCATCTGTGGGTGGGTAACTAAGAGGCCCTCGTGTCTCTGTCTCACACCTCATTCTTCCACCATCTCTCCCTCTTTTAAAAGAATCCTACCCAGCAAGATCTCAACCAGATCTGACGACCGTGGAAAGCATACTTCAAGGTCAGCCCAGAGTTTAATTTTTTCGATATATATTTTTTTGAATGTTCATTCCATACAAAATATCTTAATCATCTTTACACCCCCAGCCACATGCCCATAGTCCCCCACCCATTTCATTCATTCTGTCATGGGCACAAGACCCAAGCAAAATCAATCAGACAAAAACCCAGCATAGGTAACTGGGGAAATGGGCTACAGACCCCAGCCTTAGCTGAAGAACTATTGGCAGCTGATTACTGCTGGGGGTGGGGCGTTTGACCATGTTTAAGGGAGAGAATCTAGGCAAGCTGACTAGACACAGGAGATGAATTCTGGGTAACTCCAACAAATGCCTATATAATCATCACATATGCATCAAAATTATGACCTCTGGGAATAAACTGTATGTTAATTCCAAAATATGTTTAGGAATTCACATTTCCCCTTTAATATTATATTACTCTAAAATATGAATACATACTTTCCACCCATATACAGTAATTACAGAGTCTGAAAATAAGTGGTAGGTCAATTCTAGAGCCTGTTAAGAGATTTACATTATAACAACACAGTTGCTTTCAGATAAAAAGAAATATAACAATAGTGTTGTTCAGCTTGCCTTTCAACTGGGGATTTGGTGTTAGCATCCACATCCGAGGGAAACCATTCCCCATTTGTTTTTCTGGGACAATGTTACTTCACTTAGCATAATGGCTTCAAGTTCCGTCCATTTACCTGCAAAGTTCATGATGTCATCTTTCTTTACTGCTGAATAATACTCCATTGCATAGATGTACCACATTTTTGTCATCCACTCGTCTGTTGAGGGCCACTTGGGTTGGTTCCAGCTCTTCGCTATTGTGAAGAGAGCTGCAATAAACATAGATGTGCTTGTATATTTGTGGTAGGATGAGTCTTGTGGGTATAAAATCAGTAGTGGTATGACTGGGTCAGGTGGTAGGCTCATTTTGAGTCTTTTAAGTGTTCTCCACACTGCTTTCCATAATGATTGTACGAGTTTACATTCCCACCAGCAGTGAGTGGGTAGAACTTGATATTTTATAATCAGTCAGTGTGAAGTTTCTTTGGCTTCTGTTATGCTGTTATTTTACTTTTGAAACAATGTCTCAAAATAGCCACTATGAAAACACAGCAAGGGGAAGGTTGGATTTATCAATGGCATCCAAGGACTGCTCTTACTCCCTTCTCAGGAGACTGGCATTGATTTCCTTCGTGCCTGTCAGCCTTGCTTACCTGCTGGGGTCCTTGTATTGGAGGACTCAGTGTCCCCCACTAAACTCTAAGACCCAGAGGGGCAAGACCTGAGACTAAGTCACAATCGTGTCTCTGGTAACAACACAGAGCAAGTGTTCGAGTATACTGAATGAATGAATGAATGAATGAATGAATGAATGAATGTGAACGAATGGTAAGATATGATTCTATGCCAAGTCCAGGTAATATCTCATCAAGCTGTTTGTCCCTCCACAGTGAGAACTGGATTCTGCAGTTCTTCAAATTGCCTCTCTTCCAGCCCAGTCTCACCTTCCATGTGAAGCTACTGTTCCGAGGAGCCCCACAGGGTCATTTGCAGGGGTAGGTCCAAGGATCTTCTCCACAGAGGATGCCTCCACTACACCCCACGAAAAGGGGCTCATACACTCTGTCTAGGATGTTAAGAGCCCAGGCTAGCAGCAGCAATAGTAACAACAACCTGCCAAGGGGCAATAAAATGACTACATCTCAGCACTGACTCAGCTCCTGAGACCATCACCCTTTGTCTGCGAGTGTAAGGAACTGGATGTTACACGATTAGGAGGGCTACTTACAGAAGGAAAGAGAAATACAGCATAGTGCGCACCATCAGCTTCCGGCAGGGAGGAGATCCTCGGCTCCCACAGTGCTTCTTGCATAAGAATCCTTGCTCCCATCCTTGCAGCAGAACAAGCAGCAGCCGGGGGAGGCACATTACCAAGCCTCTAATCTGACCCGTGGTGGGACATGATCTGTTTGAGAGACTGGTCATAGTGGGCACCTCTCCTCACTCCCAGAATGTCACCAGTACAAACTTAGGTGATGAATTTGACCCACATTTTACAATATTCCAGACATCATTTTGTTTTCCCATTTTTATTCTTTTTTAACGATTTTTATTTTATTATTTTTAAATTTTTATTTATTTTTATGTGTATGACTGTACTGTCTGCGTGTAGGTTTGTGCACCCGTATTGTGCAATGCCACAGAGATCAGAAGAGGGTGTCAGATTCCCCTGGAACTGGAGTTAAAGATGGCTCTTAGCCACCATGTGGGTGCTGGGAATTGAACCTGGATCTTCTCCAAGAGTAGTTGGTGCTCTTAACTTCTGAGCCATCTCTCCAGCCCCCATTTTTATTCTTTAATGTTCATGTGCATATGTATTGCACATGGCACGTGTCAAATAAGAACATTTTCACTAGAGTATATAGTATGTGGTTGGCACATGCTTCTGCACAAACTTGGTGAACCAGCATGTTTTATCGGGGTTACTTACAGGGATGTGGGTGAGGGTTCACTTACAGGCACATACTGAAAGACAACTGGGTCACCAGTAGACCACCACAGTATGGGTGACAGCTCAGGAATGTGAGAAACACAGAGCTCACTGCACGACCTCAGGCACCTTGATGGGTCCCAGAGCATCGTTTTCAGACAGATCGGGGGATCTGAGCCCCTCCCAAGCAGCCCAGCTGGTCTCTGCTTCTTCCAGACAGCTTGGCTGGTGTGAGCCTCTTCTAGGCATCCCTGCTGGACTGTGTCTCTCAGCACACCTTAGGACTTACATATGCTTGGGGAGGAAGGGACCGGTGAATCCAGTCAGTTTCAGGGACTTCTTGAAGCTTTGGAATTGTCTACTTCTTGAGTTTTACTGCAGGTCCTTTAGACCACCTTGCATCTTAGTGAGCATCCCTCCAGGATGGAAGGATTTTACATTGGGGGAAATTGCTGCTCAGTAATGTCATATAAACACACATGATGTTATGTATCTGTATGAAATCTAGGGGCCACGTAAGAGGAACACACACAATATTTCCCTCTTGACTCTGGTTAGTTTTCTTAATATGGTGATCTGTGGGTGTGTCTATTTTTCTTCGAGAAATGTAGCTTTCTTCTCAATGATTGCAAAAATTGTACTGTGTGTATGTATCACTTCTCTCTACCCAGTGGTCTGTTACTGGACACCAAAGTTGGTTCCATAACTCAGCTGTTGTGAATAGTTCTGTAATAAACATTGATGTGCAAGTCTCTGTGACATGTTGCCTCGGAGTCCGTTGGAGAAACAGCCAGAAATGGGATTTAGTATTTCAGTCCTACAGTGGATCTGTTTTTAGGGGGGGATCAAGGAACCTCCATACTGACTTCCACAGTGAATGGGCTAGTTTACATTCCCAACTCCATTGAGATTTCTCTCTCTCTCTCTCTCTCTCTCTCTCTCTCTCTCTCTCTCTCTCTCTCTCTCTCTCCTATCTGTGATCAGAGAGAGAGAGGGGGTAGAGGCTTTGCTGAGTATTTTTATCTTTAAACCTGAGAGCCTGCCAGAGTGCCCAGTACACAGAGTACCAGGTGCTCACCTTGGCTTCCATCATGATCAGTAACGAGAAGAAAGGGAGTGAATAGGTTATAAAAAAAAAAGTGTCCTTAAGGATTTGGGTTCCTGTCCGTGTTCCCTGAGTGACTCTAGCTACACATAATCTCCCCCTGTGTGTGACTCAGTCAGACTCGAATGCCAAATCTGGATGGGATCAACTCCTGGTTAAGCATCTTGGTCCCCTGCAGAGCATCAGCTGTAGCCTGAGCAGCAGTGACAGCCATCCTGGCCTGGGCTGGAGTGTAAGATCAGGAGCGATGGGTCCTAAGGGACAGTGGCAATGTGCAGCAGAACCCAGAGAAGGCGAGATCTGTAGGTTCAGCGACCGCTTCCATTAGTCAGAAAGAGGACAGGTCTGGTTTATGTCGAGTGACTTCCGTTTGCTGAGGACGCCTTAGCACCGCTGTCTGGCTGGACTCTTGCCCAGTTTCCCTGTTTCTCGTGGTCGCAGGCTCCTCTCCCTCTTCTCATCCCTCTGTCCGCTTCTCTGTGGCATGAGCAGGCTGGTCCTCCCCCCGCCCAACTGGCACCTCGCTCCTTTTCCCCAGGCTCCTCCTTTCCCTCAGCTGTTACTGTGGCTCAGCTGATGTTTCGATCTGCTTTCCCTGCATGCTCCTCCCAAAGCCTCTTTTTACCTATGGACGGTCCTTTGATAGCCAGATAAACTTTTCGCATGTATTTGTACCCATTTATGCACCATCTTTTCAGAACTTGGGTTGGGGAAGCTGTGACAGAAAAGTAGAAAGAAGAAAGACATCAAGATCAGCATCTCAGACCACGCATAGAAAAGCAGCACACTGCACGAATGTCCCAGTCTGGCCAGCACAGATGCCACTGAGCCTAAACCTGAGCTCTAAACCTCATCTACCCTTTCACTCATTTTTTGGTCTTTTTGAGACATGGGTCTCCCTGTAGCTCCACTGTCCTGGAACTCGCCCTGTACCCCAGGCTGGACTTGAACTCACACAGATCCTCCTGCCTCTGCCTCCTGAGAGCTGGGACTAAAGGCGTGTTGCCACCACCCGCCTATCTTTCTTTTTATTAATTTCTCTTGCTCTCTTACTTACCTGTCCAAGTCTTTGTTCAGGGACACAAGAACATGGAAATCCCAGCGGATGCCCTCCAGACCCCTGTGAACTAAAGCTCCCAGAAAGAACACACACATGTGCTGAACATAATATGAAAGCTGGTTAGAACTTCGATGTCAGAGGAGACACTGAGTGCTTCAGGTTCAGAGTCTAAGCAGAAGTTATCTTGGGCTATTTGGGCCCTTCAACAGCCACCATCCTCTCTATGCAGCCTAACATCCTTGGGACTATTAGGCAAACCCTTTGGGAAGTACAAGCAGACCCCTAACTTCCATCAGACTGTCTTTAGGAGTCATCTGAGGCCTGAAGTTTCCACCAATGTATCTGAAATTGTTGTGATTTGATTTCTTTGTTCTGTAGTATAAAATTTTCATGAGACTGTTCTCCTTGAGAGTTCTCCACACCAGCTTTCCATATGGTTGCAAGCTTGCAATCCCCCAGCAGTGAATTCCCCTTCCTGCACATCCTCGGCAACATTTGGCATCAGTTGTTCTCATGATCTTATCCAGTCTGACTGGGGTGTGGTGTTTGAATGAGTGCCCCCCCCATAGGCTTTAAGTGTTCGGACATTTGTGCTCCAGTTGGGGGCACTGTTCTGGAGGTCTTAGAAGGTGTGGCCAGGGTGAGGAAGTACATCATTGGGGGGTGGGCTTAGTGAGATTAACAAGCCTTGTGGTCTCCAGTCTCTCTCTCTCTCTCTACTCTCTTCTCCTCTCTCTCTCTCTCTCTCTCTCTCTCTCTCTCTCCTTCCTGTGCCCATTGTGAGATGTGACCCTCAGCTTGCTGCTCCAGCCCTGGCCACCATGCCTCCCACCACAATGGACTCTAATTCCCTGGAACCATCAATCGTAAGCTCAGATAAACTCTTCCTTTTATAAGTTCCCTGGGTCATGGTGGTTTATCACAGCAACAGAAAAGTGACTAATACAGTGGGGTAAGATGAAACCTTAAAGTGGTTTTGAGTTGCATTTCCCTAATCACTAAGGATGTGAAACACTTTTTTTTAATATACACATATTTACTTTTATTAAGTCCTAAAACACCATGTAACCTGTAGACAGAGTCTGGGCAAAATTGGCATTTGTCTTCTGCAGCCTGGGTGACCTCAATCCATATAATATTTTCCAGTTCCAGTTCTGACATTTTCATGGCTTTATTTTTCTTTTCAGCTCAGTAATATTACTTTGTATATATGTTCCACGTTACCATTCGATGGACATCCAAGTTGATGCCACTTCCTAGCTGTTGTGGGTGTGCAAGGGTCTCTGCACCAAGATACAGAGTCGATTGGATGTACAGTCAGGGGTGGCATACCTGGATTGTATGATAGATAGATTTCTACTTTTTGAGAACACTCCAGACTGATTTCCACTGTGGCTGCACTAGTTTACATTCTCAGCAACAGTGTACAAAGGCTCCTCTTTCCCCACAACCACGCCAACATGTGTTGTCCTTCAGATTCCCGATGATGGCCATTCTGACTGGAGTGAAATGGACTTTTAATCTGCATTTTCCCCATAGCTAAATGCTTTCTAAGTGTTTATTATCCTTTCACATCTCTTGTTTGGGGAACTTTCTGTTCAGTTCCCTGGTCCATTTTAATTGGGTTGTTTCAGTTTTATAGCACTGGCTTTTATTCATCCATGTTAAGTCCCCTGAAATTATATCTGTGCATTAAATGCTCATTACTGTAATAAATGGCTAAACAAATCCATTTCAGGGGATGGTCAATTTCCCAGTTAGGTCACTTCAACACAGCCTTAAGACAACTTCCACACAAAAACACTACTTTATTTTGACTCATTATCACTCCCAAATTATATTTTTCAGCTGTTCTGTGTACAAGATGAAGAGAAATTTTAGTTAGAAGAGGATATACCTGGAAAATAACTTTTTTGGGTATTTTTGAAACATGATCTCCCTGTAGCCCCAGCTGTCCTGGAACTCACTATATAGACCAGGCTGACCTTGAACTTACAGAGATCCACCTGACTCTGCCTCTCAAATGCTAGGATTGAAGGAGCGTGCCACCATGCCCAGCTAAAAATAACATTTTTAAACTCCATATACTTGAAATTACTTTGTTCCAAGTCCACTTATGAACTATACAGCTGCTGGTTTCACACAAGGCATAAAAAATCTACCCTATTTGATTACTTATTAATTCTGTATAAATCAGGTCAATGTGTCAACCTGTAACAGACTGTGCACATTAGCTGAACGTGGGATCTATTGGCTCTTTTGGAAAATGACAGCATCATCTGAAGTGAAACGAGGCAAATATCAATGGTATATTCAAAAACTATGGGAAAGGCTCATTGGTTTATACAACTGTATTGAAGGAAAATAAATCAGTTACTAGCAAAGCTATTAGCTGTCACTTATCCATTGAAAACTTGCATCATTTAGTCAGTGCTATATTAAACAGTGTGTGGAAGATAGACTAATAGTTCCAAACCTCTGAACGATTTAAATGAAAATTACGAGATGAGTTAAGACCCTGTGTTAGAACACAAAGGGTGTTCTCTTCCAGTTCCACTCTGCGTAGAACGAGAACAGGTCATTCCTTTACTGACATGCATAGAATGCACCAAATTTTCTCTTCTACTGATGCTACTGATTCTTCAGCCATGTCCATTATAAGCATGAAGTACAACACGTAACCGCAAAGCCCTAAAGTGGAAGGTTTACACAAGAACACACGCTGCTGGAATAGTGCTTCTAGAACAGAATAGAACATGAGGGCTGAGCATCCGTCTGCCTCCCCCCGCAGATGGTTTCCTCAGCGTGATAAAGCAGTGAGGACTGGATTAGTCTCATGACAAAATTAGAGAGAAGATATCAGCCAAATAATTTATACTCATGCTCTGTTTTATTTTTTAATTTCTGAATTGTAGACAACTGTCTTTTCGTAACTACATTACAGGTTCTAAAAGCATTCATTATCCAAAAGTAGAAGAACTTAAGTTCTGATAGAAGAGCAGGCGATGACAAAATCAAAAAGGATCAGTAATTTAAAGTTTATTCCAGCTATCATGCAGGCTCTTCTGATTTTAAGGTAGCATCGAGTGGCATACTTCCGAGTCTATTCCTGAGATATTCTGTTTATGTATCTATCTGTGCGTTTTCTGGTACTGGGGGGGGGTCGCCTGGGCTTGGCTCCTATAGCAATGAATAAATGGATAAAAGAATGTTAGAAATGATTAAAGCAGAAGACCACTGTGATCTAGACTAACATAAACGTTGTCAACAATTACTATGATTATAATTACAATTACTGTTGATACTCAGATGATAAATTCTTGTAAATGCAAACGAGTCATTTGAAGAAGTAGTTTGTGGGCTGGGGAGATGTCTCGGCAGTTGAGAGAGACGACTGCTCTTGCAGAGGGCCCGGGATCAATTCCCAGCACCCACATGGCAGCTGAGAACTGTCTTTAACTCCAGTTCCAGGGGAATCTGGCGCCCTCTTCTGACCTCCGCGGCATTGCACGACATGGGTGTGCCAACCTACATGCAGACAGTACACTCATACACAATAATAATAATAATAATTATTATTATTATTATTATTATTATTTAAAAAAAAGAAATAGTTTGTAAGAACATGAGTTGTCACACAGAATACAGCACCTTGAAAAGGACTGTTCTTAGGCCCTATGACTGTAGCCTTCCAATAAAACTATCATCTCCAGCTGGAACTAAGGAACACTGCACTGGAGAGTCAAAGGGCCAGATCCCTACTTCTTCATCAATCCACTTGAATGCCATAGTCTGCTGTTCACCTGGCTCCTCGCTATCTGGATGTGTGTCCAGACATCCTGTCATAACTCAGTTATCCTGGCAGCAGGGAAAGACTGTCTCTCTGTCTCACATCAGCTCTGCACTTGCTAAAGAATCATGGGAGTACTTTGTAACAGGTTAACTGAAGCTGGGTTGATTTTTTTTCTTAATATTTAATTCTTATTCTTTGTATATCCTGCACATTAATCTCCCATCAGCTGGACAGCTGGTGAAGGTTTTCTCCCATCCCGCTGGCTGCCCCTTCACTCGACTAACAGTTTCCTTGTGTAGGAAGCCTTTGAGTTTCAGGGGATCCCATTTGTAAGTCTTCCTTCCTCAGCTGCCAGATCTTTATTCAGAAAGTCCTTCCTTATGCCCATAAGTTAAAGCAAAATCCCTACACTTTCTTAAGATTTTTTTCATTTGTGTGTGTATGTGCATGTATGTGTGCCACATGTATGCAAGTACCCACAGAAGCGGGAAGTAACAAGCAACTGAGAGCCCTCCAATGCCAGTGCTGGGAACCAAAGCCTGGTCCTCCGGAGAGCAGCAAATGCTTTTAACTGCGGAGCCATCTCTCCAGCTCCCTACATTTCCCTCCAGCAGTTTCAGGGTATCGAGTCTTCTTTTGGGGTCTCTTTTTAGTGATAGTTCTATGATCCCTTGAGAATTCCATGCATTGCATGTTCATCCTATTCAGACTCAGACCCACTGCCATCTCCCTTCCCTCTGTCTCCAAGTCGTCTATTGTTTTTAAGAGCTGTCCACGCTAATTTCAGCTTCCCAAATGCTCTTGGCGCCATGTCTTGAAGTATGATCGAGCTACCTGGAATCACACCCTCAAAGAACGCTGACTCTTCCTCTCCCAGCAGCTACGTGCTGGGTTCTGTCTAGCTTGGCTTTGTGTAGGTCTTGTAAATGCTTTCACAAGAGCTGTGGGTTCATATTTGCAACAGCCTTGTCGTTTCTGAAAAAGCAGTTTCCTGGTATCCATCCACCACCTCTGGCTCTTGCAATCTTTCTGCATCCTCTCACCCAAAGATCCCTGAGCCTTGGGAAGAGATGGTTCAGTATAGACGTCCCATTTAGGGCCAAGCATGCCACTGTTTCCTAGTCTCTGCACGTTTACCAGTTCTGGATATTTATGCTAATCAGCATCCCCTGCAGGAAGAAGTTTCCCTGGTGAGACTTGATAGATGCACTAATATATAGCTATAATAGTAAGTCATTAGGAATTGGTTTAATACTATGTTCGTTTAGCAGGATAACGGCGGTAGGCTCTCCCCTACAGCCTGTAACCACAGGTTCTTGGCTCTGATAAGAGTGCCAGGTATGGACTCCATCTCACTAAAACATGGAAACCTATTGTAGAAGCTTCTTAAAATGTGGGAGCTGGAGAGACGGCCTAGCGGTTAAGAGCACCGACTGCTCTTGCAGAGGACCCGGGTTCGATCCCCAGCACCCACATGGCGGCTGAGAACCATCTGAAGCTCCAATTCCAGGAGAACTCCAGTTCCAGGGGAATCCGAGACCCTCTTCTGACCTCCACGGCATTGCATGACACGGGTGCACAGGCTTGCATGCAGACAGTACATTCATACATATACAGAAATAAATAAAAAAAGAAAGATTAGAAAAAATAAATAAATAAATAAAATGTATACATAGGGGCTGGAGAGATGGCCTAGTGGTTAAAAGCACCGACCACTCTTGCAGAGGACCCGGGTTCGATCCCCAGCACCCACATGTTGGCTGAGAACGGTCTGTAACTTCAATTCCAGGAGAACTCCAGTTCCAGGGGAATCCAACACCCTCTTCTGACCTCTGCGCCATTGCACGACATGGGTGCACAAACCTACATGCAGACAGTATATTCATACACAGAAAAAAAATAAATAAAATTTTAAAAATTAAATAAATGTATACATATAGATAAATAGAAACAGTTTAAATGGAGTCACCCTGTAACAGAGGGACAATGTCTCTTCTAGACAACGTAAGTAAGCAAATAAAAATTCCAGTGCCAGGAATGGACTCCTTTTGGAGCTGTTGACCAGGGAGGCCCCATAGACCCTCAAACAATGCCATCTACTGCCATTGCTCTTCATTACCCTTCCAGAACTTGATGGAAAGACCCTGTTGCTGAAGACACTGTTTACATGAGTCACAGAACAAACAAGGAGAACTCAAGTTCTGACTTCAAAGCTTCAACTCTACTTGCTAGCTTTATTTAAGTCTCTGAAGTTTTCGTTTATTGATCAATAAATTGACATCATACTGATGGACTTACAAAATCTACTAAAATCTACTTTCAATATTACAGCTCTTTCAAAAATTAAGATACCCTGTAAGTATACATGAAACCATTTTTTGAAATAATTGATATAGTTTTTATTTAAACATTAAAAGATAATATAATAGGATAATTTTTCTGGATACACATTCACATACTTTAATCAATTTTTGGCCACATGTATCTTAATTATATTCCCTTGTGTTTTTAATTTTTTATTTATTTATTTTTGTTGAGTGTTCACAAGTTTCATACATTTTATCATATTTAGGCCCCCCCCCGGCTACACTCCTCTTATACACCCACACCAGTTTTCATGTGCTCTGTCCTATAAATTAGTGACACATCTACAATGCACCCTCTACACCTAAAGATCAGGGAACGTAGTGCAACAGTGGGCAGAAAGAATAGTAATGCAGACTAGCTTTCATACTCCTGGAAAGTGCTGGGTATGCTACTGGAAGGGTAAAGTAATTATCAGCCTTACCCAGCTGTGAAGCCTGTAAGCTATAATAACAATTTGACTGGGTAGATATGTCCATTGGTGCAGTAGTGGTATGAACGTTATGCGAGTAACCAACCAACTTCTGATGTTGAGGTCCTAATCCACTTAGAGTTGAGTTTTGGGCAAGGTGAGAGGTATGGATCTAGCTTCATCTTTCTTCATGTCAAAATCCAGGTTTCCCAGAACCATTTGTCAAAAATGCTGTCTTCTCCAATGTATATGTTGGGCATCTTTTCAAAGATTATGTACCTGTAGTTTCAAAGAGTTGTAGCTGAGTCCTCTCCTCTATTCCATTGGTCTGTGTGTTTGAGTTTGTGCAGTACCATGCTGATTTTATTACTATTTGAAGTCAAATATGATAATATTTCCACGAAGATTTTTGTTCAGGTTCACTTTGGTATCCTATTTGTCTTTTTTTTTTTTTTTTTTGGTTTGGTCTTTTTGAGACAGGGTCTCCCTGTAGTCCCAGCTCCTGGAACTCACTCTGTAGACCAGGCTGTCCTCAAACTCACAGAGATCCACGTGCCTCTGCCTCCCAAGTGCTAGGATTAAAGGTGTGTGCCACCACACCCGGCATTTATTTATTTTGCATGTATATGAATGTACTGTGCATGTAGGTTTGTGCACCCGTGTTGTGCAATGCCACGGAGGTCAGAAGAGGGTGTTGGATTCCCCTGGAACTGGAGTTCTCCTGGAATTGGAGTTTCAGACGGTTCTTGACCGCCATGTGGGTGCTGGGGATCGAACCTGGGTCCTCTGTAAGAGCGGTCCGCACTCTTAACCACTAGGCCACCACTCCAGCCCCTCCTATTTGTCTTTTACACCCCTATATAAAATTTTGAGACTGTTTTTCCCATGTCTGTGAAGGAAGGCCTTTATTTCATCAGAATTGCACTGAGATTGATTCAGTAGGTGGCCATTTTCACAAGATTAATTCTTCCAATCCATGAACATGAAGACTTTTCATCTTCTGATGTCTTCCAAGTTTCTTTCTTTAGTATCTTACAGATTTCACTGTAGAGGTCTTTCACTTCCTTTGTTAGGTTTATTCCCAGGGAAGCTTTGTGGCTTTTGTTAATTAAATTATTTCCCTGACTTCTTTTCCAGGGTGTTTGTCATTGGTATCTAGGAAAGCTACCGATTTGTGTGTGTGTTAATTTTGCATCCTGCTACATTGTTGAAAGTATCTACCAGCTCTAAGACTTTTTATAGGGTCTTTAAGGTCTCCTATGCACAGAATAATATCATCTACAAATAGGGATACATTGACTTCTTCATTCACTATTGGTACCTTCTTTATTTCCTTCACATTATATTCCTCTAGCCAAGACTTGAAGCCCTATATTGAACAGGAATGAACACTGTGGACACCCTTGTCCTGATCCTGATCTCAGTGGTAAGGCTTTGAGTTTTTCTCCACTGACACGGTGTTGGCTTTGCATTGGGAATGTACAGCCCTTGTTATGTTGAGAAATGCTCCCACCATAATGCTCAGGCTTTTGATGACTTGTGTCATGAAGAGCTGTTGAATTTTGTCCAAGGCATTTACTGTGTCTCATGAGATTAATATGTGATCTTTGCCTTTGAGTCTACTTAAATGATAGGGAACATTTATTGATTTATGTATGTTGATTGTCATGGTTTAAATTATTGATCTCTTGGCACTCAGAGGTTGAACTCCCAACTTGATGCAAGTCCCTCCGGTTCATCAGGACCTGTTAGAACTGTAGCACCCCAATACCACAGCTTCCCAGCCCAGCACTGCAACTCCCTCAAAACTGCCAACAGGCTCCTCTCTGCAGCACATCCTCCAATTGCTAAAACTTCTCCAGGGTTTGAATCTGAGCAACTTCTTCCGGGCTCACCCCAAGTGTCTCCTCTTTACCCTCCCATCTGCTCTGATAGAGATAAGAACCTGCTCTGTGACTCCCTGAGACACAGGTCTCACTGTGCTTACAACCGTTTTGCTGCATAAGCAAGTAATTCTAGATTATTGCCTTGGATTCTTGTTATATCAGACATGAGTATATTTACATATGTAAGTGCCTGATGCATATTCTTGTCTGCCTGCCTGTCGTCTGCCTATCTAGCATCTCATTTCTTCCATCTCCATCTCAATGTCCCTGCCGCACGCACACACGTGCAGTTACCAGCTCCTGCCTGTAAGACCTTCATAGTTCCAAATGCTGTGTTCACAGTTCCTTTTGCAGTAGTGGTGGCTTTGCTCCTCCGCTTACAAGCTGTGGATTTTTCTCAAATGATTGAACCTTTCTGAGCATCAACTTTCTCTTCATCAAATTAAGTAACTATATTTTTAGTAAATGTCATGAAAATTGGAAGCTCAAGACATTCTACATAAAGTTTACTTATGTGAATCTGGTTTGGGTTATGTGTTTTGTAGAAATTACTGCAAACACAGGAACATTAACTTTATGACTTTAATCATTCTAAAAATTAACTCGCTTTTTTATTTATTTTTATGTGTATGAATGTACTGTCTGCATGTAGGTCTGTGCACCCGTGTCGTGCAATGCTGTGGAGGTCAGAAGAGGGTGTCGGATTCCCCTGGAACTGGAGTTCTCCTGGAATTGGAGTTACAGACGGTTCTCAGCCGCCATGTGGGTGCTGGGGATCGAACCTGGGTCCTCTGCAAGAGCAGTCGGTGCTCTTAATCACTAGGCCATCCCTCCAGCCCTTAACTTGCTTTTAATTCCTCTAACAACTCGAAGTCAGTTCCCTATATATCAGGGGAAAAAATGGTCTTAGGAAACTACAGAAAATCCCAACCAGGTTGCTATGAGATGCAAAGTATTAGAAATAAAACTGACTTTAGAGATGAGCATGTGTCTCAGTATTGAATAGGAACAGCAATCTGATCCAGGTGTGGTGGTGCACACCTGTAATCCCAACCTTTGGGAGATGCGGCAAGAGGACTTAGCGTGCCAGGCTAGGCTGACTGTGCAATGAGCCCCATCTGACAAAAACAAAAGCCAAAAACTGTACAGTATTCAAAAAAACACCCTTATAATTTACACTGAAGCAACAGTTTCAGAATGCAGAAACATTACATAGGAGAAGTTGCCCTTGGGTCTGAGTGTGTATTGCTGTGGCACCAAGAGCAGGCACCCCACTGTACCCCAGAGTCGAACTCCAGGAAGGAATTCATCAGGGACACAGGACGCCAGGAGCTGCATTGCCTTGTCTAGATCCTGGCTGACCTATTTGCATTGGCTCCCATCGGATAAACTCTTTTGAATTAGAACTTTCATGGTTAAGCAAAAAACGTTTATACTTGTAAGTCATACAAGTGAAAATTTCAGAATACAAAATCAGAGAGAATGCCTTGTAACTCCGTGCAGTACATTGATAGTGGAGCTGGAGAGATGGCTCAGCAGTTAAGAGCACTGGCTGCTCTTGCAGAGGACCAGGTTCAGTTCCACATGGCAGCCAACAGCCATCTGTAACTCCAGTTCTAGGGGATCTGACACCCTCTTCTGACCTCCAGGTGCACTCACATGCATGCAGGCAGTACACTCATACATATAAAATAAAAAATAATTAATAAGGTTGTTTTAAAATAGATTTGTAATGTGAGGTCACAACCTAGGGTTCAACTAGCATTGTCTTTTCAAAGAACAGCTCCTTCATTCAAAAAACTCCCACAATGCCTCATCTGTATCAATTTTTTCTTTCGTTACTGGATCTTATTCCATTACATGGATAAACCATAGTTCATCTGTTAGTTTACCTGTTCTCTGGACATTAATGGCATTTCCAGTTTAGGGTATTACAAGTAAAACTGCCATGAGCACCCCTGTACTTCTACACAGGAACATCCATTTCCATGTCCCTGGGATGAATGACTCATGTGTTGAGTGGGTCTTTAACTCTACAGGAATCAGCCAGAATGTCTTCCAGAAGGCTGTGTGCTGTGCGTTTCCACCAGCATTTTAAAATTCCACCCATCCTAGAACCATGAGGTCGTAGCTCAATGTGGTCTTTATTGTCATTACCTGGTCACTGGAGATGCTCAGCATCTTCCCAGGAGTCTGTTTGCCATCCGTATGTTCTCTGTGCAAAGTGCTGCCCCGTATGTACTAAGTTGTCTGTGTTCTTAGTGTTTATTTTTGAGAGCTTCTCACAAACTAGTCTACATGGCATATTTACTTCCCACGAGGTTTCATGCTCAACTTGCACATTTGATCTCAGACATGTAATGTGCAAATATTTTCTCAGTTTGACAAAGATCTCATTATTTTTTCAAATCATGTCTTGAGACCACAAGAATTTCCTCTAATGTTTTCTTCTGCAGTAATGTTATATTTTATGCTTAGATGTACTGAGTCACATATTATATCAGCTGAGAGGTATGAGTACAGATTCTTAGCTTGTTTTCTGGCAGGTTCATACTGGTTCTTAAAGCACTGTACTTTCTTTTTTATTATTATTTTTTTTTTTTTGTATGTGTATGAATGTACTGTCTGCATGCAGGTTTGTGCACCCATGTCGTGCAATGCCGCGGAGGTCAGAAGAGGGTGTCGGATTCCCCTGGAACTGGAGTTCTCCTGGAATTGGAGTTTCAGACAGTTCTCGGCCACCATGTGGGTGCTGGGGCTCAAACCCAGGTCCTCTGCAAGAGTAGTCAGAGCTCTTAACCGCTAGTCTATCTCTCCAACCAAGCACTGTGCTTTCTTAGTTGCATTGTGTTGTGCCTTTGCCAAAGTCAAACAATTCCAACTGTGTAGATCTGTTTCCTGTCTATACCGGGCTCTGTTCAGCTCTATGTCCTTCCATGTGATAAACATTGCTTTTATGACAGTAACAACATGCTAACTCTTCAGACTGGGCAGTGTGAGTTCTGCAACTTTTTGGGCCTTTTTCAGAAAGGGTCTACCTGTAGCCCCAATGGACCTGGAACTTACTATGTAAACCAGGCTGGCCTCAATCTTACAGAGGTCTACCTGGTCCTGTCTCCCAAGTGCTGGGATTGAAGGCATTCACCACCACCCAACATTTTTTAAGATTTTTTTATTGAGCATTCATACATTTCATACAATCTTTCCTAATCAAATTTAGACCTGCCTCCTTGCCCCTGATCCCCCCTCCACTGGAACTCATGCACTGTGCCATCCATGTTAAGTCCTAGCCAGACAAGCTTTTGCACCCAGATGTCCTTATGTGTAAATTCATCCGCTAGAGTCCAGTCAGCAAATCTAGAAATGTTAAGTGAGGCAAACTCTCCCTCACCAACACTAATCAGTCTCCAGTAGTTTTCAGTCCAGGGCTGGCCCACCTCCCATTTCTCTCACCCCACTCTGGACCTGGTCTGATGGAGTTGGCATGGGCCCCATGCCAGTTGCCAACATTGCTGCAATTTACACGTGCAAGATTCCAGTGGCCTGCAAGTTTCTGCATTCCTACTCCCACGTGTAGAAATGGAACTCTGCATGGCTTAAGGCAAGAACTTGTAAGACCTGTCCCATAAGACATATCTCTGTAGGCATTCAGTTGGCTCTGTGAGTTATCTGTAGCTCAGGAAGGCTCGGGATATTAAAATGTCTCCTTGCTTCGCCTATCTCCGCAAAATTCCAGGACTGGATGGCCCCTTCCCTTGAGGCATTGAGCAAAATGTCACACCTCTAGTTACCTGTTGCACAAACAGGAGCTCTGCATCCCCCCGATTAGAGCCAAGGTGGCTCGCCCCTCCCTTCCGCCTGCACCCCACTTTCTTGCCCAGAGCACAGTAACCTTTGGTATATAAGCACACTGCTGACATAAATAAAGGGAGACTCTATTCTCCCGGACCTCACCCCCTGAGTCCATCTTTTATTTCCATTTCCATCGGGTAACTCTCCCATGGTCACCTCCCCCCCTCCTTGCCAGAGCTAAGCCTAGAGATTGTCTGCCTGCAGGCAGAAGACAGCCTCGAGAAATGTAAGAAGGGAACAACACCATGTGGATGTCGGCCACTCATGACTAAAGGACTATTCAGATGATTATATAAACTGCTACTCCCATGCACTAGCCCTGGCTCTCACAGTCTTTCTGCCACCTCTTCTGCAATGAGCCCTGAGCCGTGGGTGGGTGAGGTTTAATACAGGGGTCCTATCTAGGGACACACACTCTGCAGACTACCATTCTTTGAAACCTGGTCAATGTGGGCTTCTGTGTGCATCACACTCTGTTGTATAAGGAATCTTCTGTGAGAATTGACCGACACACTGGTTTTCTCTCTGCCCCTCCCTCCTCTGTGTTCCATGAGCCTTAGGTGTAGAGATCCAACTGTAGCTGTGTAACCTAGACTAGGTGTCTTTCAGATGTATATTCTCTGCCTGACCAGCTGTGGGATTCTGCAGTAGCCTCCACCTGTTGCAAAGAAAAGTGTGTTTCATGAGTGGTGTAAGGTATGCATGTCTATAAATATAAGATTCTATAATTAGCATATGGTAAGAAATTTCATTTGTCCAGAGATGGGGTTTTCTCTAGGATTTATGTCATCTCCAGTTGTGTGCATTTGGCTGAGCTGACAGTGCCACTCATGAGTTTATTCCCACTGGGAATTCCAATTAGATGGCTGTTGATTACCTCCACCCCCCCAGATAGAAGCACCACTACTGCACCAATAGAGGTAGTTTGCTGTGCATATCAGTATGGTTATTAGGCTTTAGGGCTGGGTTGGCTCATTGATTTTCCCTTAGAAGTATGTGTTTATCATCTAGCATTATGAGAGCTAAACTTCAGGTTGACGGCTTCCAGATCAGTTCCTGCTCCATTACTCCAAGTCCTGCCTCTGAAGTACATCCTGTCTTGGGCAGTAGGGTCTTGTTTTCTAGTTCTGGAAGATAATCAAGACCTTTGGCAATAGGCTATGTGGTTTGGGGAGTCTCGTAGGTCACTCTCACCTCCACTCAAAGGGAGGTGTCTTCTGCCTGGCAATGTGTTCCCTGCCATGCAGCCCCAGGGTCAGTGTATGTGCATTTAACATGGGGTCTCGGGGCATCACATTACCCTCCAGAGGAAGATTACCCTCCTCACCCAGGATGCACTCATCTCTATGCTTTCTTCTTCACTTAACACAGCTGTCCTCCTTCTGCCCCCCAGTACCCCCATTATTCCCATCATCCCCCACTCCTGAGTCCCCTGCCCCCTACCCTGCCCCCCTGAATGTCCTTACTTTCTCCCCATCCAGCTGACACTCCCACGTTTCCCACCTCCCACCAGCAACATCTGTTCCCTACTATCCTCCTCATTATGAATTTTTCTTTCCTTAATAACCTCCGTGCTCCCTTTCCATTTTCTTGGCTCCTGATGATACATCAGGATAGTATAGGGATGGATGTGCTACAATCCACACATGAGGGAGAATATACATCACTTGCTTTTCTGCCTTTGTGTTACTTCACTTATTATAACACTCTCTAGTCCTGTCCATTTACCTACAAATTTCATAACTTCATCATTTTTTTTACTCTTTTTACTTTTTTATTAATTTATTATTATTATTATTATTATTATTATTTCTTATGTGTATGAATGTACTGTCTGCATGTAGGTTGGTGCACCTGTGTCTTCCAATGCTGTGGATATCAGAAGAGGATGTCGGATTCCCCCTTCGGAACCTGGGTCTTCTGCAAGAGCAGCCAGTGCTCTTAACCACTGAGCCATCTCTCCAGCCTCTCATCTTTTCTTACTGCTAAGTAGAACTCCATTGTAGATGCACGTACCACATTTGCATTATCCCTTCCTCAGTTGAGGGACATTTAGATTGTTTCGATTTCTTAGCTGTTGAGCAGCAACAAACATGGATGCACAGGTATCTCCTTAGTACGATGAGTCCTTTGGGTATATGCCAAGGAGTAGAATAATGGAATCAGATCATATATTCATTTTTACTTTTTTGAGAGTTCTCCACACTGCCTTCCATACCGACTGCACTAGTTTGCATTCCCACCAGCAGTGAATGAGTGAGTGTTCCCCTTTCTCCACATCCTCATCAGTATTTGGTGTCTTTTGTTCTCTTGATCTTAGCCAGTCTGACTGGGATAAGATGGGACGTTAAAGTGGTTTTATCTGTTTTCTCTGATCACTAAGATGCTGAGCACTTTTTAAGATGTTTCTTAGCCCATTTTTATTTCTTCATTTGAGAACTCTCTGTTCAGGTCTATAGACCTTTCTACCAGGTCATTTATTTCCTTGCTTCTTTGTTTTTTGAATTTTTGTATATTCTAGATGTTAATCCTCTGTCAGATGTGTAGCTGGCAAAGATTTTCTCCCACTCAGTGGGTTTCCTCTTCACATCTTTGGTTGTTTTTCTTTTGTTGTACAGAAGCTTTGTAGCTTAATGAGGTCTCAACTATAGACTGTTGACCTTAATACCTGGGCAGACGTCCAACTAAGAAAGTCCTTTCCAACATGTACATCTTGGAGAGTTCTGCCCATGTTTTTTTCTAGCAGTTTCAGAGTTTCAGGTTTTATATTGAGGTCTTTGGTCCACTTGGAGTTGACTTTTGTACAGGGTGAAAGACAAGGAGCCAATTTCATTCTTCTACAGGTGGAGATCGTTTCACTAGCACCATTTATTGAAGATGCTATCTTTCCCCCACTGTGTGTTCTTGTCAATTATCAGGGAGCTGAAACCGTATGTGCTCATGTTTGAGTCTTCTATTGTGTTCCATTGATCTACATGTCTATTTTTCTGCCAGCACCATGCTGTTTTCATGACATAGCTCTGTAATATAATCTGAGATCTGATATAGTAACAACCCCCACATTGTTCTTTTTCCCAAATATTGGGGGGGAACCCTGGCTATCCAGGGCTTTTGTGGTTCCTTATGAATTTTAAGATTTTTTTCCAGGTCTCCGAACAATGTTATGGATATTTTGACTGGCATTGCATTGACTCAATAGATTGTTTTTAGTAAGATGGTCATAGTCTACCAATCCACGGGCATGGCAGGTCTTTCTATCTCCTACAGTCTTCCTCTATTTCTTTCTTAAAATATTTGAAATTAAAAATAAATAAATAAATAAAATAAAAAATAAAAAAACATTTGAAATTTTCATTGTACAGATCTTAATGTTTTGGTTAGGTTTATTCCTAATATTTTTGGGTTTATTGTGAATTGGAAGGGTTTCCTTATATTCTTTTTCTGATTATTTGTTGTTGGTATATAGAAAAGCTACTGATTTTTGTAAGTTGATTTTGTAAACTGCCACTTTACTGAACGTATTAATCATTTCTTTTTTGCTGTTTTTAATTTTATTAAATTTTTGTGTATTTCATATAGAACATCGCAATCAACTTAATGCCCCCTTCCTTATAGGCACCCACCCATAGTCTTCACACAATGGATTTCATACATTCCATCACTTGTGTGGCATATCTGTCAAGTTCATGTCCCCAGACATCCCTCAGTACAAGTTCATCCACTGAGGTCTAGCCAGTCTATCTAGAATCCTTCTCTTTAAGAAGGTCGGCTCTTCCTCACCCAGTAGTGATCACCTGCCAATAACTCTTTAATTGGGGGCCACTGCCCATTTCCGGGACTCTGTGATGGGTTTTGTCTGCTTGAGTATGCAGGGTCTAGTGCCTGCTGACACCATTGCTGTAGGTTCATGTGAGCAGGGTGTCAGCAGCCTGGAAGACTCCATTTCCATATGGTTATACACCACCTCCTGGCTCTAAACAATTTTTCCTCTCCCTCATCAGCAACGGTCCCTGAACCCTGTGTGGGTGGAGTTTAATACCAGAGTCCTGTCCAAGAACCCAGATTCTCCTACTCTCTATGATCTTTGACTATTAGTGACCTTTTGTGTTCCTGACCTTCAGTTGGGTGAGGGAGCTTCGTTGATGAGAACTGAAAGATGCATTTGTGTTCTCTTTACCCGGAGCCTTCGGTGCAGAGGTTGCATTGTAGATGTGCCACTTGGGCTTTTCACAGACAATCTCTGGGTATGACCAGTTGTGGAACTCTAATAATCTTCATCTGTTGAAAAAGAAGTTTCCTTGATGGGGGGTGACTAGAATATTTGCCTGTAAATTTAAGGATCCATATTTTGCACATAGTAAGAAATTACATTTGCCTAGGGATGTGACAACATTGGGGTTTTCTCTAAGATCTCTCCAGCCAGCCATGTGTATTTGGCTATATGTCCAATACCACACTTGAGTTTCCTTCCATTGAGTAGGCTTTACATCCAATTAGGTAGCCACTGACTACCTACAAGATTAAAGTGTACTACTGCGTGCTGGAGAGATGGCCTAGTGGTTGGGAGTGCCAACTGCTCTTGCAGAAGACCCGGGATTGATCCCCAGCATCCACATGGCGGCTGAGAACTGGCTGAGAACCGTCTTTAACTCCAATTCCAGGAGAACTCCAGTTCCAGGGGAATCCGGCGCCCTCTTCTGACCTCTGCGGCATTGCATGACACGGGTGCACGGACCTACATGCAGACAGTACATTCATATACATAAATTAATTTAATTAATTAATTAATTAATTAAAACTAAAAAATATAAATAAATAAATAAATAAATAAATAAAGTGCACTACTGCAACAATGTCCTTTGCTATCATAGATGTGGTTAGTAAGCTGAGGTTAGACCATGGACTGACATTCTCCTTTGTGTGGTGCTCTCCAAAACTATGAGAGCTAGCCTTCAGGGGAGGTGGCTTCCAGGTCAGTACCAGCTCCATTGCTCCGAATCATGTGTCCAAAGTATGTCCTGTCTTCAGCACTAGTGTCTTACCCTCAAGTTCTGGGAGGCAATCAAGGACTCTGCCAACAGCCTGTGTAATGTTGGGAGTCTCTTGACTACCCTGGTCCACAACTCAAAGGAAGGTTTCTCATGTGTGGCCCTGCACATGAGTCCATTTGCACAGCACAGCTTGCAGTCTTATACAGCGAAGTTCAGAAAGACTACTAGAGCTTCTTTCTGCATTTCGTGACTAGTATGTTTTTCCTTATTCATAAAAGAAAATAAATAGTTTGTGGCCCAAATTACCTTCATGTATTTATTTTAGGTGTATGCTGTGTTACAGGGGATTATTTTTTATTATTAATTTTATTTATTTATGTATGTGTATGAATGTACTGCCTGCATGCAAGTTTGTGCACCCGTGTCGTGCAATACTGCGGAGGTCAGAAGAGGTTGTCGGATTCCCCTGGAACTGGAGTTCTCCTGGAATTGGAGTTTCAGATGGTTCTCGGCCACCATATGGGTGCTGGAGATCAAACCCGGGTCCTCTGTAAGAGCAGTCGGTGCTCTTAACCACTAGGTCATCTCTCCAGCCCCTACAGGGGGTTATTAATTAAATGTATGGAAATCATGGCTAAACTCACTTTAAAACGGTGATGACAAATTTTCCTTTCACAGAGTTGAACTTATATATGCTTTGTATAAAACATGTCACAACAGAAAGGAATAACTAATCATGGTGTGCCAAGTCTGTCAGCAAGCCCTGAACAGAAGCGAGCTTCCTGCACACCTCAATATGAAAGTTGAATTCATTCCCCTTTCATTCCTTTCACAGGGAGAAACCGGATGTCTCTTTACTTCTCAAGCACAGAGAACCACGACCAATCTGCACGCAATATGGCTGTTTATTTGTGACAATGTACATTGGAGGATGAAATCACTGTGCCTGTTATTCTGCTGAAGACTGTCCTTTGATCTTTTGTAATATATTTATTTATTGTTATTAAACTTTTTCATACATCATACATCATTTCTCAATCCAATTTAGACTCATTTCCCTTTCCATGCCCCCCACACAGCCAGAGGTCATGAATTCTGCCATATATGTCTTGCATCTTTTTCTGAGTCTTTCCAGAGTTTTTTTTCAAAGCAGAGGATTATTGTTCTGGGGAGAACATCACTGTTTCAGTCGGTTCTTTTTTTTTTTTTNTTCTGCCCATGTTTTTTTCTAGCAGTTTCAGAGTTTCAGGTTTTATATTGAGGTCTTTGGTCCACTTGGAGTTGACTTTTGTACAGGGTGAAAGACAAGGAGCCAATTTCATTCTTCTACAGGTGGAGATCGTTTCACTAGCACCATTTATTGAAGATGCTATCTTTCCCCCACTGTGTGTTCTTGTCAATTATCAGGGAGCTGAAACCTCCCTGATGTGCTCATGTTTGAGTCTTCTATTGTGTTCCATTGATCTACATGTCTATTTTTCTGCCAGCACCATGCTGTTTTCATGACATAGCTCTGTAATATAATCTGAGATCTGATATAGTAACAACCCCCACATTGTTCTTTTTCCCAAATATTGGGGGGGAACCCTGGCTATCCAGGGCTTTTGTGGTTCCTTATGAATTTTAAGATTTTTTTCCAGGTCTCCGAAGAATGTTATGGATATTTTGACTGGCATTGCATTGACTCAATAGATTGTTTTTAGTAAGATGGTCATAGTCTACCAATCCACGGGCATGGCAGGTCTTTCTATCTCCTACAGTCTTCCTCTATTTCTTTCTTAAAATATTTGAAATTAAAAATAAATAAATAAATAAAATAAAAAATAAAAAAACATTTGAAATTTTCATTGTACAGATCTTAATGTTTTGGTTAGGTTTATTCCTAATATTTTTGGGTTTATTGTGAATTGGAAGGGTTTCCTTATATTCTTTTTCTGATTATTTGTTGTTGGTATATAGAAAAGCTACTGATTTTTGTAAGTTGATTTTGTAAACTGCCACTTTACTGAACGTATTAATCATTTCTTTTTTGCTGTTTTTAATTTTATTAAATTTTTGTGTATTTCATATAGAACATCGCAATCAACTTAATGCCCCCTTCCTTATAGGCACCCACCCATAGTCTTCACACAATGGATTTCATACATTCCATCACTTGTGTGGCATATCTGTCAAGTTCATGTCCCCAGACATCCCTCAGTACAAGTTCATCCACTGAGGTCTAGCCAGTCTATCTAGAATCCTTCTCTTTAAGAAGATCGGCTCTTCCTCACCCAGTAGTGATCACCTGCCAATAACTCTTTAATTGGGGGCCACTGCCCATTTCCGGGACTCTGTGATGGGTTTTGTCTGCTTGAGTATGCAGGGTCTAGTGCCTGCTGACACCATTGCTGTAGGTTCATGTGAGCAGGGTGTCAGCAGCCTGGAAGACTCCATTTCCATATGGTTATACACCACCTCCTGGCTCTAAACAATTTTTCCTCTCCCTCATCAGCAACGGTCCCTGAACCCTGTGTGGGTGGAGTTTAATACCAGAGTCCTGTCCAAGAACCCAGATTCTCCTACTCTCTATGATCTTTGACTATTAGTGACCTTTTGTGTTCCTGACCTTCAGTTGGGTGAGGGAGCTTCATTGATGAGAACTGAAAGATGCATTTGTGTTCTCTTTACCCGGAGCCTTCGGTGCAGAGGTTGCATTGTAGATGTGCCACTCAGGCTTTTCACAGACAATCTCTGGGTATGACCAGTTGTGGAACTCTAATAATCTTCATCTGTTGAAAAAGAAGTTTCCTTGATGGGGGGTGACTAGAATATTTGCCTGTAAATTTAAGGATCCATATTTTGCACATAGTAAGAAATTACATTTGCCTAGGGATGTGACAACATTGGGGTTTTCTCTAAGATCTCTCCAGCCAGCCATGTGTATTTGGCTATATGTCCAATACCACACTTGAGTTTCCTTCCATTGAGTAGGCTTTACATCCAATTAGGTAGCCACTGACTACCTACAAGATTAAAGTGTACTACTGCGTGCTGGAGAGATGGCCTAGTGGTTGGGAGTGCCAACTGCTCTTGCAGAAGACCCGGGATTGATCCCCAGCATCCACATGGCGGCTGAGAACTGGCTGAGAACCGTCTTTAACTCCAATTCCAGGAGAACTCCAGTTCCAGGGGAATCCGGCGCCCTCTTCTGACCTCTGCGGCATTGCATGACACGGGTGCACGGACCTACATGCAGACAGTACATTCATATACATAAATTAATTTAATTAATTAATTAATTAATTAAAACTAAAAAATATAAATAAATAAATAAATAAATAAATAAAGTGCACTACTGCAACAATGTCCTTTGCTATCATAGATGTGGTTAGTAAGCTGAGGTTAGACCATGGACTGACATTCTCCTTTGTGTGGTGCTCTCCAAAACTATGAGAGCTAGCCTTCAGGGGAGGTGGCTTCCAGGTCAGTACCAGCTCCATTGCTCCGAATCATGTGTCCAAAGTATGTCCTGTCTTCAGCACTAGTGTCTTACCCTCAAGTTCTGGGAGGCAATCAAGGACTCTGCCAACAGCCTGTGTAATGTTGGGAGTCTCTTGACTACCCTGGTCCACAACTCAAAGGAAGGTTTCTCATGTGTGGCCCTGCACATGAGTCCATTTGCACAGCACAGCTTGCAGTCTTATACAGCGAAGTTCAGAAAGACTACTAGAGCTTCTTTCTGCATTTCGTGACTAGTATGTTTTTCCTTATTCATAAAAGAAAATAAATAGTTTGTGGCCCAAATTACCTTCATGTATTTATTTTAGGTGTATGCTGTGTTACAGGGGATTATTTTTTATTATTAATTTTATTTATTTATGTATGTGTATGAATGTACTGCCTGCATGCAAGTTTGTGCACCCGTGTCGTGCAATACTGCGGAGGTCAGAAGAGGTTGTCGGATTCCCCTGGAACTGGAGTTCTCCTGGAATTGGAGTTTCAGATGGTTCTCGGCCACCATATGGGTGCTGGAGATCAAACCCGGGTCCTCTGTAAGAGCAGTCGGTGCTCTTAACCACTAGGTCATCTCTCCAGCCCCTACAGGGGGTTATTAATTAAATGTATGGAAATCATGGCTAAACTCACTTTAAAACGGTGATGACAAATTTTCCTTTCACAGAGTTGAACTTATATATGCTTTGTATAAAACATGTCACAACAGAAAGGAATAACTAATCATGGTGTGCCAAGTCTGTCAGCAAGCCCTGAACAGAAGTGAGCTTCCTGCACACCTCAATATGAAAGTTGAATTCATTCCCCTTTCATTCCTTTCACAGGGAGAAACCGGATGTCTCTTTACTTCTCAAGCACAGAGAACCACGACCAATCTGTACGCAATATGGCTGTTTATTTGTGACAATGTACATTGGAGGATGAAATCACTGTGCCTGTTATTCTGCTGAAGACTGTCCTTTGATCTTTTGTAATATATTTATTTATTGTTATTAAACTTTTTCATACATCATACATCATTTCTCAATCCAATTTAGACTCATTTCCCTTTCCATGCCCCCCACACAGCCAGAGGTCATGAATTCTGCCATATATGTCTTGCATCTTTTTCTGAGTCTTTCCAGAGTTTTTTTTCAAAGCAGAGGATTATTGTTCTGGGGAGAACATCACTGTTTCAGTCGGTTCTTTTTTTTTTTTTCTTTTGATCCTGTTTCTTTTGCTGCTGTTGTTCCCTCCAACTTGTATTGCTTCAACATATATATATATATATATATATATATATATATATCACCTATACTAAAATTATTGGCACATGCCTTTCCAGTTCCCAGTCACTAGGGGCAGGGGGAGAGACAGTGGATCTCTGTGGTTCACGGCCAGCCTTGGTCTACAGATCGTGAGCTCCACGGCCAGCTGGGGCTAAAGGGAGACTTTGTCTCAAAAAAGACCAAAAACATGGGCTGCGAGAGATGGCTAGTGGTTAAGAGCACCGGACTGCTCTTGCAAGGCCCTGGGTTCGCTCCCCAACACCCACATGTTGGCTGAGAACCATCTTTATTTTTAACTCCAGTTCCATAGGAAAATCTGATGCCCTCTTCTGACCCGCCCGGCCATTGCACAACACGGGTGCCCCACACAGGACCTACATGCCGAGCCAGTTAATTTCATATAAATAAATCAACTATTAAATAAATAAATACATAAATAAATATTTTTAAAAGACCAAAAATAAATAAATTATAAATTAAATAAATCAATAAATCATTAATTAGCTTTCTGAAAACAACCTGTTTATTATTTGCAAATCATATTTCAGGATTAACATTCTTCCATTTTGTATTTTATATTCCTCTAAAAATATGCATACATAAACCTCCACTCATATACCAACATTCCAAAGTCTGAAATAAATGGTAAATTAATTCTAGAACCTGTAAGGGATTCACATTATAGGACCACAGTTGCTTTCAGATCACGAGGAACATAACATTCATTGCTCGTTTTGCCTTACAACTAGGTACTTGGTGCTAGCATCCAAAAAATGATGGATACCATTCATCATCTGTTTTTCTGGAACTATGGATACTTCACTTCAACATAACACTCTGTAGTTCAATCCATTTGCCTGCAAAGTTCATGATGTCATCTTCTTTACGGCTGCACAGAACTCCATCGTGTAGGAGTGCACAGAGCTTAGATCGGGGGATTTCCCAGGACCACCTAAAGCCCAGGTAGGGGCCAGGCACTTCAGCCAGGCAGATTGTTGGATAACTGAATCATTATCTTGTGTGGCTGTGGGGGCCGAGTTTCCCTGCTGGCTGGTATAAAAGGTGGGCCTGTTGCCACTGAGAGACTTGAGTGCACAGAGCTTAGACTGGGGTATTTCCCAGGAGCATCTGAAGCACAGGTAGGGGCTGGAGGAGTGTACAAGTGCAACCACAATAGTGATTCTGGGGCGCAAGGCAAGGCCATCACCAAGCCCTAGACACACCCTATAGAAAACCCTGGCCAGAAGCAGAGTGACCACAGTGATCAGCAGGGTACTGACTGAGTTGTTACCTGCCGGGTTTTTGGAGAACCTTCAGAACAGAAAGGGACGAGTGAGTTAGACTTCCAATATATAACCAAAATTGAAAGCCTAAAACCTAGACAAGTGAACACTCCATAAACAAGGATGAAAAAAATGAAGGCATCTGAAGGAGGCAAGCAAAGCACAGTGAAGAAACATTTGGAATTGGCATCAGAATAAACACAGAAAGAAATCCACATGCCAAAGGCACAACAAAAGAACAACATGGGAGCCAGGCGTGGTGCACATGCCTTTAATCCCAGCACTTGGGAGGCAGAGGGTAGAGGATCTCTGTGAGTTCAAGGCCAGTCTGGTCTACACAGTGAGTTCCAGGATCACTGGGGCTACAGGGAGACCCTGTCTCGAAAAGACCAAAAAAAAAAAAAGAACAACATGGGAAAAGCGCAGAATAATTCCCCACCAAGCTCTACCAACCCTATGGGAGATTCCTAGGGTGAAAGATCCCTGAAAGTAGCCCAGGACACAGACCTTAGAGGAGCAATTGCAGACATATTCAAACAAATCAAAGACTATAATGAACAAGTCAAAGAACTTAGGAGAGAAAATGAAAAACTCAAGAAGGACCTAGAGGGAAAGAATAAATTTTGGAAAGAAGTAAAGGGAGAGAATGACAAACACAGGAAGGAAGTGGAAACACTGAAAGGATCCAATGCTGAAATAAAAAAGGAAACCAGGGGCTGGAGAGATGGCTGTGGTTAAGAGCGCCGAACGCTCTTACCGAGGACCCGGATTCGATCCCCAGCAGCCTGGGGCGAAAGCCGTCTGAAACTCCCATTCCAAGAGACCTCCCGTTCCAGGGGAATCTGAGACCCTCTTTGACCTCCGCAGCATTGCACGAACGGGTGCACATACCTGCCTGCAGCAGTACATTCATTAACACATACAGAAATAAATAAATTAAAAAAAAAAAAAAAAGGAAACCAGGGGCTGGAGAGATGGCCTAGCGGTTAAGAGTGCCTTGGTTTTACATGAAGAATGCTTGTACTCACAAATTATCACTTATTGTTAAAAAAAATGAAAACAAAAGAACAACAAAAAAAAAAAAACAGAAAGATGCAGAAAAGTTACGGCAGAATGCAAGATCTGGGATGGGTAGGGGTGGGGTGGGGGGAAGGGAAGGGGATATATTCCTGAACTGAATTGGAAAATGATGTATGAAATACACAAAGCATCAATAAAAATAAATAAGTAAAAGAGTGCCAACTGCTCTTGCAGAGGACCTGGGTTCGATCCCCAGCACCTACGTGGTGGCTGAGAACCATCTTAACTAGAGTTCCAGGGGAATCCAACACCCTCTTCTGACTTCCGCGGCATTGCATGACATGGGTGCACAAACCTACATACAGACAGTACATTCATACACATAAAAATAAATAAATAAAATAAAATAAATATATTTTTTAAAAAGGAAACCAAAGAGCGAAGCAAGGAGCTACAGGAGAGAATGAGAAGCTCCAAAAGGAAGTGTAAATACTAAAGAAATCACAGGAGGAAATGAAAAAGGAAATTAAACATTCATCTAATCAAGGGGAAAAGAAGGGGAAAAGCCTCAGAAGTAGAATGGAGGAAGCAGAACAAGGAATATCAGACCTGGAAGATAACACAGAAAAACTAAAAACCTCAAGTAAAGATCATGAAAAATTTAAAGTACACAAAAGTGGAAAAACAAGGAAATGTGGGACACTATGAAAAAAATCAAACCTCTGCTTATAGGAATAGAGAAAGGAGAAGAATCCCAAGAAAATGGTATTGAACAGATCTTCAACAGAATAATAGATGAAAATTTCCCCAAACTAAAAAAAGACAAATCCATACAAATATAAGAAGCACATAGAACTCCAAACAGACAAGATCAGAAAAGAAACTCCCCACGCCATATCACAGTTAAAATGCTAGATGCCCAAAACAGAGACAAAATTCTGAAAGCCACAAGAGAAAAACAAGTTACATACAAGGGGAAACCCATCAGAATTACAACTGACTTTTCAGTGCAAACTATGAAAGCAAGAAGAACATGGAGCAAAGCATTCGCAGTGTAAAAGGACTGTAGACGCCAACCCAGGTTACTATACCCAGCAAAAATGTAGATTAGAGTTGAAAGAGAGAGGAAAATCTTCTATGACATAAACAAGATAATAGAATACATGTCTGGAAAACCAACCCTTTAGAGAATTCTTGAAGCAATTCAAAGAAAAGAAGAGAGGAGCAACTATCCCCAGGCACCCAGAAAGAGAAATTAATAAAAGCATAACTGCAGAAATAGGAACCTAAGCCAAAAAGGCTAATGGATAAAAAGGTGAAAGGAAGCAACATAAATCTATCAGTTTTAACCTTAAATATTAATGAACTAAACTCCCCAATCAAGATTGGATTAGGAAACAAAACCCAGCTATATTCTGTCTACAAAAAACCCATCTCAGTCTCAAGGACAGGCACCAACTTAAGGTGAAAGGATGGGAAAAAATATTCTAAGCAAATGGTACCAAAAAGAAAGCAGGAGTTGCTATTTTAATATCAGAAAAAATAGACTTCAAAGTAAAAGAAATCAGAAGAGACAAAGAGGGCCATTACATCTTTATCAAAGGAACAATTAACCATGAAGATTTAATAATCATGAATATATATGCACCAAACACTGGTGTACCAAAGTTTATGAAGACAGTTCTCCAGGACCTCAAGGCACAGAATAACTTCCGCATACACATAGTAGGGGACTTCAATACCCCACTGAGCCCTTTGGACAGATCAACTGGACAATGAGTAAACAGAGAGACATCTGAACTGAATGATACGATACACCCAATGGACCTCACAAACATCTACCAAATATTCCACCCAAATACGAGAGAATACACTTTCTCCTCAGCACCCCACAGAACATTCTCCAAAATCGACCACATAGAGGGACACAGAAAAAAACCTCAACAAATACAAAAAGATTGAACAAGTTCTAGAACCAAGCTACATTTTTTTCAGACTTAGGAATTTTTGTATGTATGCATATTTTAGAGTAATATAAGATCAAAAGAATGAGGAAAAAACTAGTATGTCATGACATTATGTCTAACCACAGTATTTATTTTATGGGAGTATTTCTTAGTATTTCCTTTTTCATATTATTATTGAGACAGGTTCTCCCTTTAGTTCCAGCTGGCCTGGAAGTCACAATGTAGACTTTGAAATCACAGACATCCTCCTGCGTCTGCCTCCCGAGTGCCGGGATGAAAGGAATGAGCCACCACACCCAGCCCTTTCTTAGTATTTCTTATACAAGTCTGCTTGAGCTTTTGTCCAAGCCTTTTCTAAAATATTATACAGTAGTTAAGAGTATCAGGCTGGGGCTGGAGAGATGGCCTAGCAGTTAAGAGCACCGACCGCTCTTACAGAGGACCCGGGTTCAATCCCCAGCACCCACATGGTGGCTGAGAACCGTCTGAAGCTCCAATTCCAGGAGAACTCCAGTTCCAGGGGAATCCAAGACCCTCTTCTGAACTCTGCGGCGTTTCATGACACGGGTGCACAGACTTGCATGCAGACAGTACATTCATACACATACAGAAATAAATAAAATTAATAAAAAAAATTTAAAAAAGAGTATCAGGCTGGTGTAACTTAGCCTTTCTGGATGCTTAATGACCATACTTAATGCCCATACCAATTTGGCTGAGGGTCTTAGTGGATAACTTTGTACCTTGCCCTCAGAGGTCAACTAAGTCCCAAGGGAATATGCATGTGGGCATCTCTTGAAATGTCTTGCAAATGTGAGTCTCCAGTCTTCCTGTGCAAGGAGGTCTTGGAGATCCACTAATGGGACTTCAGCCAGTATCCGGTCTACAAAGAGGAAAGTCTGCTCATGTTTCAAAAAGGGAAGCCTGGTCTAGAAAGACCTGACTTTATCCTCGAGTGGATAGAACTGGTAAATAAAAAGCCAAAATGAGCCAGGGGCTCCCTCCCTGCCTCCAAACCTGAGTGACCCCAGAGTACCAGATCTTCAACTGACCTTGAGAAAACAAAAACCTTGGTTCGTCATTGTTCAATGTCTGAGTCAAACGTGACCACATTCCACGTGCTGTTCTTCCCTTTTTGGCTAGCTCCAGGACTTGTCTCCTGCCTGCAGGCCAACAGTCTCTAGCCTTCACTCCCGCAAGAAGGAGGAAGGGAAACCCACAGGAGATCACCCATGGAAATGAGCAGACTCACACACAGAGAGCTGGAGAGAATAGGGACTCCGTTTATTTTCTGTCAGTGAGGTCTATATATTGAAGACTACTGTGCTCTGGGCAAGGAAGTGGGGGGCAGGTGGAAGGGAGGGGTGAGCCACCTTGGTTCTTATCAGGGGGCTGCAGAGCTCCAGTTTGTGCAACAGGGAACTAGAGGTGTGACATTTTGCTCAATGCCTTGAGGGAAGGGGCCTGGAACTTTGCAGAAATAGGGCAAAGCAAGAATCATTGTAATATCATATATCTTCCTGCTACAGATAAATCTGAATGCCCACACAGATATCAGATAACTGGAGATCTTCCAGGACAGGTCTTACAAGTTCTCACTTCAAGCCACACACAAAGTTTCATTCCCACAACCCATCCTTTGTTTTTTTAATTAAAATGGAGCTGTAATGTCAAAGTCCTCTAAGGAGTCCCCCAGGGATGGCCTGGTATTGGACTAGAACAGTCTTGGCTGTGACCTCAGTGAGTGTATTGATTCGGTTTTTGATAAACCAGAGGACACAGGGTGCAATAGTCAGAAGGACTCCTAGGGTGATGGGTCCCAGTAAGGGAAGTAACCAGGTAGTCAGGGGGTTGGAAAACCATGGGACAGAAACTTGTGTGGAGTATCTATCATGGAGTTCTTTCCTGAGATCTTTTAAGGTTTTTAACATTTTGCTCAACGACACCAGACTTGTTTAAATAAAAACAGCATTCCTCCCCCAGGAACACCCAGGTTCCCCCATTTTCTGCAGTTAACAAATCCAGGGTTCCTGGGTTCTGCATCACCACCTCGGCCAGAGAAGTTGCCTCTCTCTGGAGTGATTCAAGGCTATTTGTTGTGGATGCCATTGCCTCATCAAGCTTATTTTGGAAGTCCACTTCCATGCTGTAAACCTTTGCTAGGGCTCCGCCCACCATTCCCATCGCTGCTGTAGAGAGAATGATGCCTAGGCTGACCAGAAGCAGGATGAATATCTCTCTCTTTTGATGGTCTGGGTCCGGTCTCAGCATCCAAGAAACTTCCTCTTTCTCATAAAGGAAGAGCTGGGGAGTGATAATTATGGGCAAACAAATTCCAGAACCAGTAGCATTTGCACAGAGGGTTGCAGTGCCATCACACCAGAGAAAGAATGGGGATTTGACACATGGGCTCCTGTCGAGAGGGATACTTTTGAGGCACCTGAGGTCTGGGGCTGCTGCAGCTCTCACTAAACAAATAGGAAGTGTAGTGAGTTGGTCGAAGAGAGAAATGCTGTGAAACACCAGTTCTGTCTCCATGGGGGTAGATTCCTGTAAAGAGGCATTAGAAGGAATGTCAGTGAAAAGGGGGCGCGTAAGGGATGCACAGAAAAAACATTGGGAGACATCAGGCTGGGTGGTGTAATTGAGGAGATCTCCAATGTATTCAATGTACTGGGGCCATGTTACAGTAGACTGCAGCTTTCCTTCCATTTTGGATTAATGTAACAGAATGTGGGATAGAGTGAGGATGGGCTGAGGAGCTACAACAAGCTGGTGAGAGATGCAGATATCTGCCGCAGGGTACCAGGCATTGCTGTAAGGGTAGAATTTTCCCTGTACTCCAGCTCTCCAGCAGTCACTCCAGGGGTCCTGTATATTAATTTTTTAAACTGGTTATTTTGGATTTGGAACAGCCTTCTTGGGCTGCGAACACTCTCCAACCTGCAAGACCAGAATCTGCAACCACCATAAGTATCAGCTTCCGGCCAACACTGTCCTTTGTTAAGATGGGAGAAGCAGATAAAGGGTGCCTGAGAGGTAGTGGTGGAACTGGGAAACACAGTGATTGTGATTGCCTTGCTGCAGCCTTGCAAAGGACAGTCACTGGTTCCAATTACCTGATTTTTTCCCTCCTAAGTTTCTCCAACAAAGAATTGCCAGACATGGATCCAAGTCAGTGGTCTGTTCACAGTTTGGGCAGAGACAGAGTTACCTTGAACTATTAGCAGAGCAGCTAAAAGGATGGCAGACAGGGGTGCAGAGGGGGGACACATGGATTTTGCAGAAGTGAGGAGTTGGTCAAGTTTCTTTCAGAGCAACAGGTGTGCCATCGTTTTGGTCAACAGTGATGAATCTGACATTTCTGGCACAGATCCAAATGGGTCTTGGACAATCCTGTGGAAAGATGCAAGCAAAGCCCCTCCCAGTTGTTAACAGTGGATCAGGTCCTTTCTATTGATTGTCTGAGGGTCTTTCCATCTGATGAGTATTTGAGGAATCATGCTTGGTGTCTGCCAATGTTTGACTATGGCTGGACATTTTGAATCCCCGTAAATGTTAAAGAGGTTTAGAGTTGACAAAGCCTTGGTCAGCTGGATGTTAGGAGGGTATTTCCCCGCCTTTTTTTAATAATTGATTTTTTAGGACCTGATGGGTCTGTTCTATGATGCCTTGTCCCTGTGGGTTATGAGGGATACCTGTATGATGTGCAATATTCCATAATTGACAAAATGATCTAAAGCGAGAGGTAGCAAATGCTGGCCCATTGTCCATTTTAATCTGTTTGGGAATGCCAATGGTAGCAAAGGTAGAAAGTAAGTGGGCACTGAGGTAGCTTTCTCTCTCATGTGTGAGCAGTAGCCCAGATAAATTTGGAATAAGTGTCCACGGTGACAAAGACATACTTTTATCTTCCAAAAGAAGCTATGTGTGTAATGTCAGTTTGCCAGAGTGCATTGGCTTTCAATCCCCTGTGGTTAATTCCCAAAACCTGTAGCACAGGTGTTTTAATTACAGCAGAACAGGAGGAGCAAGTTACTGAGAAAGTGAACCACTTGCAATCCTCAGCATGGAGGGGAATTGAAAAGAAACAGTCTTTGATATCTAAGGCTAGCAGAGGGGTGTTAGCTGGGATAGCAGAAGCAAGGGGGAGACCCCTCTGTGGAGACCCCCATATATGCATAGTTCTGTTAATGGCTCACAGGTCTTGTTAGAGACGCCAACCTCCTGTTGCCATTTTCAGAAAAAAAATTTTTTAATCTTTTCGAGACAGGGTCTCCCTGTAGCCCCAGCTGACCTGGAACTCACTCTGTAGACCAGGCTGGCCTTGAATGCACAAAGATCCGCCTGCTTCTGCGTCCCAAGTGCTAGGACTAAAGGCATGCACCACCACACCCCGTTCCTGTTGCCTTTTTTATGACAAACACAGGGGTGTTCCAGGGACTGCGAGATGGACGGATGTGTCCCAATGAAAATTGTTCCTTGACTAAGCCTTGGAGAGCTTGTAACTTCTCCCCTGGTAAAGGCCATTGCTCAATCCAGATTGGATTATCTGATTTCCAGTCCAGACGAGGGGGAGCATATTCTGTAGTGACCCTCAGGATTGGAGGTGCTTCTTGCTGAGATGATGGAGGCATCCCCCCCCCAGTTAAATGGTCTGTCTGGACATGGCTGTTCTCATTTGGAGTGGCAATCACCACATCCAAAGCCTCCAAAATATCTCACCCTAGCGGATTGATATTAGTGGGTGCTATTAATGGGCGAATATGACCTGTGTTTCCATCAGGGTCTTCCCATGTGTAAACATTTTAGTTATGTAAGACTGTGAGGGCTCTCCTATGCCTAGAAGTTTTGGTCCTAGAAGCAAGGGCCAGTCAGGGGATATTTCTTGCTGTTTTATAATGGTTCTGTCTGCCCCTGTATCTGTCAAATATTTAAAAGGTCTCCCCCTAATTTTAATCAACAGTGCAGGATGTGAGCCTTTTGAAATAGGTGCTTCCCAGAGGGCGTGTACTGACTCTTTTTCCCCCTTCTTTACCTGGGCTAGGGGCTGCCCATCTAGGAGTTTAAAAGTGGCAGTTTTTTTCCATCTTTATCATAGTTTGAGCAGCAATCTTTCCTCCAATGGTAGACATTTTTACTCTGGAGGGGGCAGAGAACACATGGGGGGCATTCAGGAGGCCCTCTGGGAGAGACTGGTACTTTTGGGCACTGACTTTTCCAATGACCTCTGTCTCCACAGTTAAAACATTTCTCATGGGGCTGGAGACATAGCCTACTGGTTAAGAGCACTGACTGCTCTTGCAGAGGACCCGGGTTCGATCCCCAGCACCCACTTGGTGGCTGAGAACCATCTGTAACTCCAATTCCAGGAAAACTCCAGTTCCAGGGGGAATCTGAGACCCTCTTCTGACCTCCATGGCATTGCACAACACGGGTGCACAGACCTACATGCAGACAGCACAGTCATACACATACAAAAATAAATAAAAAATTGAAAAAAATATTTCTCATTTGTGGTGACAGCAGCCTAAAAGGTTTGAGCTAGGTAATTAGCTTTGTGGGAAGGTATGCCCACGTCCTGAGTTGCCACTATCCATCTGTCATAATGATCATCTTTTAAGCCCTGGCACGCTTGCTTGCATTCCAAATTCATTCCCTCCCAAACAATATCTTTAAGGAGTATCTCTCTGGCTACAGAGTTGGGGATCTTTCTCTCTAGGCTGCTTTTATTTCTTAAGATAAAGTCAGACAGGGGTAACTCAGGTTTTTGCTGGGGAAATAAGAAGGAACTGGCCTGGGATTCAGTGGGTGGTGTAATTTGATCCCAGACCTGTAGGGTGCAAAGGCGGATCTGGTCAAAGTACCCTGGGGCCAGTGTGGCCTGATGTGTCCCTGTGCTAAAATCTCCTTCTCCAAAGAGCTGTTCATAACCCCAGTCTATATTAGGTTGCCCTTGATTTCTCCAAACCTTTTGGAGACATTCCTCTCTGTACAGTGCTTCCCATTGTAAAAATAGCAGACCTGGAAGTGAAAATCTACATATATCTCTCCAGTCCTGAAGTGTTAAGAGAAGCACAAAATCTCTGGAGAATGGACTTTGTGCATGGTGCCTGGACACCATCCTCTCTGACTGCTTGTGTGAGTTTTTTCAACTCACTTGCCTGGTAAAGGTATCAGTTTAGAGGATGACCCTGAGTTGGAGCTAAATTAACAGGGAACACCTGTAATTGAAGATCTGGGTTGTCCCGAATCTGGCACAGTTTTTCTGTAGCACAGAGGGAAGAGGTTGAGGATGAAGGTGTTCCTGGCCCCTTGAGAGGGAGTGGCTGATAATTAGGGGAAAGGTTAAGGCTAGCCACTTGGATGTTTTGATTATCCTGTTCTATTTTTACTGGGTCTGGAGCTTGGGAGCTTTCAGAGGGAATTTTATTGGGGTTCTTGAGGGGAGTTTTAGCAAGTTCTTGGGAGGAGGGGGTCTGTGATTTAATTTTGTTGTTTTCCTTTCCTGGCGTGGTTTGGTGAGAAGGCCCTAAGCATTGTCTCACCACGGCCAATAGTGGCAAGAATGTGAGAGATGCCAGAGCATTTTCTCACTGTCTAGCATTCTGTGCCACACCCGTCCAGGATTCTGAACTCCATAAGTCTGCAGAGGACATCCACAGGGCAATATTAAGAGTCTCATTCAAAAAGGAAGCAGCTTCCCACATGGAAATTTTAACTCCTCGACTCTTGAGGAGCATTTTTTTTTTTTAGCCTGTGGGTCTTTTTGGCATGTCTGTTTGTTACCCATGATAAAGAGAAATAGGAAATGCTAGTGGTTAGGGAAAGGGACAGTTCAAAAGACTAACCTCACAGGAAGAGATAATTCCACAGAGATGTGCCAAGCTGGCCATGTAGAGGACAGAGACTTAAAGCAGATTCAAAGATTAATCTCTCGTGGGAAGAGTTAAATTCCACAGAGATATACCATAGCTGGTTGTGAATACCCTGGTTGGGGAAAGGGGGGTATCTCCTTGTCTCTATGGTAAAACCCTCTGAGATTTCCTTCATGTGGGGGAAATCAAGGGCTAAGAGAGAGCCCAAGGAATACCTTGTTTCCTTCTTCCTTTGGTGGAAAGTCGAGCCACACGTTCTGGGCGCCAGTTGTGATTGTTCAAAGTCTTTGAGTCATGCGTGACTGCATTCTACATGCTGTTCTTCCCTTCTTAGCTCAGCTACAGGACTTGTCTCCTGCCTGCAGTCCAACCATCGCTAGGCTTTGCTCCAGCAAGAAGGGGGGAGGGAAAACTTCAGGAGATCACCCATGGAAATGAACGGACTCACACACGCAGAGAGCCGGGGAGGATAGGAACTTCATTTATTTTCTGTCAGTGAGGTCTATATATTGAATGCTACTGTGCTCTGGGCAAGGAAGTTGGGGGCAGGCAAAAGGGAGGGGTGAGCCACCTTGGTTCTAATTGGGGGGCTGCAGAGTTCCAGTTTGTGCAACCGGTAACTAGAGGTGTGACATTTTGCTCAATGCCTCAAGGGAAGGGGCCTGGAACTTTGCAGAGATATGGTGAAGCAAGAATCATTGTAATATCCCAATCTTCCTGCTACAGATAACTCTGAATGCCCACACAGATATCAGATAACTGGAGATCTTCCAGGTCAGGTCTTACAAGTTCTCACTTCAAGCCACACACAAAGTTTCATTCCCACATTGGTGAATCTGGGCTAACTGTGTGGCCTTAAACATCCAAAAGGAAAAAAAACAGAAATAAATAATTAGTAAGGCCTGAAAAATTATACTTCAGATATAAAATTTGAGATCTTAGTAAAAATACAAAAAGTAAAAAAAAAAAAAAAGCACAGTTGTTTTGCCTGTCTTACTGGCAAGTGCAGCTACCCTGTGGATGCCACTGCTTTTACCATCCTTCAAAAACATGAGACACAGCTTATCAACCTTCCAATATGCACTTAAGACTCATGTCTCTCCAAGAATCCTCCAAACCTTCAGTGTAAGATGGGGACTGCTAAGACATCCAGCTTGTGGACTGAGCAACTACTGAGGTTTCAGCCACTTCAGAGTATAGACTGCCATTGCTGGACTACCCAGGCTGTATCACGGAGACCAGTACAGGAGGATCAAGACAGGACATGGTGCTTACTGGACCTCATTTGGTGACCATGGGAAGGAAGACCCCAGTGTAGAGCACAAGAGCAGAACTGATGGTGGTTTGGGCTTGCCAAGGAGGAGACTTCAAACATGACATCTTTCAGCCTAATAAAGAAAAAAATCATAAGCTAAAGATGCTAAAACCTATGATATACATGGCATGAATATATGCATAGTTTGGAGTGATGCAAATTGGAGAGAATAACAACAACAACAACAACAATAACAATGGCAGAAAGACTGGGTCAAAAAACTGACTGAGGGGCTAGAGAGATGGCTCATCAGTTAAGAGCGCCGACTGCACTTGCAGAGGACCCGGGTTCAATTCCCAGCACCCACATGTTGTCTAAGAACCATCTTTGACTCCAGTTCCAGGGGAATCCGACGCCCTCTTCTGACTTTCGAGGCATTGCACGACACAGGTGCACAGACCTACATGCACACAGTACACTCATATACATAAAAAATAAATAAACAAAAAACTGACTGAAGGGGTGAACCTCTGCTCGAAACAGTAAACTTCTGCATTGAAGATTTTAAAAGAAACTGAAAGAAAGATGAAGGACATGTTTGGCAGAATGCATGAGCTCTGGTGAGGTGGAGGGGGAGCAAGGAATGGGGCACCGGTCTAGATTTGATTGGAAATTTTGTATGAAATGCACAAAGCTTCAATAAAAAATGGCTTTAAAAAGAGAACTCCATTGTGTAGATGTACCACATTTTCTCTAACCACTCATCCATCAGTTGAGGGGCACTTGGGTTGGTTCCAGCTCTTCCCTATTGTGAAGAGAATTACAATAAACATGGCTATGCATGTATCTCTGCAGTAGGATGAGTCTTGTGGGTAAACACCTAGGAGCGGTATGACTGGGTCAGGTTGCAAGCTCATTTTGTGTCTTTTAAGGTTTCTCCACCCTGCTTTCCATAGTGGCTCTACCAGTTTACATTCCCACCAGCAGTGGATGAGTGTTCCCCTTTCCCCACAACCTTTCCAGCATTTGGTATCATTTGTTTTCTTGATCCTTGCCAGTCTTATTGGAGTGAGATGATATCTTAAACTGGTTTTAATTTGCATTTCCTTAATTATTAGCTGTACTGAACACTTTTTTTTTATGTGTATGAGTGTATCACCTATATGTATGTAAGTGCACCTGTGTTGTGCAATGCCCCACAGAGGTTGGAAGAAGGTATCAGATTCCCCTGGAACTAGAATTACAGATGGTCGTTAGCCACCATGTGAGTGCTGGGAATCAAACCTGGGTCCTCTCCGAGAGCAGCTAGTACTTTTTATTTTTTATTTATTTATTTGTTTGTTTGTTTATTTATGTGTATGAATGTACTGTCTGCATGTAGGTTTGTGAACCCATGTCATGCAATGCCATGGAGGTCAGAAGAGGGCGTCAGATACCCCTGGAACTGGAGTTCTCCTGGAATTGGAGTTACAGACAGTTCTCAGCCGCCATGTGGGTGCTGGGGATTGAACCCAGGTCTTCTGCAAGGGCAGTTGGTGCTCTTAACCACTAGGCCATCTCTCCAGCCCCTGAACACTTTTTAAGATGTTTCTCAGCCATCTCTAATTCCTCACATGTGAAGTCTCTTTTCAGCTCTTTACTCCAACTGTTGAGTGAGTCATTTGCTTTTTTCTTTTTTGTTTTCTGAGTGGTTTATAGATTCTGGAAATTAATGCTTTGTCAGATGTATGGATGGTGAAGGTTTCCTCCCACTCTGTGGGTTTTCTCCTCACTTCCTTGATTGTTTCTTTTGCTGTACAGAGGCTTTTGAGTTTAATGAGGTCCCATTTGTCAATCATCGACTTTATTTCCTGTACAGCTGCTATCTGATTTAGGAAATCTTTTCTTACGCCTATGTCTTGTAGGCAGCTGCTAACTTTTTCTTCTATCTCCTTCAGTGTTTTGGATTTCACGTTGAGGTCTATGATTCATTTGGAGTTCATTTTTGTACAAGGCAAGAGGTAGGGGTTTAACTTTATCCTGGTGGTGATCCAGTTCTGCCAACACCATTTGCTGAAGATGCTGCCTTTCCTCCATTGTGTCTTCTTGGCCCCCTTGTCAAATATGAAGTGGCTTAAATTGTATGTGCTCAAGTTTGGAACCTCACTTTTGTTCCATTGATCTACATGTCTGTTTTTATGGCAGTATCAAGCTGTTCCTATGACTATAGCCCTGTAGTATAGTTTGAAGTTTGGTATAGTGATCCCTCCCTCATTGCTCTTTTTGCTCAGGGTTGTTTTAGCTATTTGGGGTCTTTTGTTTTTCCAAATGAAATTAAAGATTTTTTT
>VZQC01015123.1:1465507-1527750 GCA_009823505.1 Rhizomys pruinosus
TTGGCAAAAATTCTCAACAAAATGCTTCGGGTAACCCATTTACAGGACCACAATTAAAAAATCATCCATCATGACAAGGTCATATTCATACCAGAGATGCCAGGGATGGTTCAACAATCAAAAATATCATAAAACATTAAATGGACTGGAAGACAAAAACCACCAATCATTCATATTGGGACACAGAAAAACCTCCTTCAACAAAAATCCAGCATCTATTCATAGCCTCTAGGAGTCCTAAGCGTAAGGAACTTGGATCAGGAAGGGATCATTCCAGCTTTCAATGTAATCAAAGCCATATAAATAAACTCACTGCCAACATCATACTAAACAGAGAATGAGCAGAAGCACTGTATCCTTTAAAGGTTAGAACTTGGCAAGGCTGCCCCCTGTCACCACTGCCTTTTCAATATAGTGCTTGAACACTTTGCTAGGGCAATAAGGTAAAAAATGGAAATTAAAGGAGTACTGATTGGGAAAAAGAGGAAGTCAAACCATCACTTTTTGCAGATATATCAATATCTACTTAAGATGCTAAATCTCCACCAGGAAGCTCCTAGAAATGATTAAGCAGTTTCAGAGGGGGCGAAGAATGCCTAGTGGTTAAGAGCAACCGACTGCTCTTGCAGAGAACCCGGATTCGATCCCAAGCACCCCTATGGCGGCTAAAAACAGTCTGTAATTCCCAATTCCAGGGGACTCATCCAGGGAATCTTACACCCTTTTCTGACCTCCCACAGCATTGCAATGAACGACAAGGTACACAAACCTACATGCAGATAAGACATTCATACACATAACAAAAAAAAAAGAGTTAGTAAAGTGGCAGGATACAAAAATTAACCTAGAAAAAAAAAAACAGTAGCCTTTCTTTAAACGCAACAACAAAGCAACTGAAAAAAAAAAAAAAGGAGTACCTTCCAACTCACAATACCTCAAAAACAATAAAATACCTAGGAAAAATCAACCACCAAAGACACCAAGATCTCTATAACAAAATTTAAAACCCCTGAAAGAGGAAATTGAAGAAAAACATCAGAAGATGAAATTAAACCTCCCATGCTCATGGACTGGGAAAAACTTTAAATATAAGTAAAAAGTCACATTTTAAACCCAAAACTTGTACAGACTTATGCAATCCCAATCCAAAAAGCCCCCCGAGTTTCTTCACAGCTTGGAAAAAGCAAGTCCATTTCATTTGGAAACACAAAAGACTCTGAATAGACAAAGCAATTTTGAGCACAAAGAGCAATGCTGGGCAGATCACCATACCACATCTCAGACATCTGTAATTATATTACAGGGCTATATGTCCTAAAAACAGCTTGGTACTGGCACAAAACAGACCTATTGACCAAAGTAACAAAACCAAAGATCCAAAACTGAGTACATACATTCAGCCTCCTCATATTTGACAATGGGGGCAAGAAGACACAATGTAGAAAGACAGCATCTTTAGCACAAGTCGGTGTTCTGGAAAAACTGGTTCACCACTTGTGAAGAATGAAATTAAAACCCCTACCCCTCTATCTCACCCTGTAACAAAAGTCAACTCCATGGATCAAAGACCTCAATGTGAAACCCAAACTCTAAAGGCGATAGAAAACGTTGCAAGTAGCCTATAGCACATAGGTGTTGGAAAAGACTTCTTAAATCATATAGCAGCTGTGCAAGAATTCAAGTCGACAGTTGACAAATGGACCTTATTAAACCAAAAGCTTCTGTACAGCAAAAGAAACAATCAAGGAAGTAAGAGAAAATCCAAGGAGTGGGAGGAAAACCTTCAGCACCCTAACTGACAAAGCATTTGTTTCCAGAATATATAAACAATCTCAAAAAAAACAAAGAGAATAGAAAACAAATGAGACCCTTCAAAAAAAAGGAGCAAAGACTGAAAGAGACTTCAACAATGAGGAATATAGATGGCTGAGAAACCATCTTAAAAAGTGTACAACATAACTAATAATTAAAGGAAAATTGCAAATTAAAACCTCTTTAAAATATCATCTCAATCGCTGGTTGTGCGAGGCACAGCGCCTTTAATCCTACACTTAGGAAGGCAGAGGCAGGCCGGATCTTTGTGAGTTCAAGCCAACCTGGTCTCAGAGTGAGTTCCCAGGACAGCTGGGGCTACAGGGAACCCCTGTACGAAAAGACAAAAAAAAAAAAAAAAAAACAAAAAAAAAAAATAGCATCTTACTCCAATAAGCACTGCTAGGATCAAGAAAACAAATGAATACCAAAGTGCTGGAGAGGTGGGGAAGGCTGGTGGGTAATAAACTGGTACAAGCCACTAAATGGCAAGCAAGTGTTGGAGACACTTGGAAGATTCGAATGAACTTCCACCTTACCCTGCCATAACCCTCCTGGGTAAGTACCTGATCAAGACTCTTCTTTACACAGAGATACATGCACAGCCAAAGTTTACTTCAGCTCTCTTCACCCAAGTGTCCCTCAACCTGATGAGTGGATAGAGGAAATGTGGTAATCTACACAACAGAGTTCTAAGCAGCATAAAGAAACATGACATTATGGAACTTTGCAGGTAAATGATGTAGCTAGAAGTATCAATGCTAAGGGATGTAACACAGTCCCCAGAAAAACAAATGAGATGTCCCTCATCTTGGATGCTAGCACCCATCTAATTATTAATCAAACTGAACAATGTTAATGGATCTGAAAACAACTGTGTTACTTATTGTGGAACCCTTAAAAAATAAATAAAAAAAATTAAGAAAGCTCTAGACGGCGAATGGATTGAGGATCAATTCCTTTAATGTATTCAAAGCCATATACGGGAAAGCCACAGCCAACAACATCCTTAAATGGATTATAAGTCAGGAGTCTCCGCCTTAAAGTAGGAACTCAGGCAAGGCGCCCCTGAGAGCCACTCCTCTTCATTAAATGCTGAAACACTTTCTAGTGCAATAAGGAAAGAAAGGAATAAAATATAACTAAATGAATGAATGAGGGAGTCAAGACATCCTTTTTGAAGACGATAACATTACACTAAGGGATGCTAAAAACTCCACCAGACAATCCAAGAAATGATGAGATTTCAGTAAAAGTGCGGATATTCAAAACAACCTAGAAAAAATATTAGCCTTTCTTTACAACCAACAACAAACAACTGAAAAAGAAATCAAGAAACCCCACCAACATACCCAAAACAATAAAATAACCTAGGAACAAACCCTAACCAAAGACACCAAAGATTCTACAACAAAAATTAAAGCCCCTGAAGAAGGAAACTGAAAAACCGAAAAGAAAGACCTCCCAATCCAATTGAAAAATTAAGTAATATGTAAAAATGTCCATCCTACCCCAAATAATAATACAGATTTCATGCAATCCAAATTATAAATCCCCAGCAGTTTCTTCACAGGTGTGGTTTTTAGCATCCCTTAAGTAAATAATGATATCATCAGCAAAAAGAGATAGCTTGACTTCCTCTTTTCCAATCAGTACTCCTTTAATTTCCTTTTCTCCCCTTATTGCCCTAGCAAGTGTTTCAAGCACTATATTGAAAAGGAGTGGTGACAGGGGGCAGCCTTGCCAAGTTCCTAGCTTTAAAGGTAGTGCTTCTGTCATTTCTCTGTTTTGGATGATATTGGCTGTGGGTTTCCTATATATGGCTTTGATTACATTGAGGAATGATCCCTCCTATCCAGTTCCTTCTAGGACTCTAAGCATGAATAGATGCTGGATTTTGTTGAAGAGTTTTTCTGTGTCAATTGAGATGATTGTGTGGTTTTTGTCTTTCAGTCCATTTATATGTTTTATGATATTTATTGATTTTCATGTGTTGAACCATCCCTGCATCTCTGGTATGAATTCAACTTGGTCATGATGGATGATCTTTTTGATGTGGGTCTGTATGTGGTTACGAGCATTTTGTTGAGAATTTTTGCATCTGTTTTCATTAATGAGATGGGTCTATAGTTATCTTTTTTGTTGTACCTTTGCCTGGTTTGGGTATTAGAGTGATGCTGGCTTCATAGAGGTTATTTGGGATATTTCCCTCTGCTTGTAGCCTTCTGAACAGTTTGAGTAATAATGGTTGTAAGTCCTCTTTAGATGTTTTATAGAATTCTCTGTGAAACCATCTGGGCCTGGACATTTTTTAGTCAGGAGGTTTCCTATTAAATTTTCAGTTTCTTCATATGTTATGAGTCTGTTTAAGCTGTCAGTCTCTTCTTGGCTAAGCATTGATGATTCCCAGGATTTCAGATATTCAGCCATTTCTCTTAGGTTTTCAAACTTAGTAGAGTATAGGTTTTTTAAGTATTCCTGTATGATTGTCTGGATCTTTTTGTTATCTGTTGTGAAATTTTCCCTTTCATCATGAATTCTATTGGTTTGGAGTTGCTCTTTCTTTCTTTTGGTTAATTGGGCTAAAGGGCTGTCTATCTTGTTTATTCTTTCAAAGAACCAACTTTTGGATTCAATGATTTTTTTGTATCATTTTATTTGTTTCTATCTCATTGATTTCTGCTCTGATTTTTGTGATTTCTTCCTGCATGTTGCATTTATGGTTCATTTGTTGTTGTCTTTCAAGTGATTTTAGCTGCAGTGTTAGATCGTTTATTTGTGCTCATTCTGGTTTTTTAATGTAGGCACCCAGGACTATAAACTTCCCTCTTAGGACTACTTTTAAATTTTCCCATAGGTTTTGTTGTTTTATATTGCCATTGTCGTTTACTTCCAGGAATGCTTTTATTTCTTTCTTTATTTCTTCCTTGACCTATTATTCAGGAGTGTGTTGTTTAGTTTCCATGTGTTCTTGTAGATAGTAGGGCTTATCCTGGGGTTGATGTTGAACTTTATTGTGCTGTGGTCTGATAGAATCCATGAAATTATTTCAATCTTTGTATTTGTTGAGGGTTTTTTCTGTGTCCCTGTATGTGGTCGATTTTGGAGACTATTCCTTGGGATGCTGAGTTGAAAGTGTATTCTCTAGTATTTCAATGGAATATTCAGTAGATATCTGTGAGGTCCATTTGGTGTATCATATCATTCAATTCAGATGTCTCTCTGTTTATTCTTTGTCTGGTTGACCTGTCCAAAGGGCTCAGTGGGGTATGGAAGTCCCCTACTATGAGGGTGCTGGGGTTATTCTGGGCCTTGAGGTCCTTTTTACTTTTTATAAAGTTTGATGCACCAGAGTTTTGTGCATATATATTCATGATTGTGAAATCTTCATGGTTAATTGTTCCTTTGACTAAGGTGTAATGGCCCTCTTTGTCTCTTCTGATTTCTTTTACTTTGAAGTCTACTTTGTCTGATATTAAAATAGCAATTCGTGCTTTATTTTTGGTACCATTTTCTTGAAATATTTTTTCCGTCCTTTCACCTTACATTGGTGCCTACCCTTGAGAGTGAGATGGGTTTCTTGTAGACAGCATAGAGATGGTTCCGTTTCCTAATCCATCCTTCCAGTCTATGTCTTTTGATTGGGGAGTTTAGTCCATTAATATTTAAGATTATAATTGAAAGATGTAAAAAAAATAATTGAAAGATGTGTGTTGCTTCCTTTCATCTTATTATCCATTTGCACTTTTGGTCTAAGTTTCTACTTATTTGATTATGCTTTTATTAATTTCTCTTTCTAGGTGACTGAGGATAGCTGCTCCCCTCCTCTGTCCTTTGAATTGCTTCAAGTATTCTCTGGAGGGTTTGTTTTCCAGACATGTATTCTATCATTTTGTTTATGTCATGGAAGATTTTTCTTTCTCCAACTATAATCGACATTTTTGCTGGGTATAGTAGCCTGGGTTGGCATCCATAGTCCTTTAACACTGGGAATGCTTTGCTCCACATTTTTCTTGCTTTCATAGTTTGCATTGAAAAGTCGGCTGTAATTCTGATAGGTTTCCCCTTGTATGTAACTTGTTTTTTTTTTTTTCTTGTGGCTTTCAGAATTTTGTCTTTGTTTTGGGCATCTAGCATTTTAACTGTGATATGGTGTGGGGAGTTTATTTTCTGATCTTGTCTGCTCGGAGTTCTATGTGCTTCTTATATTTGTATGGATTTGTCTTTTTTTAGTTTGGGGAAATTTTCATCTATCATTCTCTTGAAGATCTGATGAATGCCATTGTCTCAGGATTCTTCTCCTTCCTCTAGCTCTATGATGCAGAGGTTTGATATTTTCATAATGTCCCACATTTCCTGGTTTTTCCACTTTTGTGTACTTTAAAAATTTTCATAATCTTTACTTGAGCTTTTTAGTTGTTCTGTGTTATATTCCAGGTCTGATATTCTTTTTTCTACTTCCTCCATTCTACTTCTGAGGCTTTTTCCCATCCTTTGCTCTTGACTGGATGAGTTTTTGGTTTCCTTTTTCATTTCCTCCTGTGATTTCTTTAGTATTTCCACTTCCTTTTGGAGGTTCTCAATCTCTTCCTGTAGCTCCTTGCTTTGCTGGTTGGTTTCCTTTTTTACTTCAGCGTGGGATCTTCTCATTGTTTCCACTTCCTTCCAGTGTTTGTCATTCTCTCCCTCTAGGTCCTTCTTGAGTTTTTCATTCTCTCTCCTTGGTTCTCTGGCTTGTTCTTTATATTCTTTGATTTCTTTGAATATGTCTGCAATTGTTCTTCTAAGATATGTGTCCTGGGTTACCTCTAAGGACATGTCATTGTCAGAATCTTCTATAGGATTGGTAGAGTTTAGTGTGGAATTATTCTGCACTTTTCCCATGTTGTTCTTTCACTGTGCTTTTGGCATGTGGGTTTCTTTTTGTTTGTATTCTGATTCTAATCTCAAATGTTTCTTCACTATGTTGAAGGCTTGCTTTGCTTGCTTCCTTCAGATGTCTTCATTGTTTTCTCCTTGTTTATGGCGTGTTGACTTGTTTAGGCTTCAGGCTTTCAATTTTAGTTATATTATATATTGGAAGTCTAAGTCACTCTTCCCTTTCTGTTCTGAAGATTCTTCAAAAACCCAGCAGGTAACAACTCAGTCGGTACCCTGCTGAGCACTGCACTCACTCTGCTTCCTGCCAGCCAGTTCCTCTACGTTGTTTATAGGGCTTGGTCACTATTGTGGTCTGACATGGACACTCCCTCCACAATTCCAATTGGGGGGTGGAGGTGAGTGCATCGTTTAGCCCGTGCTTCAGGTGGTTCGGCAAAATCCCCCAATCTAATATCTGAGCACTGGAGTCTCACAGTGGCAACAGGCAGGCCCACCTTTTATACCAGCTAGCAGGGCACCTCCGCCCTCACAGCCACACAAGACGATGATTCCAACAATCCGCCTGGCTGAAGTGCCCAGTCCCTACCTGTGCTTCAGATGGTCCAGCAAAATCCCCCCTGATCTAAGCTCTGAGCACTTGAATCCCCTGATTCATTCTTTATATTCTTTGATTTCTTTGAATATGTCTACAGTTGTTTTTCTAAGATCTGTGTCCTGGGTTTCCTCTGGAGAGATCTCATTGTAGGAATATTCTATAGGGTTGGTCGAGTTTGGTGTGGAGTTTTTCTGTGCTTTTCCCATGTTGTTCTTTCATTGTATTTTTTGGCATGTGAGTTTGTTTTTTGTTTGTATTCTCATGTGAATCTCTAATGTTTCTTCACTGTGTTGAAGGCTTGCTTTCCTTGCTTCCTTCAGATGCCTTGGTTGTTTTCTCCTCGTTTATGGAGTATTGACTTGTCTAGGTTTCAGGCTTTCAATTTTGGTTATATATTGGAAGTCTAAGTCACTCTTCCCTTTCTGTTCTGAAGGATCTCCAAAAGCTAGGTAGGTACCAACCAGTTTGGTACCCTGCTGAGCACTGTGCTCACTGCTTCCTGCCAGCCAGTTCCTCTAGGTTGTTTGTGGGGCTTGGTGTTGCAGGACTGGAGTTGTGTCAAGTTCACTGTTTCATTTATTGCCTTGTGCCCTGGAATCACTACCTTAGTCCCACTGGGACACTCACTCTGCAATTCCAGTTGAGGAGGAGGAGGGGATTAGCCTGCTCCACCCCCACAGCTGCAAAAGCAATGATTGAATGTCCCAATTATCTGCCTGGCTAAAGCACCTGGCCCCTACCTTGTGCTCTAGGTGGTCTGGTAAAAGCCCCAGATCTCTCTGCACTCCAGTATTAACCGTTTCTAGAAATTTTCTGGTGGAATTTTTTGGATCTCTTATGTATAATATCATATCCTCTGCAAAAAGAGATAATTTGACCTCTATTTTTCCGATTATTACTCCTTTGTTTCTTTCTCTTGTGTTTTGCTCTTGCAAGGGTTTGAAGCACTGTATTGAAAAGGAGTGGACATTGTAAACATCCTTGTCAGGTTCCTGATTTCAATGGGAATAATTCCAGTTGTTCTCCATTTAGAATGATATTGGCTGTGGGTTTGGTTGTATATAGCTTTAATGATATTGAGAACTACAGACCAGTTCTTTCTAGGACATTTATGATGAACACATATTGGGTTTTGTCAAAGGCCTTTTCTGCATCCATTGATTGACCATCGGATTTTTGTCTTTAAGTCCATTTATATTTTTTATGATATTTATTGACATATATGCATCTCAAGAATAAAGTCTACTTGATCATGGTGGATGATTTTTGATGTGTGTCTGTATGCAGTTTGAAGGAGATTATAAGTTCTCCTCCTATTCCATCTTTTTATTATTTAAGCAGTATTGGTTTTAAATCTTCTTTGAACCTCTAATAGAATTCTACCACGAAGCCCTCTGGGCCTAGGATTTTTTTAGTTGAGAGGTTTTAATTTCCATATTGTTATGTCCAGGCTTCCCAGAATCCCAAGGGGCACACAGGTGTCTACTTCCTCCAGAAGCTCTCAATCTTCTGACCCCTTCCCCTGTACCTGAGACCCCACCCCATGGGTATAAATGGGTGGACACCAGCCACCATCTCTCTCTCTGTCTCCCCCTCTGTCCATCTCTGTCTCTGTCTGCCTCTCTCTGTCTCTCTGTCCCCGCCTCTGTCCTGCCCCCTGCCATGCTGTCCAGTCCCACCATGAGTCTGCAGGTGGCTCACGCTGGCAGTCCCATATGGAAGTAAAGCATGTTCCTGTCGTGACTTATGCCTCATGTGCCTTTTTATCTGGGTGGTGGAGCTGGAGGTACATGGCCCTTTTTATAAATTAACATTATGTTGCCATGGACTCGGTCGGGGCTTGATGATTTTTATCAGGCAGAGTGCTCCTTCGCCAGGTTTTGATCTGGCAGAGCCCTCGCCAGGTCTCACCCAAAAAGGACTTCCTAACTTTTTTGGGGGACACCTGGAATGGACTTGCTGCAGTGTATTTCTCCGGACAACAACCAGCTTTCACATTTCACAATGAGGTACCACTTTGCTCTCCTGCTTCCCTCCTTCCCTCCCTCCCGCTCTCCTTCTTTCTCTCCACTTCTGCCCCTTGTACTTCCTCCCTCCTCCCTCTGCTTCTCTCAGCATTAGCCCTTCATTGTTTTGAATCCACAGGCTTGCAGACTGCCTCAAACTGGTTTCCTGTGCGCAGGTGGTAAAGCTCTCTGCTCTCCTACACTCTCCTGCTTCCCTCCTTCTCTCTCTCTCTTTCTAACTTCATTTTTAGCCTCCCATTAGAGGATGTACTTCCTCCACTCTGCCTCCCATTAAAGGACTCATTTCCTCCACGCCGTTCTTCTTTCTTTTGAGGCTAAAAAACTTTACTTCCTTCCTACAGCTCTCTCCTCTCCTCAGTCTGCTGCACAGCTGCCACCATGCGGTATTTTTCCCCCTCCCCTGCACCACCATGCCCTGCCCTGCCTCCATGCCCTGCTGCCACTAAGGTGGGCTTTTTTCAAACAGAAGGGAGCTGCAGCCATGCCCATTCCTCAGCCCCCATCTGGAGGCTGCCCCATTTCTGCTGAGTCACAGCCACTCTGTCTAGACCACGTGTCAGGAAACCTGAATCCACATCAGACCTTATAACAACTACATCCATTTCCAAATGCAATTTTCATTTTTTTTTATTTTTGTATGGATAGTTGTTTTACAGGATTTTGTTTGAGATTTTTACATCATTTGGCTTTTTAACAAACACTGTTTTGTTTTTTATATTTTGTTTACAAAACTTTGCCTAACTTTAAGGGATTATTTCAGATTTTGGCATTTTCCATTTCATTGTTTTTTCTTTATAAACCCCATTTTATTCAGAAATCCATTTTTTGTCTGCTTCGGAATACGAGCCTCTGTATCTGAGATTAAGAAGTGTGTTGACCATGCCCTGCCCCACCTGCATCCAGCTTTTGCCTCAGGCAGTAAACTTGGACCTGGATGGGATCTTTTGAGAAGCCTCTGTATCTGAGATTAAGAAGGTGTGCCAACCACACCCTGTCTCACTTGCATCCACATTTTGCCTCAGGCAGTAACCTTTCACTTGGCTGGGATCTTTTGATTTTTTCCACTAACTAAATTTATTCTCATTAAATTAGCAGGTAATATATGCAAGCCACCAGATTTTCCTGCCTACCCCGTCCACCATCCTTTGAAGGTATACAAGAACATCCTGTGCTGCAAAGCACAGTATGGGCATACAGGCTGTTTCCACCAAAGTAAAGTTCCACCTAAGTAGATGTATTAAACTCTAAATGATTCTTTGTAAATGTGACAATTGCAATTAATGGTTCCACAGCCCTGGACAATGATGGACAACTTTAGATTAAAAAGGGGATTTTTCCATTGTCCAGGGTTAGTGGATACAGTTAAATCATGTGTTTGTCCAACCTGTCTGTGTGTTATAACCTTCAATATGTCTTTGTCATGTGTACATGTTCTCCTATGTGTTTTTTGTCAAAACAAAGTGGCCACTTCAAACTTCCTTAATTCTATGTTGTGCACAAGCAAAAATTAAATTAAGTTTACTTTTGGCATGCCTCTTATTTTTTTTCAAAGCCCTGATTTGAACCCGGGTTCCTAAGTTTCTACACTGCTTACCTGGAGGTTTTATTTCTTATCTGTCCAAATTATTTTTTTCCACAGGTATTACAACCAAAAAATTTTCTTTTCCAGTTTTTTTCTTGTTTCCAGATGTCTGAAGACCTGATTTTTTACTCCTATGGGTTCACTAACAGATTTTTTTTTCTTTTTCTCCTGTGCTCTGTCACCATCCTTCTGACCAGAGACCATTTTCAAAATCCCTGGATTCATTCATACTCTGGTACTTGGACCGTGGCACATGGCTTCGCCTTCCCTCCAATGAAATAGCCTAAGTACCTTTGATATTGTCAGTTCTTTAATTATTATATATAATTCTGTTTCCCATCACTTGTTAAAGTATTTCAATAAGTTCATAGTTTTAGAACCAAAGGTGCAATACATCATCTCAGCCTTGGCAGTGCAACTAATTAGATATCCATTCCAGGAGAACTCCAGTTCCAGGGGAATCCAACACCCTCTTCTGACCTCCGCGGCATTGCATGACACAGGTGCACAAACTTGCATGCAGACAGTACATTGATACATATACAGAAATAAATAAATGCTGGGCATAGTGGCTCATGCCTTTAATCCTAGAACTTGGGAGGCATGAGGATCTCTGTGAGTTCGAGGCCAGCCTGGTCTACAGAGTGAGTTCCAGGACAGCCAGAGCTACAGGGAGACCCTGCCTCAAAAAGACAAAAAATTAATTAATTACTTAATTAATAATTAATTAAAAAATAATATTTCTAAAGGTGTTTTTTACAATGTATATGACTATTCAGTACAACCACTAGGATAAAATCTTTTGAAGGAATGTGTGGATAAATGTGTGCATGTGTATGATATTGTTAAACAGCATATTAAGATCTGTCTGTGTATGATTGCAATGCATGTGCCTCTGCTCAGTACAACCTTTACAAAGTGTCATCACCAAATTTATTTATTAGAACCTTATTTATGAGTGTATGCATGAAGTACTGTTCACTTTTAAGAATTCTAAAATGTAGCCGGGCGTGGTGGCACACACCTTTAATCCTAGCACTTGGGAGGCAGAGGCAGGCGGATCTTTCTGAGTTCAAGGCCAGCCTGGTCTACAGAGTGAGTTCCATTACAGCTGGGACTACAGGGAGACCCTGTCTCAAAAAAACAAACAAACAAGAAAAACCACGAAAAGAATTCTAAAATGTAATTATGGCATATACAAGAAATTGTGTTTCACCTACCAGGTACTATATATACCTTATTACAGCTTCAAGTGAAACAGACATATATAAATATTGAGTTACCCATACATATGAAAACTGTTTTATATATCTGTTATACTTTGTACATGTTACTTTTAATATTTTTTAAGAGAAATTAGGTTTTACTTCTGGTGGCTATACGGACAGTGCTAATGTAACCAATTTGGGTGAGCCCTAAGTATTATCTGCCTGCTGCTGGTACGTGAAAATGCCCCCCCTTCCTTTTCCTTTTCAAAGCTATAATTCAAAATCTGGGGACAAGTGACATGGCCTTCATTAGAGAAGGTACTGGTTTTAATTTCTTTATTATCTTGGATTTGTTTCATGGGCTATGTTAGAACCTTTTGCCTTGCATGACTTAAATCATTACACTTTGAGTACCTAAATGACCTTCATAGACCTTAAAGAACAAATTGTAGAACTTACTGCATAGCTTTATTGTCAACTTGATACACCTGAGCTGAGAATAATTGCCTTCATTGGACTGGCCTGTGCCCATTGTGGGAAATGCCATTCTTGGCCAGATATTTCTATATTGTATACAATAGGCTGAACATGAGCCAGCAACACAAGCCAGTAAGTAGCCTCCTTTCCTAGCCTGTGCTGTAGCCACTACCACAAGGCTCCTACCATTAGCTTTTATTATTAGTCAGAATATTTTTGCCACAGTAATTAAGAATTTATTAACAGTGCTTAAGTCAATGTTCAAGCTTTATTTAGGAGTTATATGGTAATTAAAGTACCAAATTCATTCAAATAGTCCTCTTGGAGGTTTAACAATCACACTTAAAGGTCCAATCTGATTTGGCAAGAGGGATTTGTAGGAACAATATTTTGGCCCCTACCCTCTGAGGTCCTGCATCTGCAACTTTATGCATGTCCTGTGGCAGTGAGTCACCAGTCATCCCGTGCCAGGGAAGTCTTGGAGATTCACTTAAAAGGACATCATCCTGCCAGTGTCCAGTCAAGGGAGGAAAGTCCATATACAGGAGAAACTCCTCATGCTTCAAAGGGAAGCTATGGTCAAGAAAGGCCTGACTTTGTCCTCACATAGATGGAACTGGTGAAGAGAGCCAGGCATGAGGCCTGAGTGACCCCCTAAGGACTAGAACCTCAACTGACCTTAACACCAAAACAAACTTCATTTATCTGATCTAACTGTGTGGTTTTAAACACCCCAACAGGACACTGTAATCTAAAGAAGAGAAAATGAAATAGGTTATTATCAGAGAGATAGGTGAGAGACCTACTGTGCCAAGTTAGGAATCTACTGTGTAATGTTAGAAAACAGAGATAGGTGAGAGACCTACTGTGCCAAGTTAGGAATCTACTGTGTCATGTTAGAAAATATCTCAGAGATAGGTGACTGATTTAATGCTCCATGCCAGAAAATACCACCTTTTATGTTCTCATGGTTATGGCTGTCATTCTGGAGCCCTGTGTACTAAAGCTGGCCCTCATTCCAGAGCTCTGTGTACTAAAACTTTCTTCCAATTTCTCAAACCAGGGTACAAGTCCTCTCTCCTTCTGCAGACCCCAGACAGGGACGCTCCAATTGCTAATGCACCCAGTAACCCCCTGTTGGTACTGTGAAGTCCCTGCACTGCTATACTCATATAAGACTCAACCAGCTTATCTTTTCAGTTGCAGAGAAAACTTCCACTAAAAGTACTGGCCATTATCAATATGGACCAAACCCACCGGGCAGAGCACCCAGAGCAGCCAAAATGGGAAACAGGATTCTAACCCTCCAGCCTGACAGCTGTTCTCCAAAGTCTTCACTCCTGATCAGCTCTGAAGCATATACAAAAGAGAGAGAACAGCACCCCAATTTCCTTATCATAAGCAAAAGGCTGGAATGTTAGGTCCAGGCTTCCCAGAATCCCAGAGGGCACACAAGTGCCTACTTCCTCCAGAAGCTATCAATCTTCTGACCCCTTCCCCTGTACCTGAGGCCCCACCCCATGGGTATAAATGGGTGGACCCCAGCCACGATCTCTCTCTGTCCCCCCTCTGTCCCTCTGTGTCTCTGTCTGCCTCTCTCTGTCTCTCTCTCTCTCTCTCTCTCTCTCTCTCTTCCTCTCTGTCTCTGTCTGCCTCTCCCTGCCTCTCTGCCCCCTCTCTCTGTCCTGCTCCCTGCCATGCTGTCCAGTCCCATCACGTGTCTGCAGGTGGCTCATGCTGGCAGTCCCACATGGAAGTAAAGCATGTTCCTGGAGTAACCTAAGCCTCATGTGCTTTTTATTTGTTTCATGCATTTTATATCCTAACACATATTTGTTACAGCTTTATTTAAACTGTTGATATGTTCTTGGCTAATCTTTGGCTATTCCCATGAATTCAGATATTCATCCATTTCTTTTTTTAATTTTATTTATTTTTTTATGTGTATGAATGTACTGTCTGCATGTAGGTTTGTGCAGCCGTGTCGTGCAATGCTGCAGAGGTCAGAAGAGGGTGTCAGATTCCCCTGGAACTGGAGTTAAAGATGGTTCTCAGCTACCATGTGGGTGCTGGGTATCAAACCTGGGTCCTCTGCAAGAGCAGTCGGCGCTCTTAACCGCTAGGCCATCACTCCAGCCCTCATCCATTTCTTTTAAGTCTTCAAATTTAATAAAATATAGGTTTTTTAAAGTATTCCCATATAATGTTCTGATTTTGGGGGGGGGCATCTGTTGTGATGTGTCCCTTCTCATTTCTGATTTTGTTAATTTAGATTTGCTCTTTCTTTTTTTGTTGTTGTTTTTTTGTTTGTTTGTTTGTTTTTTGGTTAGCTGGGATAAGAGACTGTCTGTCTTGTTTAACCTTTCAAAGAACCAGATTTAAAATTCATTGATTTTTTTCTGTATTGTTTTCTTTGTTTCTATTCCATTAATTTCTGCTCTGGCTTTTGTTATTTCTTCTCATTTTCTAAGTCTGCAGTTGATTTCTTCTTGCTTTTCTAGAGTCTTGAGTTGTGCTACTAAGTATTTTGCATGTGCTCTTTCTGATTTTTTTTGTCTTTTCTAGACAGGGTCTCCCTGTAGCCCCAGCTGTCTGGAACTCACTTTGTAGACCAGGCTAGCCTTGAACTCACAAAGATCTGCCTGCCTCTGCCTTCCAAGTGCTAGGATTAAAGGCTTGCGCCACCACACCCGGCTCTTTCTGATTTTTTTTAATGTAGCCACTAAGAGCTATAAACTTTCCTCTTAGAGCTGATTGTAAGGTGTCCCAGAGGCTTGGTTTCTTTGTATTCTCATTTTCACTTAGTTCCAGGAACACTTTTATTTCTTAATTTCTTCTTTCACCCATTCATCATTCGGGAGTGTATTGTTCAGTCACCATGATTTCATGTAGTTTTTAGAGCTTCTTTTTCTGTTGATTACAAGCTTTATTGCGTGGTGGTCTGAGAGAATCCGTGGAATTATTTCAATTTTTTAATTTCTTGAAATTTGTTTTGTGTCCCAAAATGTGATCAATTTTAGAAGTGCTTGCATGGTCTGCCAAGTGGAATATGTATTCTTTAGTGCTTGGGTGGAATAATTCGGTAGAAGTCTATTAGGTCCATTTTGCATAAACTGGCATTTAACTCAGATGCCTCTCTGTTTATTCTTCATTCAGTTGACAAAGAATACTATTATTACCGAATTGGGGTTAATCTGTGTTTTATAGTCCTGGATTACTGTTTGATGTAGTTTTGTTGGGGGGTTTTTTTGGGGGGGTGGAGTCTTTTTGAGACGGGGTACCCTGTATCCCCAAGTGGTCTGAAACTCACTGTGTAGAGTTGAACTTGAACAGGCTGGACTTGAACTCACAGAAATCAATCTGCCTCTGCCTCCCAAGTACTGGGATTTAAGGCATGTGCCAGCACACCCAGCTTGGTGTACTGGTTTTTTTTTTATTTTATTTATTTTTTTATTTTTTTTATGTGTATGAATGTATTGTCTGCATGTAGGTTTGTGCACCCATGTCGTGCAATGCCACAGAGGTCAGAAGAGGGTGTCAGATTCCCCTGCAGCTGAGTTAAAGATGGCTCTCAGATGCCATGTGGGTGCTGGGTATCAAACCCGGGTCCTCTGCAAGAACAGTCGGCACTCTTAACCACTAGGCCATCTCTCCAGCCCTGGTGTACTGTTTTTATGAAATTGGGTCCACCAGAGTTTGGTGCATATATGTTCATTATTTTAATATCTCCTTGTTCAATTGTTTCTCTTTTTTTCTTTTATTAGACTGAAGAAACCCTCCTTATCTCTTCTGACTAGTTTTAGTTTGGAATTAGAATTGCAACACCTGCTTGCTTCTTAGAGACATTTGCTTAAAATATTTTCCCATCCTTTCACCCTAAGGTAGTGTCTACCTTGAAGGTGAGATCAGTTTCTTGAAGACAACAAAAGTATGGGTTTTCTCTCTTGATCCATTCCACTAGCCTATGTCTTTTGACAGAGGAGTTGAGGCAATTGATTTCTATTATTATTATTATTATCATTGAAACATGTGTATTAGATACTGTCATTTTATTTCTTTATGTTTGTGGGCCTGTTTTGTGTTTCCATTATTATACCTTTCCTTGTTTTCTCTCTGTAGCCTCTTGAGTGCACTCATTCCTGTCTTCAGTCCTTTGTATTGTTTCCAGTACTCTCTGTAGGGCTGGTTTAGTGGACATAAATTCTTTCAGCCTATTCATGTCATGAAATGTTTTCTGTCCCCCTTCAACTACACTATGATCAATGGTTTTATTGAACAAAATATTCAGGTTTGGCATCTAAGGTCATTTAAAACTGGGAATACTTTGGTCCAGGCTCTTCTGGCTTTCATAGTTTGCATTGAGAAGTCAGCTGTGGTTCTGATGGGTTTTCCTTTAAATATAACTTGTTTTTCTCTAGCAGCCTCCATACCCTCTCTTCTGTATATTTAATGTTTTTACTATGATCTGCCATGGGGATTTTCTGCTCTGGTCATGTCTAGTTGGTGTTCTAGGTGCTTCTTGCATCTCTATAGGGATGCCTTTTCTTAATTTAGAGAAAATTTCTTCTATAATCCTGTTGAAAATCTGTTCAATGCCAGTGGCCTGAGATTCTTCTCCTTCCTGTATATCTGTAATTTGTAGATTTGGTCTTCTTATGTTGTCCCACATTTCCTGCATATTCCATTCCTATCTTTTTTTTAATTTTACATATTCTTTGCTTGAGGAGTCCATATCTTCATCTTTGTCATCCAGTCTTGATATTCTGTTTTCTGTTTCATTCTACTCATGAGGTTTTCTGCTGGTTTTTTTTTCCTGTTAGTTTATTAAGTTTTTTATTTCATGTTCATTTCTATTTGTGTTTTCCTTACTATTTCTCTTTTATTAATTCAGTCCTCAAGTCATGAATTGTTTTTGATATTTCATTAAGCCAAATATTATTATATTCTTGAACTTCCATCACGTTTATGCCTTTCCTCTTTGAGTTCTTTGTCTGTATGTTATTTAAGTTCTTTGATTATGTCTACAATTTTTCTTTATATTCTGAGTCCAGCTGTTCCTTAGGGGTGGTTCTCATTGTAGTGCACTTCTGTAGGAGTAGTGGCTTTGGCTGGGGACATATTCTCTTGGCTTTTCATATTATTTGTACTTTTTCCATGCCGTTTAGGAATATGGATGTTCTTTGTTGGTTATATGTCCAGTAGGAACTTCTATTCTTTTGTTTTACTGAATTTTGGTAGGCTTATATTGTTTATGTAACTTGGTTGTCTTTTGTTCAGGGTCCTAGGTAGGCAGGTCTGTCCAGCAGATCGGGATCCAGGGAACACCTGAGAGGGGACTCGGCCTTCTAGGTTAGGGTGTTTAGTTAGTCCAAGTTAGGGAGCTAGTCCAGATATAAAAGGTAGAAGAACTGGAGCCTGTTTTAGAACTTTAAACCAGCTAAGGTTGGGGAGTGGGAGCAGAACTGAGTAGAGTCTGTCAGCTGGTGCGGGATGTGGGGAGCTATGGGTCAGTGCCAATGGGGAAGGAAGGTATATAAAGATGAGTGAGACCCCGTCTATGAAATACACAAACACTCCATAAAAATAAAATTTTTCTTAAAAAGATTATGGTTAGAAATAATACTGGTTTATGGAAATGCCAGAAGCAGCCTCTCTTCTAGGGTCTAGGACCCCTCTGGGGGAGGCTTTTGTTAGGTTTATAATACAGACATTAATTCTCTCCTGTTGAGCAGCCCTTAAGTCCAATTAGCTGTCCATTCTCCCCCAAGATAAAGATGCCACTACTTCACCATTAAGGATATCTTATTTTGACAAGTCATTGGTGAGTCTGTGGGCTTTACAGCTGGGTGCTTTTCTCCTTTGTCAACTTGCATAGTGCCTTCCAGTATTATGAGACCTGGTCTACGGGGAGGAGGCTTTCAGGTCAGTTCCACTTTGATTCCCTACAAACCCCTTCAAAGTGTATTGTGCCTTCAGCAGCAAAGTCTTCCCTTTAGACCTGGGGGGCAACCAACGGCAATGGCAATAGCCTATATTGTTTTAGGGGTCTCTTGGACTCCCCTGACCAACAACTCAAAGAAAGGGTTCCCATACCTGGCACTGGGGGTTCTTTTAGATAGTCTGTCTCCTGAGAGAACAGTGTCACCCCATATGCATAATTCCATTTAAACACATGCATGCACTCTCTCTCTCTCTCTCTCTCTTTCTCTCTCTCCCTTCTTTCTCTTTCTATCTGGACATATAAGTATATGTGTATATACATGTATCATTTTAAGTAAACTTATAAAATAATGTTTCTCTATTACTTTTTTCCAACATCCTTAGTATTATCTCTCCTTTTGGGGGGACAAGTTCTCTTACTTCCCTGGAGCTCACCAAGAAGGCTAAGCTGGTTGGCCAGTAAGCCCAAGGGGTCTGCCTGTCTCCACATTCCTGGTGCTGGGATTACAGGCATGCACCACCACATCAGTATTTTTCACATGGGTTCTAGAGATAAAAGTCAGGTCCTTGCAAACACACTACCCATCTCTTACACTTGGATGTTATATCCATAGATCTATCTAAGGCAAAGTGTCAAATATTTCATGGTGTCGTCCAAGTCATGACACAATGTTTGAACTCCATTTATCTAGTTCATCTCTACTGTCTCCTGTGGAATACTCTCTACATACACAGCTTTTCTATGTTCTAATATATTTACACATAAGTGTTTCACAGGAGGAGGGTAGAAATGTGTTGTTTTTTCTCGTTTCAGTTTTCATTGTCAAGCACCTACTTCCCTCATGAGTGCATTTAAAGGGAAGCACGCTGACAGTAAAACAACCAAAATATCTGACGAGCTTCTTGAGAACACACTGATAATTGCAGCAACTTCCACCAAACCAGACACCAATGCATTAGTTTCTCAGATGCAATGTCCAACACCAGTGCTTTTAGGTTGCTGTCTTTTGTTTTACTTTTATAATAAAAAAAAAACAATTAATGAAGTTTTTCATTTTTTTATTTATTTTTTAATATACATTTTGTACAAGATTATCAAATCTAGACCTGTGTTCCCCACCCTATGCCCCCACCCCACCAGAGCTCATGTATTCTGCCAAACATGCTTTTCATGAAGTTTTATTACTTAGATGTGATAAAAACTTAAGAGTGTTTCAGGATTTTTTTTTTTTATAAAACCTCTCCAATTGGGGCAGCATGAAAATTCTACAGAAAATCGCACAGACCTTTCTTATTCTCATTGGTTTGGGTGGTGCTTCTGTGTTTCATGTGTGGTCCAACTTAAGCTTTCTTCCTCCAGAGAAGCCAAAAGTTTGGCCTCCTGTGCTCTACAGATTTTGCCTCATCCCTCCTTCAGCCTCCCGGAGTTCCCCTGTGACCCATGGGAAAGACAAATGGAAACAGAGAACACTGTATTACACCGCAGCTTTTGTCCCATCACACACAATTGGGATAAGACAATAAAGTAAGGATATGATGCCCAAAAGGCATTTCTTTGCATAAGGAAGCCTGAGGAAACAAAGGTGTGGCCTTCCCATCTATTCTGAGTCCCAAGGTCTAGCCTGTGCTCCTTTTTCATGCTTAGCGCTCTTTCTGACGCCCCTGTTCTTTGAGAACATACTCCAACTTCATGATTTCCACTAAATGACTCTGAAAATTTTTTGACTGAAGAATTCAGCCTTGGACTGACCTGAGGGTGGGGAAGCCTTGAAACTTCTAAGGTGAGAAGTATGAGAAACCTGGAAATACAGTTCACTGCGTAGTCTGCATGCAGATCAGGGTCATTCTCCTTTGATTGAATTTCCTTCTCTTGCATTCTAAAGGAGGTGCTCACTGGTCAGACCTTGAGAAGGTCACAGGTTATCATTGATCTCCATGCTGAAACATCAGGTGTTGTAACAGCAGGTTGCTAAATTGAAAACTACAATGTTTCCTACTCCAAATGACCAGTTCATGATGCATCCCTTCCAGGAGTTGACAGAAGAGAACAAAAAAAAGAATGAGAAAATGGCAAGTGGAACCGGGCACTCTGTACACAGAAGATGACATCTGAGGTCCGTGCTGTGATCTGTCATTTTCAGAGTTTATTTGTTGGTGTGACTTTCTGGGAAAAACAGTCCACACCATTGTCACACTGTCAAATAGGTCAGTCAGGTCAGACCACAGGACCAGGTCTCCCGCCTGAAATTCATCTCTTCTGTGCTGCCATGAGGGCAGAGGGCAGGATGTCCTCGGACAGAACTATGAGGGCAGACGGGGAGGAGCTGCTGCCCTGAGTGAGTCCACAGCTTCCACTGTGTTTTCATTTTATTCTGTGGATGATCCACGTTGTGATCCACTGTCCACACTTTCAGCTGTTGCAGCTAAAGATCACTGACCTCAGAACAGAGCCAGCTGTTCTGTAGGCACGGCAGGTCGCTGATACTGTGGATGGCCTGGGCCCCTGCAGCCCTGGGCAGGCTGGGTGCTGTCCTGGGGTGCGGTGGCATGGAGGATGGCATGCCTTGCTGATCCGAAAGGAATGGGGCAAGCTGCACCGTGTCCTAGATTCATTTGGCTCCTGTGATAAAACACTGTCCCCGAAAGCAACTTACGGGTGGAAAGGATTTACACACTTCCAGGCCACAGTCCATCCCTGAGGGAAGTCAGGGAAGAAGTCAAACAAGAACTTGAAGCAGAAGCTCTGAGGGAATGTGGTGGTTCACACACAGTCTCATGTTAGCTAGCTTCCTATAGAGCCCAGAGCCACCTACCCAGAGAACAGAGCCGCCCACAGTGGGCTGTGCCCTTCCACATCAAATAGCAATCAAGCTCCCACAGTCACCTCCACAGTCCAATCTGGTCTGGGAAATGGAATGAGACTCGCTTCTCAGATGATTCTGTCAGTGGATGGTTAACGCTAACCAGGTCACCTAGATTTCCTACCAATCGCGTGTCTGGTGATCCCATGCCCCAGAACAATGCTCCAGTTCCCGAAGTTTGGCTCTAGTCCCTCTCTGGGCACTCGGTCAGGCTCCTCTGCCAACAGCCTGGCTATGGAGAACAGACAGTTGCTCAGTGGCTACGAACATTCACTTAACTCTTTCATGGCAGACCACATCGTCAACAGAACTCAGAATAAAATCGTAAAAAAAAACTGGTTTTCTTTTTTCTTTAAAATCAGAGCTATTTTTTTAATTTTATTTATTTTTCTATGTGTATGAATGTACTCTCTGCATGTAGGTTTGTGCACCCATGTTGTGCAATCCCACGGAGGTCAGAAGAGGGTCTCAGATTCCCCTGGAACTGGAGTTCTCCTGGAATTGGAGTTACAGATGATTCTTAGCTGCCATGTGGGTGCTGGGGATCGAACCCGGGTCCTCTGCAAGAGCAGTCGGTGCTCTTAACCACTAGGCTATCTCTCCAGCCCCTAAAATCAGAGCTATATTTTACAATGACATATGAAGCCAACTTTTTATTGAGTTCTTGTGCATTTCATATAATAGATCTTAATCTCATGCCCTCTCTCCCAGAGTCCCCTCAATGAATTTCATGCTTTCTGCCACATAGGTTAAGTCCTATACAGTTAAGCATTTGTAACCAGATATCCCTCAGTGGAAGTTCATCCACTGGAGTCTAGTCAGCCTATCTAGAGTCTCTCCCTTAATGAATATTGACTCTCCGTCACCCAGCAAAATCAGTTGCCAATACTTCCTCTGGCAGTGTTCAGCCTCCTGCCCATTCTCCATCGGGCTCTTGTCTGATTGAGTCAACATGAGTCCTGTGCATACGTCTGCCCTGTCACAAGTTCCCCTGAGCAAGTTCCCAGATGCCTGAAAGTCTCTGTTCTTTATGTTCATGCAGCAACCCTGGCTCTTACAATATTTCCACTCCCTCTTCCACAATGTCCCTGAGCCATGGGTGGGTGAGATTTGGTGTGGGAGTCCTATCTAACTTTCTGTTTGCACTAATCAGTGATAACAGGTAGTTCTTGTCTCTGTGTCTCCCTGAACCTTTGATCTGGACCTTGGGGAGGCTCCTCACACTTAGAGGTCTGATAAATTAAGTTCATTGAATCTGAGGCCCTTGTATCCTTTATTTCAGCCACCCTTTCAGAAGGACTTTGTAGTCAATCCCCCAGGCCTGCTGGGATATTTCGTGGTCCGACCGTGAACGAAAAGGGGGTGAGAGACACAGAGTCAAGACACAGACCCTGCAAATCAGGTGTACGCAGGCAGAAGGCGAGCTGCCGCAGATTCATTTATTGGGGGCAAGGTTAAGGTTCATGTACTGCTCGCATTCCGCTCTCCTCTTAGTGCAGTTGTCGTGTCGCCTTGTGATCGGCACAGGTCTGCAACTCAGCTGCTTGTATGGTCTCGCCTGCCTAGGGCAGGTTAGGTTGATGAGGGACGAGCTCTGCGCAGACACACTGCATAATTCTCAGCATACAGGCTACTACAGGACTTAGTTTACTAATCATAAAATAAATTTAAAAGTGAGAATGGAAATAGCGTCTCCTAACATCAGGAGCCAACCCTGCATACCGTGGAGGCTTTGGAGACCATGTTGGCATCAGGCTGCTCTGTGTCTCTGATGGACATGGATACATGTCAGGCCTGTATGTACATGGGAAAGACCATGAGCCCTGTCTAAACTGCAACAAGGAGCAGTCTTCCCTCCATCCTAGATACTGTGGTGCCTGCGCTACCTTATACCCACAGTTAACTTTAGTCACCCCTCCTTCTGGAGCAGACACTTAACATTATGACAGTTCTGGAGATACCTGGGGACTCCTCACACCAAGACTCCCACTGTCTTAGATTCTGCCACACTCTTGGTCTGGCTTTCCCACAGCCGGACTCCTCCTCACCTGGTTTCCTGTTTGGATGTTTACGTTCAGTTGAAACACAATGATTCAACATAGTTGTGGGAAACAGTGTAACATTTCAATGCATGTGTAAAATAAACAGTGATCCACTGAAAATAAACACAGCTGAACAAGAAGTCCTGTGGGTTCAGAGAAGTTCAACTGTCTTCAAGCCAGGCTGATAGCCTCAGAGAATCTAGAAGTGAGAGGCTTGACCTTGGGTGGCCCAGGCATCTCTAGAACATTAGGTATCTGTTGATTAAACTATCTAGGCTGTGCACTTTGTTGTCAGATCAGGCTGACTGTCATTTATTTCTTTATTAAAATTTCTTTTTTGTGTGTCTTTTTCGAGACAGGGTCTCCCTATAGCCCCAGCTGGCCTGGAACTCACTCTATAGACCAAGCTGGCCTTGAACTCACAGAGATCCACCTGCCTCTTGCCTCCCAAGTGCTAGGATTAAAAGTGTGGGTTTAATCCACTCCTGACTTAAAGGCAGTTTTTAGCCACCATGTGGGTGCTGGGAATTGAACACTGGTCCTCTGGAAGAGCAGTCAGTGCTCTTAACAGCTGAGCCATCTCTCCAGCCCTTAAAATTTCATGTAAATGAGTGTTTTACCTGAATGTATGTAAGTGCAACTATGAATGCAATGCTTGCAGAGGCGAGAGGAAGGTGTCAGATCTGGAACTAGAGTTATGGTTGGTTGTTATCTGCCTTGTGGTCGCTGGGAACCGAACCTGGGTCCTCTGTAAGAGCACCCAGTGCGCTTAATCATGGAGCCATCTCTCTGGTCCCTTGATACAATATCTTAAAAACTACTGACTAGAATGAGGGAAAGAAAGAAAGAGACATAAGCTAGAAGGACGTGTGCCACCCCACACACCCCAGGAGAGCACGGACCTTCCCACTCCAACACCGAAGGGGTCTTCTTCGGCCACTCTTTCAAGGCCTCCTGCCTCCGCTGCAACATCATGTTGCTTACCTCTTAAGTGTGGGCCCTACTCTGTGAGATCACCAATATTGTGTCTAGACAAATGAGTGTTACCAAACCAGTCCCTCAGGACCCACAAACCTATAGGTCTACTGCTAGCCCTTGGAAGGATGGTAACAGGCTCTGGAATGGAAACTTCACTGGGTGAGGACAGACACACACTGCCAATCACCACAGCTACATCTTTCCTTTTGCACAGTAAGACACGCTTGTCCCCATCCTACCACATTCCAGTACAGCACCCAGCCTGCCCAGGCCTTCAGGGGCCCAGGCTATTGACAGTCATCAGCGACCTGCCAGGATGGAAGGCTGTGCTTACAGCTCAGAGGTGGCTCTGTTCTGAGATCACTGCAAACACACACACAAAAAAGAGTGGACATTAAGTCGTGACGTAGATTGAAACAGAATAAGATGAAAACGCAATGGGAGCTGTGGACTCAGTCCAGACAGCGGCCCCTCCCTGTCTGATCTCACAGTTCTGTCAGAGGAAAACCTGCCCTCAGTTCTGTCAGCAGTGCAGACAGCACCCGAGAGATGAAATTTCACGAGGGAGACCTGGCCCTGTGGTCTGACCTGACCTGGGATGTGAGCTATTTGACTGTGTGGAATGGCATGGACTGCTTTCCCCAGAAAGTCACAGCAATCGATACACTCTGATAATGACGTAGACCACAGTACCCACCTCAGACGGCATCCACTGTGTACAGTGGACCCAGATACCATTCTCCATTTATCCTTCCTTTTTTTTAAAAAAAAAATTTTTTTTATTTTATTTATTTCGGTATGTGTATCAATGTACTGTCTGCATGCAGGTTTGTGCACCCGTGTCGTGCAATGCCGCGGAGGTCAGAAGAGGGTCTCAGATTCCCCTGGAACTGGAGTTCTCCTGGAATTGGAGTTTCAGACGGCTCTCGGCCACCATGTGGGTGCTGGGGATCGAACCCGGGTCCTCTGTAAGAGCGGTCGGCGCTCTTAACTGCTAGGCCATCTCTCCAGCCCCCATTTATCCTTCCTTTTATTCTCTCCTTCTGTGAACCGAATGAGGGCAGTGGCTTTATTACATAGGTTCAGCACCGAGTCCAAGATCCTGAGCAGACAAGTTGCTAAGCGCACCTGCATCATGAATAAATAAGCACTAACCAGAATAAAAGGAATCATGGGCAGAAAAGTGAGCTTAAGGCCTTTGGGTTCCCGTAGTGGTTTCCTAAGTGGATTTCTGCTGTTTCCTACTGGGAGCAACACAGACGCTAATCTCTCCCTGTACAGCTCATTCCATTTGAGGTGTACAAATCTGGACGTGAACAGCTGATGAAGCGTCTTCACTCCTGCAGAGCATCAGCCATGGCCAAGGAGCAGTGACTGCCATCCTGGCCTGCGCTGGAGTGTGAGGTCTGGAGTGACCAGCCCTCTAGAAGTGCTTGGAAAGTGCAGACCCACAGGTCCCGTGGACAGGGCATTACTCATTGTCTCAATTTGTCAGAGAAGGCACGGCTCCAAGCTGCGTCCTGTGGCATCCCTTTGGTTAAGGATACCTTGGCCCCACCCACTCGCTCTGTCTCTTGGTCCAGATTTTCGTTATGTTTTTTCCTGTCATCAGCTCCCCTGTCTCTCCCATCCCTTCTCCGCCTGCTGCTCTATGGTGTGGTTGACCCTCTCTTTACCCAGCTCATGTGTTGCTCCTTTTCATCACGCTCCTCTGCCCCCCACCACCACCTCGCCTTCAGCCCCCACAGCAGTTCAGCTGATGTTCTGAGCTTGGCTCCACAAGTGGTGCCCACAGTCTATATGGCCCAGACATCATAGTGTATTTCTGTTCAAAGTAAACACGTCCCTCTTTTAAAATTCCACAAAGAAAGAGAAGACACTGTCCAACTCTTCAGGCCGTTAGCTCAAGGTGATCCTCCTGAGAGAACCACACCTCTGCAGAGGGGCTTGAAGAGAGGTACCACAGGATCTTAGCTGAGGAGAAGGGGTCCTGTCTCTTAACTTGGTCATTTTGTTGCCTAGTCTAAGAACCCAGACATGGGCTTGGTGGCTCCTCTCTTATTTTTTCCTGGTTTATAACATTCGGCTGTGAGGAATGTGGCTGGCTGACATAAAATGATTTATTGATAACACTAAGTATTCCATTGGCCATATGGATGGAGGACTCAACCTTGTATAGACTGTGAGGGTTGTCAACTGGGAGATGGGCCTCTTTTGGTATCCCTGGGGGATTATCTTGACTATGTTAATTGAGGTGGGAAGACTGACACACTGTGGGTGGCATCGTTCCATAGGCCTGGGCTCCTGGGCTGTAGAAGAATGAAGAAAGCCAGCTAGGGACCAGCATGCACACATTGCTTACTCTCTGCTTCTTGACTATGGATGTGCTATGGGAATTAAACAGACTTGGTCTTGTACAGCAAGAAGACTCCAATACTACTCAGAACACAGAAGTTTATCTTTTATTACACATGGGCCCCAATCTGAGCTCCTCCTCCAGAGACACTGGGGCATGCACAAGAAAAACACAGTTTTTACAGGATTTTTCACATCATCCCGTGGAAGTAAATCTTTGGTGGACTTTCAAATTCCAGCACATACACATGCCCTCTGGGCTACTACAGGAAATTTGAGCAGTCACCTTTCTACAGAAAGCAAACATTTCAGGGAATTGAAAGCAAAGGTTCTTCCCAGTCCCCAGTGACCTGATGAGTCACTGATTCTGGTGCATTCTTAGCGATTTTATCAGAAAAGACCTGCTGCAACAGGCGCTTCCTCAAGACCACAGACTGTGCTTCTGTGGTTGTCTGTCTTGTATTATCTGAGCCTGAGACTGCGCTCAGAGTGGCCTTTCTGAATTGAGAACAAGCAGAAGCTGCAGAGTCCCGTCACTTCTGCATGTATCAATGAGCACACTTACTGTCGGGCTTCTGATTGGGAATACATGAGATTCTCATCAGAGTGGCTAGGACTCTTTCATCAACCACACAGAACACAGTTATACCAAGGTCACTAACTTTAGGTTGATTTTCCCATCCTATGGAATGTAAGCATCTGTCTCCTGCTCCTCTCACTGTGACTGCCCCACAGTGGACTGGACCCTGGAACTGTGGGCCAGAATAATCCCGTTCTCTTCTAAATTGCTTTTGACAGGGCCATTTTATCACAGCAATAGGAAGCAAAGCTAAGACACCTTGGAAATGGTGTGGGTCACCGTGTTGATGTGTCTCTCCAATGAGGAAAGTGCGCTTTTATGGAAATGTAAAGAAACGTTCCACGGAGAATGCAGTGTACTCCAGGTGTGATCCAGCTGTGCAACACATTGCAGCTCTCGGACTCATTTTTTTGCAGACCTGCCAGCAAATTTGAAATGGCTTTAAGGAAAGAATTGAATGTGTCTCCAGAAAACCTACAGGCAAGATTCTCACAGAAAAGGACAGAGTAAATATTAGAGCATGTCCCAATGAAATGGAACTGAAGAAAATGACACACCCAACTGAGTGTCTGGATCCTGCTACAGATACAACAGAAAATAATGTTGGAGGGGAGGATGGTAATGGAAATTTGGCTCTATGCTGGAGCACTATCAGCATCTCTGGGCTCTGGGGAGATGGTTGTGAAGGCAACCAGCTTTGTGCTCAAGCATGTGGCTCTATCAGATTCCTAGCACCCACATAAGAGTCAGGCATAGTGTGGCAAGCTTGTAGCCCCAGTTCTGGGGGCAAGAGTGGGACAGAGACAGGAAGACCCTGAAGGCTCACTTGATACCCACTCTGGCCAAAATACAGAGCCCCAGGTTCAGTGAGAGCCTGCCTCAAAAAATAAGTAAGCAAAGAGAAAGGCCGCAGAGGGGACACACAAAGCTGCCCTCCACCCTCCACGTGGGCACACAGATCTGCAAACACACCCAGACAATTGTGAATTGTGTATTTTCTCTCATATAGGATGTCTAGATTTAAGCTTGAGAATGTGTGTGTACGTGTGTGTGTCAGTGTGTGTGTGTGTATGTGTGGGACATGAAAGTAAGAAGGAAACCATAAGAGAGAAGGAAGAGACCTGAGGTCTCAGAGGAAGCAGTCTGCAGTGTTATATGGGACATAAAAGCGGATGGAAGGACTGCCTGGGAAGAGGGAAGGAGCGGGCAGGAGGCAGGAGAGAGCAGTGGGCAGGGAACACATTGGGTATGCTAACTTGAAACATAGCTCAGCCTGGTGCAGTGGTGCATGCCTTTAATCCCAGCACTTGGGAGGCAGAGGCAGGTGGATCTCCATGAGTTCAAGGCCAACTTGGTCTACATAGCGAGTTCCAGGCCAGCTGGGACTAAAGGGAGACCCTGTCTCAAAAAGACCAAAAAAATAAAAATAAAAATAGCTCAAGGTGGGGCTGGAGATGTGGCTCAGGGGTTTAGGGCACTGCTTGCTCCTCCAGAGGAGCCAGCTTCAAGTCCCAGCATGGCAGCTAACACCCATCTGTAACTCCAGTTCCAGGAGATGTGACACCTTCTTCTGGTTTCTGCAGGCTTTGCATGACACAGGTGCACTTATGTGGGTCGTTTCTATCATCTGTTGGTCCTTTACTCATACATGGCCACAATCTACACGATGTTCTTCCCTCCTAGAACCAGGCTGGCAGTTCTACAGGACTGTGAGCTTCAAGGCTGTCTCCTGCCTGCAGGTTGACAGTCTCTAGGCTTAACTCTGGCAAGGAGGGGGAAGGGGACCACGAGAAAGTTACCCAAACGGGGGCTGGAGAGATGGCCTAGCGGTTAAGAGCACCGACCGCTCTTACAGAGGACCCAGGTTCGATCCCCAGCACCCACATGGCGGCTGAGAACCGTCTGAAACTCCAGTTCCAGGAGAACTCCAGTTCCAGGGGAATCCGAGACCCTCTTCTGACAGCCGTGGCATTGCACGACACGGGTGCACAGACTTGCATGCAGACGGTACATTCATACACATACAGAAATAAATAAAATTAATAAAAAAAATTTTTTTTAAAAAAAAGAAAGTTACCCAAACGGAATAAGAGAAAGAAAGACATGGACTCGGCAGGTGAAGGTCTGGAAAACAGAGGGTCTCTCATTTATTCATGCCAGCAGTGTGTTTATACACCAAAGGCTACTGTGCTCTGGGCAAGGAAGTGGGGCGCAGGCAGAAGGGAAGGGCGAGCCACCTTGGCTCCTACTGGGGGGGGGGAGGCTGCAGAGCTTCTACTTGTGCAACCGATAAACTAGAGGTGTGACATTTTTGCTCAATACCTCAAGGGAAGGGGCCATCCAGTTCTGGAACTTTGCAGAGATAGGCAAGGCAAGAAAACACTGCAATATCCTGGACCTTCTGGAACTATAGATAACTCACAGAGACAACTGAATGCCCGCAGAGATATCAGATAACTCTCATAGGTTCTGCGGGACAGGTTTTACAGATCCTTGCCTCAAGCCAAGCAAAGTTTCATTCCTACACACTTACATACAGGTAGGCAAAACACACACATAAAATATAAATAAATAAAAAATAACTTTTTTTCAAAAATAGCTCAAGTTGCTGCTCAGTCAGTGGTCAAGACTAGCTGCTCTTGCAGAGGACTTGAATTGAGTTCCCAGCACCCACATGATGGCTAACAACCTCTGTAACTCCAATTCCAGACTGGCCTCTGTAGGCACTGCACACATGGGTACACTTACATACATGCAGGCCAAACATTCATATGCATATGTGTGTGCCTGTCTGTGTCTGTGTCTTTGACTGTGTGTCTGTGGGGGGGGGGGAGTGAGCATGTGTGTATACAGTACCTGAAGAGGACATCAGATCCCTTGTAACTGGAGTTCCATACACATAAAATAAAAATAGATAAGCCTTTAATCCCAGCACTTGGGAGGCAGAGGCAGGTGGATCTCTGTGACTTCAAGGCCAGCCTGGTCTACATAGCAAGTTCCAGGACAGCTAGGGCTACAGGGATACCCTGTCTCAAAAAGACCAAAAATAAATAAATAAATAAATAAATAAATAATAAATAAATAAATAAATATTTTAAATGACTCTAAAAGCATACACTTAGACTAGGAGACCAGTGTGTGTCGTTTGAATTTTCACTATACTTAATATCATTGTTATGCTATAGAAAATGACAGATATTTTTCCTTTGTATTTAGAAACAAATGGGATTAATGAACCAGGCTTCACGTTCTTTTTAAAGATTTTTTGCATTTTATAACATTGAATAAAAATAGTAACTATTGAAAAATTAAAAATTGGGGCTGGAGAAATGGCTCAGCAGTTAAGAGCACTGACTGCTCTTGCAGAGGATCTGGGTTCAATTCCCAGCACCCACATAGTGGCTAAGAACTGTGTTTTAGCCGGGCGTGGTGGCGCACACCTTTAATCCTAGCACTTGGGAGGCAGAGGCAGGCGGATCTCTGTGAGTTCAAGGCCAGCCTGGTCTACAGTGTGAGTTCAAGGCCAGCTGGAGCTATAGGAAGACCCTGTCTCAAAAAAAAAAAGAAAGAAAGAAAGAAAGAAAGAAAGAAAGAAAGAAAGAAAGAAAGAAAGAAAGAAAAAATGTATATCTCTTCCCATATCTGCACCCTCCTTACTAACTTCCTACCAAATTTCTATACTCTAATATCTGTATTATACATTATAATTAATATGTTATGTGTTATATGTATAATTAATTATATATAATTAAGAACAGTGATTCTCCATCTCCCAGAAAATTGCCAAGAGGTCCCTAGCCAGGGATGGGACTTCATACCCACCTTCCACCTCTGCTGGGGTTTTACCTGGCTTGAGCCTGCACAGGTCTTGTGCTTGAGGTCACAATCACTCTGAGTTCATGTGTGAGTTCATGCCCTACTGGGTAAGGAAAACGTTTCCTTATAGTCGCCCACTACTCTGGCTCTTGTGATCTGCTCCCACTTCCACAGTCCCTGAGACTTCAGGGTGCGATATTAATTATGTGTGTCTTTGTGGCTGTGTGTGAGGTGGTATGCATGTGTGAGTACAGAGGCTGTGGAGGATTTCAGATCCCCTGAGTCCCTGTAGTTGTGAGCTGCCTAGCATGGGTGCTGGGAACTGAACTCAAGTCCTCTTCAAAAGCAGAAATTGCTCTTAACTGCTGAGCCACCTCTGCAGATCAGACTCTGTTCTTATATGAATAATAGAGGTGATAATTCTCAAGCAAGAAAACTGCCTGAGGACTTAAATCTCATTCCAGAGTTCCACAGGAAGTGTTAAGGGAGGTGAGAATCTGCTTGCAGGATAGCTTTGGAGTCCACCCTGTGAGGAGCTTGAGCAAGTTGAAGAAAATAGTCCTGGTCTGAACTGGGAGACTGGCTCATCTTTGTAGCATGGCAGGAGACTCTTTCCATGAGCCATCTGTTCCCAATGAGCTTCAGATGCAGCAGCTTATTGGGTGATGTCATTCCATAGCTGTTCTGAGATGCAGGATCATGTCACACACAATGATGAAAATCTTCTTCCTTGTAAATTATCACATGCATCTGAGCCAAGATGATGGCATTTCCATGGAAACTTATTCTGTTCATTTTCTTGGAATCAAAAATTATTAGTCATAGAAATTGGAGACCAAATGAAATTTGCTTTTACTTTTGATTCATTGAAAGTGTTGGCACATTAAGATAATACATCTAGATTAAATTGGTCAGACTTGTCCAAACCTAAGGGTTTGAAATAAATTAGACATCAAAATAAGCATCTTAGCCCAGCATGATGGCACAGGTATTTAATTCCAGCACTTGGGAGGCAGAGAATGGAAGAGCTCTGTGAGATCAAGGCCAGTTTGCTTTATAAAGAGAGCTCTAGGCCAGCCAGGGATACAGAGACACCCTGCCTTAAAAAGACCAAAACACGGTAGTTTAAAGGGTATGAAAGCCCATTCGTGAGATCCCCCCCCCCCATTAAATGGTGTGCTTCAGCTCCTGCCTCCAGGTTCCTGCCCTGAGTTCCTGCCTTGGGCTCCCTGAGTGATAAACTGTGACCCAGGAGATGTGAGCTGAATAAACCCTTTCCTCCCCAAGTTGGTGTCAGTCAGAGTGCTTTGTCACAGCAATGGAAGAGAAAGTAGAATAAATGGTTTAGATACAAGTGCTCTGCTTTTATGTTAAGGATCCATGTTTAAAAGTATTGTAAAGTAGCCAGGTGTGGTGGCACACGCCTTTAATCCTAGCACTTCAGGGGCAGAGGCAGGCAGATCTTTGTGAGTTCAAGGCCAGCCTGGTCTACAGAGTGAGTTCCAGGACAGCTGGGGCTACAGGGAGACCCCGTCTCGAAAACACCAAAAAAAAAAAAAAAAGTGTTGTTAAGTTAATGCCTGTCAGCCATTTATGTCAAATATCAGCAGAAGACCACTATGATCTCATTCTAGGTGTCTGCTGTATTTAGAATGTGCAAATTCATGCTTTCAGCTATAGTTTAATAAATACAAATTTGCATCACTGTATTGGTTGTATTTCACTTAATGTAACCTGTGTGTAACTCAATACATTTTTCTGTATGTTTTACTTTTTCTAACTGAACTTATGGAAAGAGGGCTGGTAAAATTTGCAGTGGTTGAAACAGCATGCACCACATGTGTTCACACGGAAGCCAGATGAACCCAGCATGGAGAGGGGAGGGGGGCACAGCGTGCCACCCAAGCTGGGGGGCTACAAGCAAGTGATGGCTGCCAGGAGAAGGAAAGCCAGTTTCCTTTATAGGTGCGGCCCCTGGAAGGTCGCCACACTCCAGGGGACAGTGGCCACACCCAAGAGTGCATGGACAGTGGAAATTGGACTTGGCCGGTTTTGATTTTTTTTAAAAAGAGAAGCATTGATGAGTATAGAGGTGGAGGTGGATCTGGGAGGAGTTGTGGCATGAACCTGATCAAAACCCATCCTGTGGGCTGGAGAGATGGCCTAGCGGTTAAGAGCACCAACTGCTCTTGCAGAGGACCTGGGTTTGATCCCCAGCACCCACATGGCAGCTGAGAACCATCTTTAACTCCAGTTCCAGGGGAATCTGACACCCTCTTCTGATCTCCACAGTGTTGCACGACACGGGTACACAAACCTACATGCAGACAGTACATTCATACACATAAAAAATAAAAAATTTTAAAAACACATCATGTGGGCTGGAGAGATGGCTTAGCTGTTAGGAGCACCGACCGCTCTTGCAGAGGACCCGGGTTCGATTTCCAGCGCCCACATGACGGCCGAGGGCCATCTGAAACTCCAATTCCAGGAGAACTCCAGTTCCAGGGGAATCCGACACCCCCTTCTGACCTCCGCGGCATTGCACGACACGGGTGCACAGACTTGCATGCATACAGTACATTCATACACATAAAGAAATAAATTTAAAAAATTAAAAAAAAACACATCATGTGACATCCTCAAAGAGCTAATAAAATGAGGAAGACAATCTTAAAGAAATAAAATCAGACACAATACGAGTATTAAAACAAAAAGAAGATGAAGACACTAAACCTGATAGGATAGAAATTTTAAATGCCCTGATTCTATCAATATGTATTATGTAACTGCATTGAAATATTGCCTGTCAACATGAACAATTATATTAATCAAAAAACATTCATTTAAAATAATAATAAAATAAATGTATTTCAACCTATTAAAACTAAATGTAGAGCTGGAAAAAATTTAAGTTAGGCTTCGAATAGATGAAGCTCTGGTCTGTCTTGGGGTTGTCTCCCTTTACAGCTCATTTAGGTTCAAGTTTGACTCATACTTGTCTTTCTAGGTCTGGGTTACATCACTCAGGAAACAGTGTCCAGTTGTCCCCATTACCTGGGAATTTCTCAATTTTATTTTATTTTATTTTATTTTATTTTATTTATTTATTTATTTGTATGAGTGCACTATCTGCAGGTAGGTTTGTGCACCTGTGTCATGCAATGCCTCAGAGGTCAGAAGAGGGCGTTAGATTCCCCTGGAACTAGAGTTAAAGATGATTCTCAGCCTCCATGTGGGTGCTGGGAATCGAACCCAGGTCCTCTGCAAGAGCAGTTGGCGCCCTTAACTGCTGACCCATCTCTCCAGCCCCCTCTAATTTCATCTTTATTAATAGATGAATAATAGTCCACTGGGCAAACTGTCATACTCTCATTACCCACTCACCAGTAGATGAACATCTACGTTGTTTCCAGGTACTGAATATCCTGAACAGAGCAGCAATAAGCACGTATCTCTCTAGTGAGTTATAGCTTCCTTTGGTATATGCCCAAGAGTGGTATGGCTGGGCCATGTGGTAGATCAACGTCTAGCTTTTTAAGGACTTTCCACACTGGTTTCCATAGTGTTTGTACCAGTTTGCACGCCTGCTGGAGGGTAAGTTCACCTCTATTCCCATGTCCACGTCAGCACTTGTATTTTCAATCTTGGGCAGTGTGACTCGGATAAGATGAACTCACAACATAGACACAAATCTAATTCAATATGCACATATGTACAAATATATATTACAGTAAAGAAATTTGGTGAAGGCTAAAAGGGGGTACAGATACAAGAGGCTATGATCAAAAATATAGTCTAGGGGCTGGAGAGATAGCCTAGTGGTTAAGAGCACCGATTGTTCTTGCAGAAGACCCGAGTTCAATCCCCAGCACCCACACGGCGGCTGAGAACCGTCTTTAACTCCAGTTCCAGGGGAATCCGACACCCTCTTCTGACCTCAGGAGCATTGCATGACATGGGTGCACAGACCTACATGCATACAGTACATTCATACACATAAAAATAAATAAATTTAAAATTTTTTTAAATATATATATACTCTATAAAATCCACAAAGAAATACTTAACATTTATATATTGTACATAAAACACTTTCAACTTGTCTTACAAAAAATGAGTGGGGATTTCCTGGGATTTTATATTTTGTAATAAATTTTAATGTTGACATCAGAGTTATATGAGCCCCATAAACTATGTTTGATAGTATTTTTAATAAGCCCTTAGGGTGCAGAGGCAGGCAGATTTCTGTGAGATCAAGACCAGCCTGCCTTACATAGTGAGTTCCAAGCAGGCTGGGACTAGGAATCCCTGTCAAAAGAACAAACAACAAAAAAGAAATCTCAAAATAGGTGGGGGGGGGGTTTCATTTTTTTTTTATTTTTTTTTAAATTTATTTCTGTATGTGTATGAGTGTACTGTCTGCATGCAAGTGTGTGCACCCGTGTCGTGCAATGCCGCGGAGGTCAGAAGAGGGTCTCGGATTCCCCTGGAACTGGTGTTCTCCTGGAATTGGAGTTTCAGACGCTTCTCAGCCGCCATGTGGGTGCTGGGGATCGAACCCGGGTCCTCTGCAAGAGCAGTCGGTGCTCTTAACCGCTAGGCCATCTCTCCATCCCAGGGTTTTTCATTTTTATTTTATGTGTATGAGTGTATTGCCTGCATGTGTGTAAGTGCACCTATGTCGTGCAATGTCCAGGAAGGTCAGAAGAATGTGTCAGATCCCCCTGGAACTGGACTTATGGATGGTTGTTAGCCACCATGTGTGTGCTTGGAACCAAACCCAGGTCCTCTGCTAGAGCACCTATTGCTCTAAACTACTGAACTATGTGTCCAGCCCTCAGAGTAGGTTTAATTTGCATTTCCTTGGTGAGTAAGGGTGTTGAACCTTTTTAAAAATATTCTCAGCTATTCGAATCTCCGAACCCTCATTCAGTTCCTTGACCCATTTTTAACTGGTTTTCTTGTTTCTGTTTTAAGAGTTTTTTTTTGTTTGTTTGTTTGTTTGTTTGTTTGTTTTTTTTTTTGTCTATGCTAAATATTAACTCTCTGCCAAATATTTTGCGGGTAAAAAACAAATTTTCCATTCTGTGGGCTGCCTCTCCACACAGATGGAGGTGCTCTTTGCTATACAGACGTTTTTACTTCGTGAGGTCAAGGGATGACCTGCTCTTTTCCTGACACTGCACTGACAATACCTCGGGCCTCCTACTGAGCCTCCTGTGGTGTGAGCCGAACTCTGCATTCATTTACAGCCACAACCCAGAAAGCATTCTCACGCCGAGGAAACTCAAGCTCGATCTCTCCCTGGTCTATTCCAGAGTAACGTCCCTCCACAGCTCAAGTTCACTTCCACAACGGTTGAAGACATCACTACTCCACCGTCAACAAGGACAGTGCACATCAGCGTTGGGTCACAGTCAATCTCACTAACGGTTTCTTTCCCCTCTGTTTCATAAGCCCCAATGGTCTGCGCTGTGGCTCTCAATTCTTTTCCCTTTTCTCTAGGAGTTTCTAAAGCTCCTGCTCTAATTCATAGTCATGCTGAAACTTCGTGACTTCCCACAAATTCTGAAGAATTTAAACAGAGGAAGTCAAAGACGACCTACGCTGAGGGAAGGGAGCCTTTGAAACTTTCAGGGTGAGAAGCAAGTCTAGAAACAAACAGCTGGCCCTTCCTTCTGCGGTAGTGCTGGTGTAGAGAGCCTGCACTTCCCCTCACCTGCCTGCAGGGGCGCTGCTTGCACACACGTTTATGAACATGTGAGGAAGAGCCAGGAAATCTGAGAGATTCCCCTTCACTACGTTTTAAGGGCACTTGCCAGAGTTACAGCTTGTAAAAGTTCCAGGGAACTTTTTAATATTTTCTTTTTTTTCTAAAACAGCTTTTTATTAAACAGCAAAGCAAAACATGAACACAATTTTTAAAACTTTGTAAATTAGGGATGAAAATTTTTACATCATGACTATAACATATTCATTCAGGTAACATCATCCATCAAATCTTATACTAATACATTAGAATATCCCATGATTAACAGTATCCCAAATCTAATAAGCATAAGCTATTAGTGGATCTCTTTTCCTATTATAACATTTTAATATTACTTCTTTTTTATAAGATTATTATTTTTTATGCATATGAATGTACTGTCTGCATGCAGGCCTGTGCACCCATGTCATGCAGTGCCGCGAAGGTCAGAAGACGGTGTCGGATTCCCCTGGAACTGGAGTTCTCCTGGAATTGGAGTTACAGACGGTTCTCAGCCACCATGTGGATGCTGGGGATCAAACCCAGGTCCTCTGGAAGAGCAGTCAACGCTCTTAACTACTAGGCTATCTCTCCAGCCTCTTAATATTACTTCTAATATTGATTCCTTTATCAAATAGAATCATCAAATTAGAATTTTTAAACCTGTTAAAACAATGACTAAACTTGCAAACCATATAGCTGACTTTACAGAAACTCTGGGAAAAACAACTGAGAGAAAATACTAAGATTAACAATGATTACAAATACAAAAATATCCTTTATTCATGATTCTGATACTAATATACACTCAATGCATTTTGCAAAAGTTCATCTCCTAAAAAAAAGTTCATCTCCTGGGTGCAAGTAAATGCCAAGACCAAACTTAAACTGGACTCTCTCACATGTGGCTTACACTGAAGTCAGACTTAATCCACCTGCCTCTACAGTCCCAAAAGATCTCTGAGCCAGAAGTAACACACATCTAGAGTGAAAACATTTGGAGTTGACTGCTTCTGTTTACCAAGTCTTCCACTGTATTTCTCTTCTTCCTCATGATTTTCTATTTCTCATACACATGGTCAGAATGCCTATCTTTTCAGATACCAAATGGGTCATTTTGTGCAAAAGAAATTTCTAGCTTCTTTTTTTTCAAAGCCAATTTTTATTGAATCTTTGTGCATTTCATGCAAAAATTCCAATCAAATCTAGACCTGTGCCCCCCTCCTTCCCCCACTCCACCAGAGCCCATGCATTCTGCCAAACATGTTTTTCATCTTTTTCTCAGTCTTTCTCAAAATTCTTGATGCAGAAGTTTACTGTTTCAAGCAGAAGTTCACCGTTTCAGTCAGCTCTTTGATGCAGTCTTGTTGTTGTTGTTGTTGTTGTTATTTCTTCCAATATGCATCGCTCCAAAATATGCACATATGCATGCCACATATATCATAGATTTTACCGTCTTCAGCTTATGATATTTTTTATTAGGCTGAAAGATGTCATGTTTGAAGGCTCCTCCTTGGCAAGCCAAAACCACCATAAGTTCTGCCTTTGTGTTCCACACTGGGGTTTTCCCTTCTCATGGTCATCAAATGAGGTCCAGTAAGCACCGTGTCCTGTCTTGATCTTCCTGTACTGGTCTCCGTGATACAACCTGGGTAGTCCAACAATGGCAGTCTATACTCTGAAGAGGCTGAAACCCCAGTAGTAGCTCAGTCCACAAGCTGGATGTCTCAGCAGTATCCATCTGGCACTGAAGGCTTGGAGGATGATATTTCTAGCTTCTCAATAACAGTTTCAGTTTCAAAGAAAGAGTATTTTTATAGCTTCAATCTATTTTCAACTGATTAAAGAGAAACCAGAAATCCTATCTCATTACTAAGCATTACAAATGGCAATTCTTAACTAAGAAAGTATCTTATTTTGGTTAAGTTTCAGCAGTTACAGTTCAGGTTTCTCTCAAAGGTGATTGACTATTTTTATTTATTTATTTATGGGTATGAATGTACTGTCTGCATGTAGGTTGTGCACCAGTGTCATGCAATGCCACGGAGGTCAGAAGATGGTGTCGGATTCCCCTGGAACTGGAGTTCTCCTGGAATTGGAGTTACAGATGGTTCTCAGCCACCATGTGGGTGCTGGGGATCAAACCCGGGTCCTCTGCAAGAGCAGTTGGTGCTCTTAACCACTAGGCCATCTCTCCAGCTTCAAAGGTGATTGACTATTAAAGTCACTCTTAGGGAGGGCACTGAGAATAGGAGGAAAGACATGAGATGGCCGACAGGGTACAAAGCTGTGCATTCAGTACATGATTTTGATCACTTTTTCACAACATGGTTATTTCTTGTATATTTTACTAATTAAGCATATATGATAAAAGACAGTGCTAAATCTAAAGTTCAAAGCAAACTGACATAACATTTATCTTCTCATAAATATATGTGATTCTAATTTTGGGGGGGTTGTTGTTTGTAATTCTAATTATAAAGTCTCTACATTTGCACATTTTCATAGACTAATATAATACACAAACTCATAGAAGTCTGTTATGCAGTTAATATTGCCTAGGTCTGACATTATCTTCACAAATACTCAAGGAAGCAAGGAAAGTTTGCTTTGGATCCTATATAACTTTTTTTTGGTCTTTTCAAGACAGGGTCTCCCTGTAGCCCCAGCTGTCCTGGAACTCACTCTGTAGACCAGGCTGGCCTTGAACTCACAGAGATCCGCCTGCCTCTGCCTCCCAAATGCTAGGATTAAAAGCGTGTGCCACCACGCCCTGCCATGGATCCTATATAACTTTTAAAGGGGAGAGAGAGAGAAAGAGAGAGAGAGAGAGAGAGAGAGAGAGAGAGAGAGAGCTCTATAAGAGAGAAAATGAACACTTTACTTTCTTTTGATTTTGTATCAGTTGTTTGAAAAACACTAGAAGCAGACATGAGGTTTTCTGTATATTGTCCAAGAACTTGGTTTTCTGATTTTAGCTTCAGATTCTCATCCCTAACTGCATCCCCTCTTGAAGAAAGACCTTCAAGTGAGTGCTGGAGTTTCAACACTTGGTTAATAAGTCGTGTTTTTTCTTCCAGTTCCACCTGATTTTCAGCATCAGCTGCATCTATGTCAGGCATTTATCATCTTGAGCAGCAGACTTTCAGCCCTTGGATACAAAATCCTCGATGGATGGCCTGAGGCGTTTTTTGGTTTGGGGGGGGTTGTTTTGTTTTTGTTTTATGCGCGTGACATGGAGACATGTGCCACAGACTAAGCCCAACTGGGGGCTCTCAACTGTGGGAAAGCAGGGTCCCTTGGTAATCAGGAAAACACAGGTTCGGTGATGGCATACAGAAGAAAAACCAAGAGAGGCTTTTGGATCTGCTGCGATTTTACTGAGCTCAAGGCAGTGATTTTATAGTACATTCAAGAAGAAACAGCAAGGAGAGTTGGCAAACTTTCCAGAACTACTGAACAGGTTACTAATAATTCAATTTTCATACATTAACCAAAGTACATAGTCATGGGTCATGGTTGACAAGTTACAGCATAATACATTTTTAAGTTTAGACAATGGTCACAAAACCGCAGGCACAAGTCTGGAACAAAACTTTTCAAGAACTAAGAGATTGTGGCTTCTTTTTTTATTATTACTTTATCACTAAAATAACTTCTACTTTGTGACCTTAAGGTTTTCTTTTTCTGTCTCCCAGGGAAATGGCTCGGGCCTGTTAAAATGTAATCCGAGTCAAGATTCGGGGCTTTCTTTTGCTGGGAGCATAGGAAAATGGCTCAGGCCAATTGTAATGCACCTGGAGCCAATTTTTCAACATGACTTGCTTTGGTAGTGTGTGCAATGCCACCATTTACTATTGTATATTTGATTAATAATGGTTTGTTTTTGCTGTGGGGTTAATAAGCACCAAGGGGCCCTAGCTCTTAGCAATTTTTGTATGAAGTTTAAAGTATAGTAAAGGACCCACTGCCCATCTATATTAACCCATCTATCTTCCCATTCATTATATGTTCCTGTGAAAGGAAGGGAAGAATCAGGGACCCTCTGTATGTTATTTTTTCCTAAAGGAGGAGCCCACCATCTGCCTTTAATTAAATAATGCCTTCCATCATACACGACTGCCACTGGAATTCCCATTTTACTCAGTAACAGTCATGATAGAAAACATTTTTACCTGATTATCCTGTTTTGAACTTTCTTCAAACAAATTATTATTTTGTAATTGGTCTATGATATCACCCAATGTAATGTTGTTTTTTCAATGAATTTTTGCAAGAGCTTTTAAGAAAGGAGGGTCGTACTCAAAAATATTTTTATATTTAATTTGACTAAGATTTACAGAAAGTTTCTGCTTCAAGAGTGGCCTAAAACTGGGGGAGGTATTTGGCTATTATTGCCATCTCCCGGAACATCTAGGTAACTTTGTCCTTTGTCTATAAGAAACATTTAATTAAACTTGAGAGAGGACTTTGTTGTATTCAGAAAGTATATTATAACTCAGAAAGACAGCATGCCAAGCCCAGCACCAAGGAAGCGTGACATCTTAGGAGCATATGGGGAAATGGTCAAGGCTGAGCACTCTGCCAGGGACCTCCAGGGGGTCAGGCCCCGAAGGACTTTGCTCCCCTGCCTGCCTCGAATATGACTTTCGTCATTGCTCACACAGGCAACACTGGAGTCGGTGTGGCAGACATGCATGAGCCAGGGTACACCTGTTGGGACTTTTTAATCTTGATATCTGAATAAATAGGAACATATTGCTGAATTCAACAACCTGGTACTTTCCATACTTAGCTTGTAAATCACAGGTCAAGGCCCAAAAACAGTTCTTCACCTGTCCTACCACCTGCTGCTCCACACTCGAATCAGAACCCAGCTGTCCCAGGATCCTTCATAAGAGACCCCATTCCAAGGTGCTTCGCATCCCTTGGGAACCTCGGTCCCCCACACGTGGTCCTCTCTTCCTACTGAGCTCCCAGATCCCCCTTCACAGTCACCCCTGTCGTCCTGACTGGGTTGTCCCCTCTCTTCCTCTCTGTGAGTTCAGAGGCCTCACTCCTCCCACAACCTTCCCTGCATTTCCTCACCTGAAGACTGAGGCCTCCACAAAAGGCCAGTCTCAAAATCCACTTTGAGACTCTGGACCCAAACAAACAATCTCAGGAGCCCCATCTTCTGCCCAGAATATAGGGAAGCTGTCAGCTACACTAGGGCTCCCTCCCTTTCTGCTTCCCAGACACCATCCTCATTTCTAGCACCTGAACTCAGATTCCCAGGGAGGTACAGGTGAGAACAGGTGTGGTGAGGGGATGGCACTGTGAGTGGAGACCTAGACTGACCCTGGGACCACAGACAGCTCTGATTCTTCCAGATACAGGCCTAAGTCTGTGCCAACCAGCACCAAGGTGGGACGACCACATCTACAGCCACTTGAAGCAGTGTCAACATGACACCATCCCACGCATGCACAACACACAGCTCTGTATCCTCAACTGTATCTTCCAATCCTGTGTCCAGCACTGCTGCTTGGAATCTTGGGCCTCCCAGAATCAGAGGCTTGTGAGGCCCAAGGTCCCAGGCATGAAACTCAGCTCGTCTGTGCTCAGGAGGAGATCCATCACAGTCCAGGCTCAGGCAGATGGGGCAGAGCCTGGTTGTCTATGTCTTCAGAAGTTCATTCTCTGCTGAGGCCTGGCCTCTCCACCTCTAGGTCACCATGGTTCATCCTCACTTGCACTCAAAGGACTCTGAACACCAGCCGTTTCTGGGCTACCAAGTCAAGCACTCCACTCTGGAATTTTTAAGGGTTCTCTCCTCCGCTCAGTTCACCATCAGGCTTTCATTGAATTTATATCTTTTAGAATTACTTCAGTAGACAGTTCCAGCCTCAAGTCTTGGGTGTTCACTGCATCTCTAATTCACCTATGAATCTCCAGATTGAGCCTGCCTTCCCTGTTAAGTTCCTGGCTTTCCACCCCTAACGCCATCCCATTCCATCCTCTCTGACTACACTTGCAATTTCTCTCAGACCCATGAATCCAGAGGCCTGGCTCTTCCCACAGCCATCCCTGCATTTGTCCCATCAGCCCAGGCCCGGCACTCACATCCAGAGTCAGGAGGGTCAAGTTCAACAATGAGGCAACAGATTCAACCAAAGAAGCACAGCGACGTCATCCTGCGGCCCCTGAACACTGTTGGCTGCCCCACACACAACACGTTCTCCTTCTACCTGCCTGCTTCTTGGATGCCTCCTCATCTTCATACTCCTGTGCTCAGACTAAGAAGGAACCACATGTGAGAACAGGTCTACAATGTCCTGGGCCCCAGTCTGTAATGGGTGGATACAGAGGAGACTGTTAGATCATGCTCAGGGGCAAAGCCAAGATGGCATAGACTGAAAGGACCCTCCTTTCTTTTCCAGTTAGGCCATAATTCCCATGAGACCTCTGGACCTGAGACCCACCTCCAGATCTGAGCCCCTGGCCTGGTTTTAATTGGCCAGATTCCAATAGGTTACCATGTCCCCTCCCCCCTATAAAAGGCTCTCCCCTGCCTCTCAGACGTGCGCTTTCCACGGCCCTGAGGATGGCTGGCAGCCATGGATTGTCCTGAGAGAGAGACTGCATTTCTTGGAATAAATGCCTACCTTTATATACTTTTTAACTGGGACTAATTCGGCCTTTTTGTGGCATTGGTCATACTTCTCAGAGACAACTCAGTGTAATACAGGAGACTCTGACATTCCAGAGAGCTGGGAACAGGAGACTCCCTGCTCCACAGAACAAAGAACTCCAAGTCTCTAACTCCCAAGGTTTTATTAGCATGGATAAGGTGTTAGGGGCAGGTCAGAAAGAGCAAATCAAAAGGAAAGGGTTAACCAGGCAGGAGCAGGTCTCTAGTTGAAGCAGGTCTGGTTCCTATGGTTACTCCCTCCCACCTTGACTTCAATTGTTCCCATGACTACCACCCCCCCCAGTTCTGACCACAACTGCCATAATACATTTCCTGCTACTCTGCCCCTGATCTCAGTTCCAGAGCTCTTGAGTTCAGGATGAACCTTTCCCAGCCACTGAAGAGTGCTTCCACCCCTAAGAAGCCCATTCTCTCCTAAGGTGGCTTCAACTGAAACACAAAATCAGTTTAAAGGTCACCACAGCTTGCATTGCATTTCTATAGACTGACAATTGTGTTTTTCTTAATATCACCAAATTCCTCTAGTTTGTGGTTTTTGTCCTTAAAAGCTCTCTGTAACAGACAGTGCCGGTCAACACCATTCCTGTGTGAGTGGAGTTGCTATCCTGATGCATCAACAATTGAACCACTCCCCCCTAATTCATCAGTTTTCTCAATCTGGGTTACCTGGTGCACAGCAAAAATTAAATAATTTTTGTATTAAAGATTGCATCCTGAGCTTAAGAGTTTTTCTGTGCAATTTTCAGACCCAACAAACGTACTCTAACCAGGTTCTCAGGAGCAAATGGTAGACAGATCTGATCAAAGGACAGTGTATTAGTCACTTTTCTGTGCTGTGAAAAACGCCACCATGACCAAGGGAAACTTTACAAAAGGAAAAGAATTTACTTGAGCTTACAATTGGAGTGGTGTTCCAAGGAATTAAGAGTTCAATGTGGCGGGAGACATGGTGGCCGGGCTGGAGCAGAAGCGAGGTTCAAATCTCCAAAGAGCACAGGAAGTCACGAGAGGGAGAACTGGAGACTGGCAAGGCTTGTTAAACTCAACACTAAGCCCAACCCCCAGTGGTTCTGTCCTCCAGATAGGCCAACCCTCTAAGACCTCCCAAAACAGTACCAACAACTGGGATAAAAATTTCTGAATACTTAGCCGGGGGTGTGATGCCAGGCCCACTTTAATCCTAAGACACTTGGGAGGCACGAGGCAAAAGTGTGACTTTGTGAGTTCAAGGCCAGCCTGGTCTAAAGAAGTGAGTTCACAGGACCCGCGGGCTACAGGGAGACCACTGGTCTTGAAAAGACCAAAAAAAAAAAAAAAAAAAAAAAAAAAGGCTGAATAACTAAGCTATGGGGGACATTCTCACTCCAAACCACCACTGACAGTTCTCTGCCAGGCCTCAGGAAACTACAGGAAAATGTGGCTCGGTTTACAAGATAGAAAGTAGATGTTCACATAACAGTGTAAATCAGCCAGCGGCCGGAGAGATGGCTCAGAGGTCCAGAGCAGTGGCTACTTCTGTAGAGGGCCCTTTTCATTGTCCTCATCCACATGGTTGCTAACAACCATCCATAACACCACCACTAGGGAAATCTAACACCCTCTTCTGACCTCCATGGGCATTGCACCACAGAGGTGTGTTAGAATTTGGGTCTAACTGTAAATTGGAGCCAACTGTTAATAGAGGTAATCCCTTATAAAAACCAGTACAACTGCCTTCCTTAATTGACAAATGGACATAAGAAATGTGAAAAGAATATTCTCTATTCAGAACCAAAAATATAAACTACCAAGTCTCTTTAAAGCTCATGCACTTAAGCAAAATATATTAATACAGGAGAGATCTGATATTAGCAATGGATTATTCTGTCATGGAGATGTTGGCCAGGGAATCCCAGCACCCCCCCTAAGGGTAAAAGGCTTCTTGCCTGTAAACTGGGATACCATCAAGAAGAGAGCCCAAATAAGTCCCTGTTGACAAAGACCTGATGTAAGCATGGGAAAGATGTATTGAGAATGCACTTATGCAAGTGTACAGTTTGGTCTCTGGAATAACCAAGAGAGTGTTACCAAAGGCCACTAAACCAACAAAAGCAAAATATAGGTCTCTTGAGTTCAAGCAAGACTCCTCCGTCAGCCCAGCTACACCTTCAACTGCATGGAAATACTGTGCAGCGAGGCAGCCATATGCCTGTAAAATCCCAAATTTAATTGGCTATTGCTCTCATCCTTAAGAGGAATAACCCATGGCTGAATCCACAAGCTTATGTCCTCTAAGTTGTTTAGGAGATGTTATAAAGCCACAGTAAGACCCGGGCATATTTTACAGAAAAAAAACGATAATTCATGACTAAACATACCATCCAAACATCGTGTCTGCCATAAAAGTACCCTACCATAACAATTAGTACTGGTTTAAATACCTGTATATCTAATTGTTTGTGCTTCATTAGCAGGAAATTCGAAAAGTTATTCCTGGACAATCTGTCCCCGCGCCATGAAGGAAACAGCCAAGAATCGACCCAGCAGTCAAAAACGACAGCCTCCAGAGAAAGTGGATTGTTTTGCTTCTTGCCCTTTTCTAAAAGCCTAGGGAACAATCCGGGGAAGGAGGGGGTGAGTGGTAGAATGTAGAGGGCTGTGATTGGGGTGAATGGTGAAAACTACAGCAATATAGTTGGGCCAATTATTTGACCAACTTGATTGAACAATCAAGCCCCCCCAGCTGGATGGTGGACCTTTGGGCTGTGTGGGTTTTGGGGCCACAAAAACTGCTTGCCAAATGGTTTTACACGAAGGAAGCTTGTACTCATAAATTCATTGTTTAACAAAAAAATGAAAAAAATAAAGAAGTATTAAAAAAATAAAAAATAAAAAGAATTTGGGATGAGGAAAAAAAGTATGAATGGAATCTGATCTCAACAGATTCAGAAACCTTTATTAGGGTTGGAGGAGGTCTGGGATTTATAAGTGGAACCAGATGATCCCAGAAAGGGGGGGTCATGTCTTGCTGGAATCCCAGAAGGTGGGGTGTGCCTTCTTGGGTGGTGTCCTGTTCTTCCTGGGATCTGGGAATGAGAGATGGGGACCTCTGACAGGGGAAGCGGGTATTTCTGAAAGGTGATTGGTGAGGAGCCAGGCCTGCCAAGAAGCTGATAAGGAACCAGATGTCTTTTCATACAAACTACATGTCTAGGCTAGAAGCCGTGTGTTTCTGAGAACAGAGATGTCTGGCCTCCTTGAGAGTGAAACAGGCAGGTGGGTGGATGGTCAGCTTCATCAGTTCATTTTGTGAAAGTGAATTTTCCCTTCAGGGTGGCAACTTTACGCCACCATGTGTCAAATAAAAAATACTGCGCAATACAATAAAAAAGTAGAAATTAATAAAATAAAGCAGAACAGTGTTAATAAGGCACAGTTTTTTGTCTAATCTAAACAAGGATCCCAGCGTCTGCACACAGGCTGTATCTGCCACTGTAGACATTCTTGGCTGGTGATGACTTTGCACCTGTGCCAACTATGCTTTTTAACAGAGTTCAAACAGGGCAGTGGTCTCCAACACAGGCATAGGGACAGAGGTGATGGTACTGTGGGCGGGTGGGAAGAGCTTAGACTGGCCCTGAGTACTCATCTGTCTCTATCTATTCTTCTTTTTTCGGGGTTTTTTTTTTTTTTTTGGGGGGGGGTCTTTTTGAGGACAAGGTCTCCCTATATCCCAGCTAGGACCTGGAACTCGCTCTGTAAAACCAGGCTGGCTTTTGAACTCATAGAGATCGTGCCTGGCCTCTGCCTCCGAAGTGCTCGGATTAAAGGCTGCACCTACAGCCCCAAGCTATTTTCTTACTTTATGAATATGAGTGTATTTCCTGCACTGTATGTAAGTGCACCCATGTTATGCATCGGACTGCTTTGGTCTTTGTTAGTTCGCGGCTGCGATGCGGCGTTTTGTAGCATTGTTTAGATCCGCAGGTCATGCCTCTCAGCTGGCGGATATCGTGGATGCTGTTGGGCACTTTGGCGGTTGTTGCTTGGAGGAGTTTCTTCCCTCCTCCATTCTTCCCCGGCCTCCTGTAAGGTGCTTCGTGCATTCTCCCACCGCCCCACGGGCCTGTGCGCGCTGGTGGTGCCTCCGGACACAAAACCGAGTGCCACCTCCCGCCTCCCGCCTCCTCCACGTGCCTCCCCCGAGGGCTGCGGGGGGCGACGACGGCCAGGGGACAAACCGCCGGGTTCCCGGGCCTGCGAACCCTGCCCGATCCCAGGGTTTCTCCGGCCTGTGGTCCCACTCTGCTTCGGCCGGCCCCTCGGCCTTCTAGTCTGCCGCGCCGGCCTTTCCCTCGCTCTGCATCTCGGCTCCGGAACCTGTGCGGCTCTGGCAGCCCGGCTGCAGGTGACTCTGGCTGCTTCTGCATCAGCCTGTCCTGCCAGGCAGTAACTCTGAGCTCTGAGAGGCCATTGGAGCCGCAGAAGTGACATCGGGACGTGGTGTTTCCCACACACGGCTGTGGTGCTGCTCCTGGAGGCCCAGCCTGGACCCTGTTCCTCCTCTCCGCCCACGGCACACGGGCTCTGATGCCCTGCGCTGCCTGGAGGATGCACCAGGGCGGGGCCAGGTCTGACCGTCAGGCAGCGCCAAACAGAAGGCCCTTTGCGGAGAGCAGGATTCAGTCCGGAGAGACATGAGAGACCTTTAGGCTCTCAGGAAGCTAGTCCCTTCCCCTCATCGCTAACATTCTCCAACACGTTTTTTTCTAGTCACATGGGAGAGGCTTCCTGGTGACGAATATGAATAATATTCCAATACTGCCAGGAGATGGATTCATCGTGTTTATTCCGGAGAAAGTGGGGGAAACCAGTGGAAATTCCCATGCCCCCTCACATTCCTGCCGTCCCCACACAGGAAGCCTGAGAACTGCCTCCCTTCTTATCAACAGCATTTGAAAACAGGCCCTGCTGAAATAAGTGGAGGAGCCAGGGTTCTTTGGAAGAGACCTGGATTCTTGGCGGGGGGGGGGGGGTGTTTTGTTGTTGCTATTTTATTTTGGGCGGTTTTTTTTGCACAAGATATCTTTTTAGTTGAGTTTTCTGACTTCCATACCATATAGTTCAATGCTATTTAGATCTCTCTGGTCTCCACACTTCCTTCACTACCCCCTGCCCAATTTAGTGAACACCCATATACATATGTCCTACAGTGGATGACTTGTATCCCCCAATGTCCTTTCCTGTGGATCCGTCCACTGGGCCCACCAAGAGTCCCAACCCTGTAATGAGCTCTTTCTCTGTCCCAGCAGCCATCAGTTTCCAAAAGTTGCTTAGGTTGGGCTGGGATATCTCACGGACTGCTCCATGTCTACGAAGGGATTTTGACTGACTGACTTGACCTTGTACAGGACGCGCTGTCACCATTGCTGTGAACCGCCCTGCTGTCTGGAAGCCTGTTTCCTTGTGATACCAGAGCCCGTGTCCCTGACCAGGAGTGGAGGAGGAGGTTCAGCCATGCAGAGGCTGGATTGCATCCAAGGAGAGAGGTGAGAAAAATAAACCAGCAGCCATTTGAAACCCAAATCTTATACACTTACTACCAATAGCTAGAACCTTTTTTAACCATGCACGGAGGCCATTTCCCTGCACCTGTGGATCAACTTCTACCCAGACAGCTGAGGTCCTGCTTCACAGAGCTGGACACCTGTGCAGAGGACAGAACCATTTCCAGACTGTGACCAGAATGGGCAGAGCAGGCCAGAACTGGTGGTGGTAACATTGGACAGCACTGTGTATGACCTGTTTTTGACATCCTGAGAACAGGCTGGACAGGACATAAACCTAAGACTACCTGAACACAGAGCCTCATGATGTAGAGTGGGGGACTCTCAGTGTCCACAGTCCCCGTGACTGCACCCCATGCCCCCTCAGCACTGCTATGACCCCTACCCTGTCATGTTCCCCCAAACTATTCTGCCCAGACTATTCATTCACCTGCACTAGAGACTGGATGAAAAGGTCCACATGGGGCCCCTTCCTCCATGGAAATGCCAGTCCCTAATATGCCCCAAGGACATGATGCCCTGTCTCCAGTTCAGGAGCAGCCCGTCCACTTTTGAAGCACAGGGCCCTGTTTCAACTCCAGCCCTGACTCAGCGAAAGGGCAGATGCTTCATTCCTGTACTCCAGCATCCTGGGAAAACAGCAGTCTTGCAAAAACCCATCCCACTTTCTGCTCTGTGATTACACAGTTCACACAGCATGATGTAAACCACCTGGGCTGTTGTTTATGTTGTAGAGAGGCTGATCTATATCATGGAGCCTGTAGTCTTAGCCCCACAGCTGAGCCCAGAAGAGCAGGTGGAGAGATGGTGCTGGGATCTGTCAGGCTGGGCATTCCCAATCCAGGGAACAAGCACTCTGGACAGGAAGTGCAGTTGCCTCTGTAGAAGCCTCTTTCCCTGTCTTCTGCCTCCAGCACCAGCATCTTAGTCCCCAGCCACGAGTACGTATGTGTTCCTGAACTGCCGCCCTCCCCACCTCTGACCACATCTGTTCCTGCTGGGACCCAGCACAGAGGAGGCCGGCCAGCCTTAGCCTGGGGTCCATGGGCATGACTGGATCTGCCTTAGATCAGGCTGAGACACCAGACACGCAGACAGTCTTTGGCTCCAGCTTCCTGCTCTGACAGCGCAGCTAATTCTTCCCACCGCTCAGAGCTCTGGACTGGTGAGCAGACAACAACAGGCATGTCCCTTCAGCACCTGTCTCTAGGGCCAAGTGCTGTTCAAACACAGAGCCACTCAGTCACCAACACAAGAAAAGACCAGTAAGGCAAGTATTAATGTTACCCAACTTTCCTGTTGAGACATGCCCAGGGCATGAGATCACAGATAAATATTCAAAAGGAAGCCAGAGAATTAAAAGGAGCAGATGTTGGGTCCCAGCTCCAATCTTAGGGCTGCTCCAGATGGAGGAAGGTCTAGGTTTGTTCCAGATTCCTGTCCCAAACATCAAAGGGAAGAAACCTTCCAACTTGTTACAGATGCAGCAGGGCTACCTAGGAAGGAATTATTTCACACCTTCAGTAATGAGCAGGATTAGAACTGGGGCTGCCTGACCACAGCATCGTCACCAGGTTAGAGACTCTCAGTGTCCACAGAGTGCTGGACCTGCTCTAGCTGCCCTCCCTCCAGCCCAGCCTCTGCCACCCGCCCTGTCAGCATCTTTTCCACCTGAAGACCTCTGTAACTTACCTGAAGTCTCCTTGGGTGGTCCTGGGACTCAGGTTGGTGGAGCTGGTAACTGAGGAATGAGTCTGGTTCTGAATCTCCAACCAGAGTGAAAGGAGATGCCGGGAAGCCAGAGCCACAAAACGGTGCTGGAGATGGTGTCGTCGTCATGGACCCCCAGAACCATGGGCAAACCTTTGTTCCTGCTGCAGTTGCTGCTCCTAAAGGATTTGCTGGTGGTCTGCGAAAGTGAGCACTCAGCAGTGAGAGGACCTGACTGTGTCCATGTGCAGTGGGGTGCAGTGTGAATCCAAAGGGGGGAGAGAGAGAGAGAGAGAGAGAGAGAGAGAGAGAGAGAGAGAGAGAGAGAGTGTTTGGCTCAGGAGCATTGGATGGTGACGGTTGTTCATGTTCCTGGCCGCAGAGACACACGGAGTGGGCGGTGCGTGTCTTAGGGGCTCTGTGTGAAATGAGCTCCCACTGTGCCTTCTGCAGGAGCTCAGGTGGTGTCTGGCTGGCAGCAGTAACTGTGTGCAGAGGGCATTAGAGCCATGGGGTGGGAGGGGGCTGCAGGGAGGGGAGCAGAGGCAGGGTCTGCCTGCCTGGGATGTGAAGGAGAGAGATGAGAGCTCCAAGCACCACAAGAAGAGGCCGGGAGGGAGAGATGGTGGAAGGCCAGGTCTGCACAGGTGTGGCAGGGAGGACGGTGGAGACAAGGGACCATCTCAACTTACAGCTCCATCAAACATGCCGGGGTGCTCCAAGGTGACAGTTTTGTGAGAGTTTAAGATTGTTGATAAGACTGTTGAGTAAAAATTAACCAAACGAGCTGAAATACCAGTAAACCTTGGTCTGAAGTCATCTAGGTGAGGAATATTTCTCCATGGTTTTGTTTATTTCATTGATTTTTTTCCCCTTCTTATTCTTGCACTTGATTTTTGTTCTGCTTGCTTGTTTTTGATGGTGTCTCACTCAGTTGCCTGGATGCCTTAGATCTCACCATTCTCGGGCTGGAGAGATGACCCAGCGGTTAAGAGAACTGACCACTCTAACAGAGGACCTGGGTTCGATCCCCAGCACCCACATGGCGGCCGAGAACCGTCTGAAACTCCAATTCCAGGAGAACTCCAGTTCCAGAGGAATCCAACACCCTCTTCTGACCTCCGCGGCATTGCACAACATGGGTGCACACACCTGCATGCAGACAATACATTCATACACATACCAAAATAAATTTGAAAAAATTTAGATCTCACCATTTTCCTACCTCAGCCCCTCAAGCACTGGGAGTATAGGTATTCACAGCCTTGCCTAGATAGGTGTTCTTTTTTTGTTACTTTCTTTTTGGAGACAAGGTCTCCCTATAGCTACAACTGACCTGGAACTCACCATGGAGACCAGGCTGCCCTCCATCTTACAGAAATCCTCCTGCCTTTGCCTCCCAAGTGTGGAAATTAAAGCCGTGTGCCGCTACACCTGGCTTATTTATTTATTTATTTATTTATTTATTTATTTATTTATTTATGGGTTTGGTTGTTTTTTGAAACAGGGTCTCCCTGTAGCCCCAGCTGGCCTAGAACTAGCCCTGTAGACCAGGCTGGGCTTGAACTCACAGAGATCCGCCTGCCTCTGCCTCCCGAGTGCTGGGATTAAATGCGTGTGCCACCACACCCTTTTTTGTGTGTGTGTGTATGAATGTACTGTCTGCATTTAGGTTTGTGCACCCATGTCGTGCAATGCCTCAGAGGTCAGAAGAAGGCGTCAGATTCCCCTGGAACTGGAGTCAAAGACGGTTCCTAGCCGCCATGTGGGTTCTGGCAATCAAACCCGGGTCCTCTGCAAGAGCAGTTGGTACTCTTAACCGCTGAGCCATCTCTCCAGCCCCCCTATTTATTATGTGTATGAATGTTATGGCTGCATGTATGTAAGTGCAAACATGTCATGCAATGCCCACGGAGGCCAGAAGAGGGCGCTGGATCCCCTGGCAGTGGAGTGAAGGATGCTTGGTTGTTAGACATCATGAGAATGCTGGGAACCCAACCCAGATCCTCTGCACCCACAGCCAGTGCTCTTAACCCCTAAGCGTCTCTACAGCCACGGCATTAATTTCTTAATTTGAGGCTGTCCCATGACTGCACCCTTCTTCCTGCCAACACCTGTTCAGCCTGGCCCTTCTGCAAACCTCTCCTTCTTCCTCTTCATTTGGTCTTCAGAGCTGTTATGACACTCTGAAACTCAAAGTTTGTTTGGGTGGGATACAGATGTACGGACATCTACAGTCTTTTGGTCTCTCCTCGAAATTTTGCTTTGTGGCTTTTATGGTTGTTGCAGGAAGCACACGGGTTTACATTAAGAGTGCTTTCCTTCTGCATTGGCCTCTCTCTACCACTAACATTTTGTCTTAAAGCCATCTATTATCTTACTACATCTACATCTTCTCATAGCTCACATTTCCAACATTTTCAAGCCTTTTTCTTACAGGTTTTTTTCTGTTTGTTTGTTCGTTTGTTTGTTTGTTTGTTTGTTTTTTAATGAAAAGCGTGACTCTTTTTTAAAACAAATTTAAGTTTATTTATTCTTTTACGTGTATGAGTGTACTGTCTGCATGTAGGTTTGTGCGCCCGTGTTGTGCAGTGCTGCGGAGGTCAGAAGAGGGTATCAGATTCCCCCGGAACTGGAGTTAAAGATGGTTCTCAGCTGCCATATGGGTGCTGGGAATCAAACCCAGGTCCTCTGCAAGAGCAGTTGGTATTCTTAACCACTGAACCATCTCTCCAGCCCCAAAAGTGTGACTCTTAAAATATAGTTTTCTTTCATATTTTTCTTTTTATAATTGGAGGGATGTTTTTCTTTAAACTCATGTGATAGTGACAGTTTTTTAGATATGATTTTTCATTCAATGGCAAACACTGAATGAAATAATAAGCCCAAATTATTGATAATTTGGGTTTATATCTATTATATCACTCTATGTTTTTTAGTTGACCAGGTGGTGTGTGTGTAATTATTTTCTCTTTATCGCTCTTTTGGATATATAGACTGTAAACACTCAACCTTTTTATTAGTCTGGTACTTATATATCTCTTATTATTTTTAAAGTCATAACCAAAGAGTTTTTTATTAGCGTTTCCTTTAGTGCCAGCCCAGCTAGGCGTGATCATGTACATTTTGTTTCATTTTATTTTTCTTGAACCATGGACAGGTTTTTGACTGATTATAGAATTATTGTTTTACAGTGCTGAGGAATTGCCTAAGCCCTGGCTGTCTCACAGAGGCTGAGAATCTCTGTCCATGGGGCTGCAAGCCTCAGCAATCCCAGTCTGGCACTGAAAGCCTGGAGGACTCCTGGACAGTGCTGGTCTTCAGTCTACATTGGAAGCTGAAGAATCTGGTTCTAATATCAGTGAAGCATCAGCAGGGGCAGCAACAGGGTAGATGAACTTGCCAGGGAGAACGAAAGTGAGCAGGCAAAAGCAAGGCTTTCCTAACTCTGTCTTTTTTTTTTTTTTTTGTCTTTTTGAGACAGGGTCTCCCTTTAGTCTCAGCTGGCCTGGAACTCACTATGTAGACTAGGCTGCCCTTGAACTCACAGAGATCTGCCTGCCTATGCCTTCCAAGTGCTGGGATTAAAAGGCTCTGTGTCTTTTCATATGGACTGTCATCAGACGGTGCAGATCTTCCCACTTCAATTAAACTGAAGAAGAAAACCACTCACACCCATATGGCCCAGATATCCCACTCCCTGATATACCAAAGGACAGGATGTCTTACTGCAGAGATACGTACGTGCTCACCCACACTCCTTTTCTCCTCTCCTCTCCTCTCCTCTCCTCTCCTCTCCTCTCCTCCTCCTCCTCCTCTTCCTCTCCCCTCCTCTCCTCTTCCTCCCCCTCCTCTCCTCTGTAGCCTTACGTTGTTCTTCCTCCCTGTACGGGGAGCGACTGCACATTCCCTGGAGTGCTCCAGCCTGGCTGAGCACCAGGTCCCAGAGGTTGCAGGGAGGGGAGGGAGAAGGTACCAGGAGCCAATAGAAAGATGATCCCATGGGCTGGAGAAATGGCTCAGCTGTTGAGAGCACGAACTGCTCTTCCAGAGGACCAGGGTTCAATTCCCAGCACCTACATGGTGGCTAAGAACCTTGGTGGTGCACACCTTTAATTCCAGCACTTGGGAGGCAAAAGCAGGCAGACCTCTGTGAGTTCAAGGCCAGCCTGGTCTACAGGGCTATTTCCAGGCCAGCTAGGGCTACAGGGAGACCCTGTCTCAAAAACACCAAAAAAAGAAAGAAAAAAAGGAAAAGAAAAGACAAACCCAATAATGGAGGCCAGAAGAAATTTCACAGGAGGAAATAATTCAGTTTTATTGGCAACAAGCAAAGGTTTTTATATTGATGCGACCGTGCTCCAGGGTGGAAATGGGGGTGGGGGCTGTGCGGGAGAGTCAGGGAGGTGCAAGCCATTAATGGCTCCTATGGTGGTAATGGGACTTCCAGGCGTTTTGATAAGTACGGAGGTTCGACGTGTTTTCTGCCCAGTACATCACAGGAAGGCCTTAGGGTGTGGGATCTCACTTCTGCAGGCAGGAGTACAGTACCACCCATCCTGGCTCCTCAAAGAAGCTTGTCAAAACAGTGGTCACAGATCCCCATAGTGCTTGAGCCAAACAGAATGCCATCTCAATCCTCCTCCTCCTCTTCTTCCTCTTTCTCTCTCTTGCTCTCTCTCTCTCTCTCTCTCCCCCTCTCTTTCTCTTTCTTCCCAGCTGACAGGAGGTGAGCCGCTTCCTCTGACACGTGTTCCAAGAATCCCATCTGCCTTGTCAGGGGTGCAAAAACAATGGGCTGAAACATCCAAAACTGTGAACCCAAATAATATATATTCTTGTAAAATTATGCTTATTTCATTCATTATTGGGGGCAAGCATTCATGCCACAGCATGAAGGACAACTTTGTGGAATCGATTCTGTCCTTCCACTTATACGTGGGTTCTGGGGATCAAACTATAGGATTAGCCTTACACAGCAAGAACCTTTACCCACAGAGCCTTCTCACCAGCCCCAGAATCTTCTTATGTTGATGACCTCAAGTACTTTGTTTGAGTGACAGAAAGCCAACTGACAGAACCTTCTGGATCAACAGCCATAGATCCATAGATCCTTCCCTCTTTGTCTTTATTTTTTCACTGAATTCTGCATATTGCATAAAATATGCATATTTTAACATCTATTTATATATGTGTATGTGTGTTGTTCTAGTTACTTTCTACTGCTATCATAAAAACACTAACCAAAACCAACTTGGGGAGGAAAGAGTTTATTCTAGCTACATCTCCGCTGAGGAAAGTCAGAGAAGGAGGAGCTCAGGGTCAGAACGTGGAGCACAGAGCATGGAGGCATGCTGCTTGCCAGAGTGCTCCTTTGATCTGAGCTCTGCCTGCTTTCCTATACAACACAGGACCAACCTGCGCACAGGTGGCACCACCCGCAGTGGACTGGGGCCTTCCACATCCCTCAGAAATCAAGAAAATGCCTCCCAAGACATGGCCACAGGACCCTCCAAGGGAGGAAATTCCTCCACTGAGGTCCCCTCCACCCAGGTATGTCAAGGTGACAACCGAAGCTAGCCATCAACGAGTGTTCCACATGTGCGTGGGGGCCTATGCAGGCCAGACAAAGTCATCAGAGGCCTGTGCAGGCCAAACAAGGTCATCAGATGCCTTGCAGCTGGAGTTACAGGTGTTTATGTCAGGGGTGTCTGACATGGGTGCTGGGAACTGAACTCAGGTCGTCTAGAAGAGCAGCCAGGTCTATTAATCGATGATCCATCCCTCTGGCTCTGCAAACACACATTTTAGCCCATTTTTGCTGTCTTTAAGATTTCTGCACACGTCCCCTGTTCGGCACCCAGCACAGGGGCTGATCACCTGTGTCAGTCAGGAAGGAGCTGGCTCAGCACGGGGTCGCAGTTCGGATGGAATTCATGTGTGCACTGGGGCTCTGCCTGCCATTCCTGTGTCTGTTTCTGTCAGATGCACATCTCCCGCTCAGGTCTCTTTAATCGCCCACTAATCTCCTGGTCTGCAACTCTGTTGTCCTCCTCCCATCACAAAATCCCCGACTTGGATCCTCACTCCTGAGACAAGGCAGCCAGAAGAGTCTGACGTCAGGTCCTCCGGCAGAGCTGACCTTAGAAATCATGACCCTAGCAGCTCATCACCATCTCCTCCTCCCTCAGGAGCCCACACTCTGCGCTATGACCTCACGGTCTGGCATGTGGAGGGGTCTGGGCAGCCCCAGTTCCGGGCCCTGGGATACCTGGATGGTGAGCTCTTCCTGCGCTATGATGGGGACAGCAGAAAGGCAGAACCCTGGGGACTCAGGATGAAGGGACCCATGGGAGCTGAGACCTGGGCAAGAGAGACTGAAGAGCTTCAGGAGAAGGAGCAGCAGCTCAGGAAGATGCTGGCAGAGGTCATGAGACATCACAAACACCACAGGGGTGAGTGCTCAGAGCTGGAAGCACGCAGGTGCAATGCTGGTCCCAGAAGCCAGGGTGGGGCCTGGGCACACCTGGCTGGGCTGAACAATGCAATGAGGCTTCCCTGACCAGCACCCACACTTGGGCTGATCAATTCAATGAGGTTTCCCTGACCGGCACCCCCACTTGGGCTGATCAAAGCAATGAGGCTTCCCTGACCAGCACCCACACTTGGGCTGATCAAAGCAATGAGGCTTCCCTGACCAGCACCCACACTTGGGCTGATCAATTAAATGAGGCTTCCCTGACCAGCACCCACACTTGGGCTGATCAATGCAATGAGGTTTCCCTGACCAGCACCCCTACTTGGGCTGATCAAAGCAATGAGGCTTCCCTGACCAGCACCCACACTTGGGCTGATCAGAGCAATGAGACTTCCCTGACCAGCACCCACACTTGGGCTGAACAATGCAATGAGGCTTCCCTGACCAGCACCCACACTTGGGCTGATCAAAGTCGTGCCCTGCTGGCCTTAATTCCCAGTAGGAGCTGAAGACTGGGACAGCAAAGTGACAGATCCCTGCCTGGTGTGCCCAGGCCCTCTCTCCCTCCAGGCCACACTGGGCTGTGAGCTCCAAGGGGAGCTCAGCACTGGAGGCTCCTGGCACTTGGGCTACAATGGACAGGACTTTCTCACCTTTGACCTGGAGACCAGCAGCTGGAAAGTAGCTGAGCCCTCAGCCCACACAGCCGAGATTCTCAGGAAGATGCATGGTGGCCCCAAGGCTGAGCTGGTGAAGACTTTCCTGTATGACTCATGTCCTGCTCAGCTACGGAGACACCTGGCTTCTATGAGGAACCAGCTACAAGATACAGGTACTGACGGAGGGCAGGGGACCACTCAGTGAAACTGGATGGGTCTTGCCATGGACTTTGTGAGGGGTGGGGCTCTCACTGGATTGCACCAGCCTGGCACAGCCTCAGCTGACACCCATGTGTAAGGTGTGTCTCTTACAGAGCCATTGCTTTGCTACTCATCTGGGGTAGCACAGGGCATCAGCCCCTCATCCAGGTGACTTCTGATTTCTGCCACACCTCAAGATGCAGAACAGGTAGAAGAGTGAGACTTCACTCCTCAGCCTTATTCTCTGGGATGTTCACCTCCCAGAATTGAGACAACTAGGTGGGAAATCCTGGCTTCTGGAGTGGCTGGGCGCTAAGATAGAAGAGCGCCCCTGGCCTGGAACTAGGTCCCAAATTCAAATGCAAGGTACCCGGTGTCAGGTAACAAGGATCGCTCTGCTGTTGTTCTGCTCCTGACTTTAGAAAGGTCAAGTTAAAAATTCACCCCTCAGGGGGCTGAAGAGATAGCCTAGCGGTTAAGAGAACCAACTGCTCTTGCAGAGGACCCGGGTTCGATACCCAGCACCCACATGGCAGCTGAAAACCGTCTTTAACTCTAGTTCCAGGGGAATCCGAGACCCTCTTCTGACCTCTGCGGCATTGAAAACTGTCTTTAACTCCAGTTCCAGGGGAATCCGACACCCTCTTCTGACCTCTGCGGCATTGCACGACACGGGTGCACCGACCTACATGCAGACAATACATTCATACACATATGAAAATAAATTTAAAAATATTTTAAAAATAAATAAATAAAAATAAATAAATAAAATAAAATTCACTCCTCAGTTAAGTCTTGTAACAACACCACAAAAAGACTGTCATGAGAACGCAGTGTGGAGCAGTAGAAGCAGAGGAACGATCCCAGGGCCTGGAAATGTGTCTACACAAGGTGCTGGACTCCAGGGAATCAAACATGCATGGGATGGGAAGGCGGAGGGGTAATTAGTGTCTGTGTTACCACGAAAACTCTAGTTTCCTCTGGCCTCAACCAGCAGCCTTCTTGCTCCCAAAAAACGAATTCCGACAGGACATAGGACATAGAGAGCACATAGCTCGGAATCTAATCAGAGCACTCAAAGAAGCAAGAGTACATAAGAACAGACTCTAGAAAACGAGGGGGGCTGTGGAGATGGCTCCGTGGTTAGGAGCACTGACTGCTCTTGCAGAGGACGGGGTTCAATTCCCACAACCCACATGGCAGCTAACAGCTTTCCAGAACTCCAGTTCCAGGAGATCAGACGCCCTCTTCTGACCTCTGTGGGAATTGCATGACACAGGCACACGCACATGCAGGCAATACACTCATACGCATAAAATAAAAATAATAAGAAAAAGAAATAAGAACATAAATGGGTGGAGCCGGGCAGGCTTGGGGCTTGTATTTCCCAGTTATCTGTTACTGTCTTCCTTGTGCTTACACACACACACACACACACACACACACACACACACACTGAGCAGGAAGCACAGAACAGCACGATTTCCTTGGAAATCCATTTTACCCAGAGTCCTAAGAGAATGCATAAGATGCAGGAATATGTATTTGGATTTCAGTACCCTTAATGTTGAAAAGTTCAGTGGCACAAAGGGTAAGAGTAGCCTGCCCATCATCCCCTACGAGGAAGCCCCGAAGTGTTTGGACATGACGTAGCTGGCAGAGGACCACCACAGATAGTCCTCCATATCCTGCCTTGGAGGGTCCAGAGCTGGCTCATCTGATGTCACCCACTACCCTTCTATATCCTGAATACCAGCTGACCGCCAACACTGTCTTTACATCCCTGCGTCAGGGTCCTGGCTAGCCCACCTGCTGTTCTATGGGTAATGGTGGGGTCCTTTTGTTCTGTGTCTCCAAGAAACACCGGCTGGTTAGTTTACATCCTGTGTCAGGGTCCTGGCTAGCCCACCTGCTGTTCTATGGGTAATGGTTGGGGCTGTTGTTCTGTGTCTCCCAGAGACACCGGCTAGTTAGTGTCTAACCCGGGTTCAACCATGCACGGAAAGAGGAATTCTAACCACTCGCTAGTCTCTTTCTCATCTTCCCAAGGTCCCCCAATGCTGAATGTGGCACATAGGAACTACCCAGTGGGCAGGATCACCCTGACGTGCAGGGCTTTTAATTTATATCCTCCCATCACCACCCTGACCTGGCTTCGGGACGGGGAGCCGGTGCAGCAGCCCACCTCTGGTCCCGAGGTCCTCCTGCCCAGCGGGGACGGAACCTACCAGACCTGGGTGTCCATACGGATCCTTTCTACAGAGGAACGGCAGTTCACCTGCCAAGCGCAACACGGCAACCACAAAAGCAGGAAACATGCATTTTTAGGTGAGGAACTGGAGGAACTTTCAACACCAGGGGATTGGAGGCTGGGTCAGAAAGTGCCCACAGGGCAGAATTACCTACCCATTTCATGGCGGCCTCTAGGACATCAAAACAAAAGCACTGGTGACGTCACCGACGCTGCTGCTGCTCTGGCTGTTTCTGCTCTGCCTGCGGTGTTGGTGCTGCTGATCTGGGTCTAGAGGAGACGGAACACAGAACACAGACGATCCAGGTTAGAGGCCTGTGGGGAAGGGACATAGATCTCCACCTGCTAATTACAGACTGCACACATCAATCTTCTCTCCTGCAGAAAGAAATAAGCATTTATACTGCCTTGGGCATTAGATCTGTATCTTCTGGTGATGTGTTTCTTATAGAAACATTATAAATTGCACTGTTAGGTGGATCCACATTGCTGACTGACAGCCATTAATAAAAGGTAGAGAAAATGTAAATAGCTTACAAAAGAGAATGTTCAGAAGCTTTTTCCTGAAATGCCAAATAGAAAAAAAAAAGTCCCTCCAGCCTAACTGGGAGCTGTAGATTGCTTTCCGTTAGAAAATATTAGATGGGGCAGCTTGGCTAGGCAGGTGAGGGAACCTTTCCTGCAGGTTGCTGAGACTCCGGCCCAGGGGGACAGTAGCATCAAATCCCAAATGGACCTGAGTAAATGCCCAGAACCAATATAGTGGGAGGAGACTCCCCCTCCCCGAAGGTTGGTGCACTGTGGCATCAGTGCCTACACATAAAAAATAAAGGAGTGCTTTTGAAAAAGCCAAATAAGGTCTGCTGCTCTTGCAGAGGACCCAGGTTCAGTTCCCAGCACCCACATGGTGGCTAACAAACTCCAGTTCCAGGGGAATCTGAAGCCTTCTCCTGACTCTGCAGGCATTGCACAACACAGGTGCACTTACACACATGCAGGCAATACACTCATACAGATAAAAATAAAAAATAATAAATAAAAAGCCAAATACATGCAGTAAAATACACATCAGAAAGCAAGTGTTTGAACTCTATTTTGTATGATATTAAAATAGCAACACCTGCTTTCTTTTTGGTACCACTTGCTTGGAATATTTTTTTCCACCCTTTCACTTTGAGGTGATGCCTGTCCTTGAAGGTAAGATGTGTTTCTTGTAGACATGTTCATTTTAAACATACACTCTTCCATCCATTTACCTGCAAAGTTCATCACATTGTCTTTTTTGTTTTGTTTTGTTTTGTTTTGTTTTTTTGGTCTTTTTGAGACAGGGTCTCCCTATAGCTGATGTTGTCATTTTTTACTGCTGCATAGAACTCCATATCGATGGATTCTGTTTCCTAATCCAATCTCCCAGTCTATGTCTTTTGATTGGGGAATTTACTCCATTAATATTTAAGGTTATGACTGATAGGTTTGTGTTGCTTCCTTTTGCCTTATTATCCATTTGCGGTTTTGATTTAGGTTTCTACTTCTGCAGTTATGCTTTTATTGATTTCTCCTTCTAGTTGCCTGGGGTTGGTTGCTCCTTTCTTCTGTTCTTTGGATTGCTTCAAGTATTCTCTGAAGGGTTGGTTTTCCGGACATGTATTCTTTCAAGTTGTTTATGTCATGGAAGATTTTCCTCTCTCCTTCCACTATGATTGACATTTTTGCTGGGTATAGTAACCTGGGCTGGCATCCATTGTCCCTCAACACTGGGAATGCTTTGCTCCAGGTTCTTCTTGCCTTCATCGTTTGC
>VZQC01015123.1:1534908-1560290 GCA_009823505.1 Rhizomys pruinosus
TCCCCAGCACCCACATGGCGGCTGGGAACCCTCTGTAGCTCCTATTCCAGGAGAACTCCAGTTCCAAGGGAATCCAACACCCTCTTCTGACCACTGTGGCATTGCACAACATGAGTGCACAGACCTGCATGCAGACAGTATATTCATACACATACAAAAATAAATGAAATTTTTAAAAAATCATAAAAATGTATTGCTCATAGTTCTGGGAAGTTTAAGATCAAGAGTCAAGCACATCCATGTCTGCTTTCCTTTACCTGTGTCCTCACACTCTGGTCACACTCGGGGTCTTCTTCAAAGGCCTCCAACCCCACACCTGTGGCTCTGGTCTTCTGACCTCATCGTCACACAAGGTTCAAAGCATCAGATACAGGATGAAGTTCCTGTGCATGAATATGAGGGGCTGTTCCAGCCGCAGCAGCACACAGCATTTTCTTGCAATGGTCTTTTCATTGTGTATGTTTGTCATCTACACTGGTCTCTTACAGATATTAGCATGCTCTCCTTAATGGCTGAATATGGGTTATAACTTCTGGAGCGTTCCTGACCCTGCTACACACTTGAGAATAGTAACTTCCATTCTTCTCTTCCACCTTTCACCTGGTCATTTTTGCATTTTTTATTTTGCTTTAGACACAAAAGTCCACAAAACTTTATCTCACCTGTCTAGTCAAAGACTACGTACATGTAGTCACAGGTTCTCAAATAATGAATTCTTTCTGGACTTCCACATTTGCATTTTAATCTGTGGAGGAAATTTGTACCGAATAAAACTCAAGTCCCTTTTTCTATATGTGCTGGATACTCGAGCTGTCACGTGACACTTGAAAACAGCGAGCCTCAGCTGGAACCTTTCCTCCATTGGACAGACCTGTGGGGACGTCTGTGGAGCATTTTCTTATTTGTAACAACACCAGCCATAGATGATACTTCCTGTGAGCTCTAAAGCGGCGAGTTTGAAGCAGCCCAAACATAACTGGGAGTTGTAACAATGGGGGTGGAGGGGCGGTACAAGGAGCCTGGGGTGTGGGCAGGTATGGTGGGAGGAGACTTGCCATCTCTCCCCTCCCCCGCCTCTCAGAACCTTCTGCCTGCAGAGGTTGGAGCCTCAGAGGCCCTTCCCAGGCTGCCCTGCATCTGGGTTCCTGGACCCATGCGAAGCTCTGGAGAGCCCAGACGGGGAACCTGGGAGTGTTTCTGCGGGAGCCTCTCCTACCAGGCCGCAGCTCTGGATTCCGAGAGGCCACTGGAGCTGCAGGTGCAGAGTCAGGATCCTGGTTCAGCTCTGCACACGGCTCTGGTTCCATTCTTCGATGCACTTCCTCCACCCTGTGGGGTCTGAATTCGCTGCTCTCTGTGGAGAACCCAAGGGCAGGGGCCAGGCCTGACCACCACACTGTGCACCAGAAGGCCCATTGCAGAGTAGAGTGCTGAGCTTGCGGTTCCAGACAGAACTAAACAGCCTCTTATCGCTGTGCAGAAGGAAGACCCCAGAGCCTCCTCTCCACACCTGCATTCTCCACCACAGCCCTGCAGGTCCCCAGCATGGAGCTTACAGAGCCCAGGTGGAAGCAGCCCTTCCATGCTGCCCGGGGAGTCACAACATTTTCCCAGGCTCAAAATCCATCCTGTGACTGTAAAAACCAGTGAACTTGAGCCCAGTGAAAATGTCCCCCAAGGCTGGGCTGTGCACAGCCCCTGCGGTTCACATTCTTGCAGCCCAGCTCTGCCAGCCTGGGGAGCAGCTTTGGGAACTTCTGCTCAGGGTCCTCTCTAGGTGTGCCTGAGCACAGGACCTGTTGTCCTTCCAGAGCTGGGGCAGGGAGTTCAGAGCTCCTGGACTGCAGCTGAGCTGAGAAGACCTGAGTTCTAGTCCAGTCTTGGCCCCAGACCATCAGGTGGAGGTCAGCACTGTGCACGGAGTGTTTTAACACCTTGAGAAAAGGCAGAGATGAGATGTCAGCCTTGGGCTCCCAGACCCCAAAGCCTCATGACGTGTGCAAGGACCACGTCATCGGCCCCTGTACCTTCTTGACCACTCTGAGAGTCTGTGCTGTGTCATGATGTGCATGCAAGATCTTCATTCAGAGGCACGGAAGGGGAGCAAACACGCGCACGCGCACACACACCTCCTACAGAGATCCAGCCTGCTGTCTTCTCTGAGATGGGATCTCAGCACTGACCCATCTCCAATTCTAAAGCAGCCAACACTGTTATTTTACAGACAAGAAGCCCACAAATTGGGTCCCAATTTACTTCTTCCTGTGACTCGCTGGGTGCAGCAGACATTGACAATGCACCAGAACCTGCCTGTTTCAAACGTATTCCTTACAGGAGAAAAAACAAACACCATCTGTGCCCATCTGTGCCGCCATAGCGCTGCTAGGGAAACATCTCTGTTTCCTGGGACCTCCTCTGCCCGAGCTGCACTCCCAGGCTCAGAAGACCAGATGCAGAAAAGGTGCTGGGACAGGACAGCCTGCCAGTCCCCTCCCACAGAGACTGAGCACTCAGGTCTTGATCCATAGCAGCCCCTTCCCGGGTCACCTGAATCTCTTTTACCCTCAACCCAAGCACACGGGTGGACGAGTGTCTGATCCTGCACACAGCTATCTGACCACATATGTCCCTGCAGGGACCCAGAATGAAGTCCAGAGTCCTCACAAGCCACACAAGGGGAGCTGCCCCGCTGCCCTCTGCCCCTGCTGCCTCCACTACCCTGTCCTCTTAGAGACAAGGACTTGAACGACAGTCTCAGGACCACTCATCCTTGAGCCCTTAGCTCAGTCTTGCCCTGTTCCAGCACCATCGCTTCTCGCTCCAGGCTGACTCAGGGGTCTTGGACTCCCCACGTTATCCACTGTGCCCCTAATCACATCAGCCCTTTGTGCTGACACTAGAGCCCTTCTGACCCTGCTCAGAATGAGCACTGGTCCAAGTGCCCAGTCTCTAAGGGAGCTCACCTCTGTCTCCAGATGCTGAATCTGAGCTGAGTCACCACCATGGAATGGACTTCAAAATAAGAAGGAGGAACAAAATTTTTGCAAGGAATTCTAAGTTATTAATAACGTCTATTACTTTAGCATGATCACCCGTCTTTAGTTCACTGCTACAGAGAGGACCAGGAATTCTTCACCAGTGCCAGTTCTCAGGACACCCCCTCCTCCTGGTTAGCCACCATCCGGCTGAGTACACAAAAGGGATGACCTCCATCAATGCACATAGTGGCCACTCATCTGCGTGGCCCCAGGAAAAGCTCCTGGCTGGACTTACTTGTGACATGGCCACCTTATATCAACTGTGCTTCCGTCCGTAGGGGGGATCCTGCTTGCACACACTGCCGATGGTTTGTTTGCTCTGAGGTGACATCAACCTAAGAGTGAACTCAGGTGGAAGACTCAGAGGCCTTTCAAAACACTTCCCTGCTACAGAGAAGAGACAATGAAAAGAAAAACAATAATACCACAAATTGTGGAGTCAAGACTGGCCTCCTCTCAGAGGGGCCAGATTAAACCCTCAGATGATTGACAACCTTTGTCTAGCCTCCATGTATGAGATCCTGGTTAAAGAGGAGATGGGGACAGAGCTTTGGGACATTAACCCCCCCACACCACCATCTTCTCAGATTGCTTGGTCTCTGAATAAAACACAGCATAGAGACTGAATGCCAGCATTCTGCCTATGCATCATGAGGCACTAACTAGTTAATTTTCTACAATCAGTCAACCTGGTCTTCGGATGACATCTAGATAGAAAATTGACAAAGAACCACCAAACCACCATTACCAAACCATGTGTGTGGGTCTCGGCCACTTCATACAGAATGAAGGACTCTGTGCTCCTAGGGAAAGACTGTGAAGTGTGGACATCGCTGTCAATGCAGTATTCTAAAGAAAAAAGGAATTTTCCCTGGGTCATAATTTCAGAACATTTCAGGAGTGCTTCCTTCCAGGTAACTGAAATCTTTGGACCAGTAACAAGGATGGACCCTCTTCCTTCTGTACTGTTTCAGCCTCCTGATGCCAACGTTGCGGGAAGCCCCGTGGACCTGAACATCCTGAGCCTGGTGTGCACAGGCCTGGCTGGGTCTGCTTCAGATCGGGCTACACACGGACCCTCAGTTTCCTCCTCTGTCAGCCTGAGTCATTCCCTCCCATGGCCCAGAGCACCCGAGAAGATTTCCGTCCACAGGTGTCTCATCCCAATGCTGTTCGCACACAAACCTGCTACAGTCAAGTCCAGTCAGGCTGAACCGTCCTTTCAGCTGGACCGAATGTCCAAGCGCTTTCCTGCTTCTCAGGTGCATTTCATGGGTGCTAAGCACAGAAAAGAGTCTGTGAGGCCGGAGGGTTGATGTCAGGTGTGTCCTGCTCCCCTGCGTGATATGTGACCAGCAAGCCAGTGTCTAAAACAGAGCAGGAGATGAATCCCAGGTTGGATGTGGGGCTGCTCTGGTTGGAGGAGGGTCCCTGTGTATTCCAGTTCCTGACCCCACACATCGAGGGAGGAAACCTTCCTGCTTTTCACTGAGACTGCAACATGGCTCCTTGCCAAGCAATTATTTCACATCTCCAGCAAGGTGCATGCTGGAATTTCAACCAGTACTGCCCGACATAAAAGCATCCTCACCTCGCCAGGGACTCTCAGTGTCCACAGGGCTCAGGACTTGCTACGACTGTCCTCCCACAAGCCAAGCCCCTTTCAACCGTTTTACTAACTCTAATCCTCTGGGCAGTTGTGGTCTGGCCCCAAGATGGGTGGAACCAGGAAGTAGGAAGGCCTGCAAGGGACGGTAGACACCCGGCACCAGCTTCTGTTCTTATGGGACAAGAACCTGAAAGGCTGGTGAAGATGGTGTCCCTGGAACCCAGGGTCCTGTGCCACCTGCTGTCGCTGCTGATCCTGAAGGATTCACTGGGGTCACCTTCAGGTGAGTGCTGAGTAGGCAACCTCGCTGTGCTCCTGTGTAGTCAGCCTGGTGTGAGTCTGAGGGTATTACCAAGCTTGATGTCACAGTCTATACCCCAAGAAGCCAAGTTCCACTACCCGTTCACAAGAAGCCAATTAAAACCACAGAGTGATAGTAAATGACAGGAAAAGGAGATTTACTCCATGGAGCCACCTTGGCAAGAGGAGCAGAGAGATCCAGTGACCCCTCCCCCCCATCTTCAGGGTCAGGAAGTGAGATTCAAGGTTACATAGAGGGCCAGGGATGTGCACAGCTCAGCCGTCCAAGCCAAGGTGTGCCCACCATGACCCATCATGCTCTGCACTCCAGTCTCTTCCTGTGGGGTGGCCTGAGAAGCTGATAGAAGCAGGTGAAGCCTGTGTCCCAGGGGACAAAGTTGCCCTCTGTTTGGTGCTGTTTAAAATTCCAGGAAAGCTGGGCATGGTGGTGCACACCTTTAATCCTAGCACTTGGGAGGCAGAGGCAGGCAGATGCTGTGAGTTCAAGGCCAGCCTGGTCTACAGAGCAAGTTCCAGGACAGCTGGGGCTACAGGGAGACCCTGTCTCGAAAAGACAAAAAAAAAAGAAAATTCCAGGAGAAATACCCATTTCTTTGGAGTCCAGTGATTCAACAGTTTGATTGGGACGTTGTGGGACAATGGGTGTCCAGACTAAATTCATCTCTGAGGCCAGAGAGGAGGCTCGGCAGTCAAGAGCACTGGCTGCTCTTGCAGAGGATTCGGGTTCACTTCCCACCACCCACATGGCGGCTAACAGCCATCTCTAACTCCAGTTCCAGGGGACTGAACACTCTCCTCTCTCATCCAAGGGCTTTGCATGTACATCATGGTACACATGCTACATATAGGCAAAGCACACACACATACACACACATGCACACACACAAACACACACAATTCATGTAATTTGTTAAAATAATATATTTATTTCCACCATTATGGTATTAATCTACTCTGTGTGAGTTTGAATGTGTGTGAGTGTGTGTGTGTCTGCCTGTCTGTGTCTTTGGGTTGTGTGAATACGATGTGAAGGAGGAACATGTCAGGTATCAGTAGAGAGTAGCCAGGATGCCTAACAGACACTGTGACTTTAGGGCAAGTGTTCAAGGCTGTGATCACAGACTCTAGAGACTTGCTGTGCCCAGGACAGTTTAGAATTATCCAGAGTGCGGGAGCTGGGGGGGGGGGTGTCTCAGGCTGTTGCCGGCACCGCATCAGGCAGTGCCATGAGGCTGCTGTGTTTCCCAGGATGGATTTCTCAGCAGGAGAGAGTCAGTGTCTGGGTGTTTGGATCAGCAGCAGGGATCAGTGAGGGGTGCCCCAGGACACACGCTCTAGAGAGAGATGCCTTATGTGGTGAGGTCTGGGTAGGCATCTGCGCCGAGCTAATTGGATACTTTGGCAGGTGTAGGATAAAATGTATCTTCTTTGAAATGGACTTACCACCAGACAAGCTGCGAACTCTGGAGTCTGTTTGAGAGTCCTCGATGTCTCCACCATAAGGCTCCTGGATGGTTGCATTGATGCCGATTCTGCCTTTGGCACTGAGCTTCTCTGGACTGGAGTTGTCTTCCATTGTGGGCAATCTTGCATATTGTCTTTTTGAATAATGGCAGTGTTGTACATTCTTTTCTCTGGAGACGCTAGCTGTGCATAGCAGAGGACCACACACGTCCCTTGAAATTTCCTTTTTCTTCATTCGTGTTTCGGTGGGTTGTTCTCATATTCCATTGTGATGATTCTATCTTTCTTTGTCCAATCTGCTGACAACTCTATCCAATGAGTTATAACTTCCAGATATTGGGTACTTCCTGCCTAGACACCTCATCTCATTTATCGGTTATGTGTTTCTTTGTTTATTCTAGTGCTGGACACTGCATGCTGACATCACACATGCGAGCAAAGGGCTCTCCACCCAGACCTACTTCCATCTCCTCCTGTTTGCTAGGATTTTCTTATCTCCTTATCTCCTTGGCTCCTCTCTGGTCGGCATATTGGAAGGCTTTGGAGAATTTAGCATGTGAGAATTATTAGAATAAGCTAGCTCCTTGGAGGCTCGCTCTAGAGCTGCACTGTATCCTGGCCCGCCCACGCCTCCCCCTCTCACTTCCTGTCATTTAGGCCAGCAGCTTCCTCTGATTAACCAACAAACACAAGGAACAGACCAGTTGGTGACTGCACTGAAATGGTTCAAATGTGCTCTTTCAAGTTTTCATTTTAATTATTATATTGGGGTCAGGGGAGTGTCTAGGCCACAGCGCACAGGTCAGAGAACAGATTTCTGGAGTGAGTTCTCTCCTCCAAATGTATGTGGATCCCAGGGTCATCACACTCAGACAGTAAACACGTTACCTGCCGAGCCATGCTGCAAGCCTGGAATCGCTATTCTTACTGCATTGACAATCTCGGGTATTTTGTTTGGGTGACAGCTGACTGATGGAACCTTCCAGATTATCAGCCAGAGATCCGTTCCTCTTTGTATGTCTACATGCTTTCATTGAACTCTGGACGTTGCATAAAACACACCATTTCCACACACTGTCTCCAGGGTTTCTGCTCATTTCCTAGGTTCAGCACTTGGCACAGGGGCCGATCACCTCTGTCAGTCAGGATGGCGCTGGGTCAGCACCGGGTCACAGTTCCACTGAGAGCCAATTGCTGATGCTGGGGATCTGCCTCTCCTTCCTGTATCTGTTTCTATCTAAATGCACATGTACTGCTCTTCTTTCTTCACCTTTTAATCCTCTCTCTCTCTCTTTCTCTCTCTCTCTCTCTCATGCAGTGACAAAGCATTCCAATTTTTCTTTGTCAAACTCACATCTGTGACATGTCAACACAGAGCAGTTGGATTCCAGTCCCTCACAGAGCTGACTGTAGGAATCCATGACCCTAGCAGCTCATCACCGTCTCCTCCTCCCTCAGGAGCCCACACTCTGCGCTATGACCTCACAGCCTGGCATGTGGAGGGGTCTGGGCAGCCCCAGTTCTGGGCCCTGGGATACCTGGATGATGAGCTCTTCTTGCGCTACGATGAGAACAGCAGGACGACAGAGCCCTGGGGACTCAGGATGAAGGGACCCATGGGAGCTGAGACCTGGGCAAGAGAGACTGAAGAGCTGCAGGAGAAGGAGCAGCAGCTCAGGATGATGCTGGCAGAGGTTACGGGACATCACAGACACCACGGGGGTGAGTGCTCAGAGCTGGAAGCACGCAGGTGCAATGGTGGCCCCTGAAGCCAGGGTGGGGGCTGGGCACACCTGGATGAGCTGAACAAAGCAATGAGGCTTCCCTGACCAGCACCCATACTTGGGCTGAACAATGCAATGAGACTTCCCTGACCAGCACCCACACTTGGGCTGAACAAAGCAACGAGGCTTCCCTGACCAGCACCCACACTTGGGCTGATCAGAGCAAAGAGGCTTCCCTGACCAGCACCCACACTTCGGCTGATCAGGGCAATGAGGCTTCCCTGACCAGCACCCACACTTGGGCTGATCAAAGTCATGCCCCGCTGGCCTTAATTCCCAGTAAGAGCTGAAGACTGGGACAGCAAAGTGACAGGTCCCTGCCTGGTGTGGCCAGGCCCTCTCTCCCTCCAGGCCACACTGGGTTGTGGGCTCCAAGGAGAACTCAGTACTGAAGGCTTCTGGCGCTTGGGCTACAATGGACAGGACTTTCTCACCTTTGACCTGGAGACCAGCAGCTGGAAAGTGGCTGAGCCCTCAGCCCACACAGCCAAGATTCTGAGGAAGATGCATGGTGTCCCCAAGGCTGAGCTGGTGAAGACTTTCCTGTATGACTCGTGTCCTGCTCAGCTACGGAGACACCTGGCTTCTATGAGGAACCAGCTACAAGATACAGGTACTGACAAAGGGCAGTGGGACCACTGACTGAGTCTCACTGGGTCTTACCATGGACTCTGGGGTGGGGGGAGGGGCTCTCACTTGATTGTACCAGCATGGCACAGCGTTGGCTGACACCCATGTGTGAGATGAGTCTCTTACAGAACCATTGCTGTGATCCTCATCTGGGGTAGCACAGGGCATCAGCCCCTCATCCAGATGACCTCTGATGTGGGGCCACATCTCAAATAAAGGCAAGAGAATGCGACCTTCCTCCATCAGCCCTGCTCTCTAGAATCCCCATGTTGAGTTGAAACAACCTGCTGGGAGCTCCGGATGGTGTCCTAAGAACGAGCTCCCTAGGCTGAGTGCTAATTCAGGACAGAGCATTCCTACCTGGAGCTGATCCTGTGTTCAAACACAAATCAACCTGTGTCAGACAAGGATACTCTGCTCTTAATTTTAGAAGCCAAGTTTAAGTCTTCCATCTCAGTTAAATCTCATTTTTTAGAAAACAAAAGAAGATCCAGTGTTGGGTCAAGGAAGAGATTCCAGTTATCAAGCAGGTGCATCCAAGAGAAGAGAGTTGGAGCCAGAGTCACAGAATCGGGATGGCTTTGTCAGAGCAGGAGGCAGTGAGTGGTCAGAGCCCTGATTCTTCCCCTTTGCCTACTATCCCCAAACCTGTGCCTCCAACCCCTGGATCGTAGGGGGACTTACAGGAAAAGGACATGATTTTCTTGGAAGTCCATTTTACCCAGCATTCAGTCAGTTAGAAATAAAAGTATAAAGGTCTCAGTTGAATTGTTGTACTGACCTTAGCCAGATGCTGACCACAGCACCTGGTTTCTTGCTCCTCTTTGACCCTCCACCAGCAGGATGCCCCACAAGCAGATCTACTACTCAGACAAGTACTTCAACGAACACTATTAGTACCATCAGGTCATGTTACCCAGAAAGCTTTCCAAACCAGGACCCAAAACTCATCTGATGTCTGAAGAGGAGTGGAGGAGACTTGGTGTCCAACAGAGTCTAGGATGGTTCATTACATGATTCATGAGCCAGAACAACATATTCTTCTGTTTAGATGGCCTCTTCCAAAAGAGCAGTAGAAATGAAGTACCTCTGGGATCTTCTAATCTTTTTCAAATTTAATGTGGATGTGTATATACGGTAGTACTCAGTGAATGCTTGAAAAGTGTACAAATCATTCTCCATACCTGTGTATGAGCTGTATTCTTCACAACAGAGCTCAGTGAAATGCAACTACAAGTAGGGTATTTTACATTGTTAAAGATAAATTTTCTTCTACTTTTTTTTCTTAATACAAGTACCTGTTTTATTTCACCTGTTCCTTTTGTTAGTAAAGTTCATATGTTGCATTTATGAAGAGGAATGAAGACGAAGAAGAAGAAGAAGAGAAGACAGAGAAGAAAGAAGAGAGAAGAAGAGAACGAAGAAGAGGAGGAGGAGGGGAGTAGAGAAGGGAGGAGGAGGAGGAGGAGGAGGAGGGCGAGGAGGAGGAGGAGGAGGGGAGGAGGAGGAGGAAGAAGGAAGAGGAAGAAGGAGAGGAGAGATAATCTGGGCGTGGTGGCGCACGTCTTTAATCCTAGCACTCAGGGGGCAGAGGCAGGCGGATCTTTGTGAGTTCAAGACCAGCCTGGTCTACAGAGTGAGTTCCAGGACAGCTGGGGCTACAGGGAGACCCTGTCTCTAAAAGACAAATTAATAATATTAATAATAATGTAATAATAATGAATAATTAAGTAAAAAAAAAAAAGTATAAGATCAGGATATATATAATATATATATATATATATATATATGTCTCATTACTCCTGAAGTTGAAAGTTCAGTGGGGCAAAGGGTAAGAGCAGTCTGCACGTGCTCCCCTACAGGAGGGCCCTGGACTTGGTTGGATCTACCTAGCTGGGAGAGGACCCTCACCTCTGGTTCTTTCCATTCTGGTTTGTGCCTCCTGAGCTGGCTCGTGTGAACTCAACTACATCCTGGCCACCAGTCAACCACCTGCACTGACTTCACAAATTGTGTCAGGGCCCTGACCAAGCTGACGACCTGGTCTTTGTGTACTAGTTTGAGACCCGGTTGGTCTGCACCTCCCAGAGCCAACTGCTGCCTGACAACCAGTTAGTTTCTGACGCTGCCCCACTGTGCAGGAAGGAAGGAGTCCTCACATTCACTTGTCTCTACCTCATCTTCTCCCAGGTCCCCCCATGGTGAATGTGGCCCATCGGAACTACCCAGTGGGCAGGATCACCCTGACCTGCAGGGCTTTTAATTTACATCCTCCCATCGCCACCCTGACGTGGCTACGGGACGGGGAGCCGGTGCAGCAGCCCACCTCTGGCCCAGAGGCCCTCCTGCCCAGCGGGGACGGAACCTACCAGACCTGGGTGTCCATACGGATCCTTCCTGGACAGGAGCCACGGTTCGCCTGCCACGTGCGACATGGCAGCCACAACACCACAAAACCTGCTTTCTTTGGTGAGCAACGTTGGGGGGGGGCACTTCCGACATTAGACAGCTGGGGGCAGGATTGGGCAGGGCCGACAGATGCGATCACCACCTGTTTCTCTGCACCCGGTAGGACATCGAGGCAGGAACACGGGTGGTGTCAGCAAGGCTGCTGCTGCTCTCGCTGTTTCTGTTCTTCCTGCCACGTGGGTGCTGCTGACCTGGGCCTAGAGGAACCAGGACGAGAAGATGATCTCAATTCAAAGGTTTCGTTGCTCTTTGTTTGTTTGCTTGCTTGCTTGCTTGCTTGCTTGCTTGCTTGTTTGTTTTTGTGACAGCGTCTCCCTGTAGCCCCAGCTGGCCTGGAGCTTACTACCTTGAACTCCCAAGTGCTGGGATTAAAGGCGTGCACCCCTATGCCAGCCTCAAAGCTTTGTTTTGCACTTGGTTTTAGTTAGTTAGTTAGTTAGTTAGTTAGTTAGTTAGTTAGTTAGTTAGTTCATTTGTTTCTTAGTTTTTTCAGTACATATTTTTATTAAATTTTTGTGCATTTCATATATTTATATCATATTTAGACCCCTCCCTGTCTGCAGCCCTCCAAAGAACCCCCACTGAATTTCATACATTCTGTCACATATCTTAAGGCCTAGCCAGTCAAGTTTGTGTCCCGAAATGTCCCTCATTGTGAGTCCATCGACTGGAGCCTGTTCAGCCTGTCCAGCATCACTCCCTTAAAGAAGAGCAACTCTCCCTCACCCAGCAGTGATCAGTTGTCCATAGCTCCTTGGCTGAGGTTGGGGCTTCTTACCCATTGCCCCCCACTTCTGTCCTCTGTTTTTGTCTGGTTAGAGTTTGCATGAGTCTTGTGCACGCTGTCATTATTGCAGTAAGCTGCTATAAGGAAGGTCCCAGAAGCCTGGATACAAATGGGAACTTTTACTATAGCATGGAATCTAATTCTCTACTTTTTGTACCTTTTTTATTTGAAAACAGCCATAATCTGATTGCATTTAGAATTTTTGTTCTGTCAGGAGATAAATAATGAAGAGCAAGTTCATAGAAAGAGAGGTGATGGGGAGGTAGTCTCAGAATTTATCTTTAGTTCTGAAATAACCTCTAAATTTATTAGTTTCTTATTTTTATAAGCTGTTTCTTATATCCTCTTTTAACGGACATGTAATTTTTAAATTTTTTTATTAATTTTATTTATTTCTGTATGTGTATGAATGTACTGTCTGCAGGAAAGTCTGTGCACCCGTGTCGTGCAACGCTGTGGAGGTCAGAAGAGGGTGTCAGATTCCCCTGGGACTGGAGTTCTCCTGGAATTGGAGTTTCAGACGGTTCTCGGCCGCCATGTGGGTGCTGGGGATCGAACCCGGGTCCTCTGCAAGAGCAGTCGGCGCTCTTAACTGCTAGGCCATCTCTCCAGCCCAGGACATGTAATTTTTAAATTACCAATTATGTAATTTCTTTTTCCTTTTCAGCTGATTTTACATTCCATTTAAAGCAGACTCCCACATTCTGAGATGTGGCAGAGCCAGGCAGATCTCTGTGAGTTCAAGGTAGTGAGTTCCAGGCCAGTTACAGCTACAGGGAGACCCTGTCTCTTTTTTAACTTTTTTGCTGAGGACTTTTAGTTAAGCATACAAAATAAACCAATTTAGAGGTAGCAAATTCTCTCCAGTGAGAGGACTTATGTGTCTTTACCAATTCGTGGGGTTTTTTTTATTCTTGTATGTGTATGAATGTACTGTCTGCACGTAGGTTTGTGCACCCGTGTCATGCAATGCCACAGAGGTCAGAAGAAAGTGTCCAATTCCCCTGGAACTGGAGTCAAAGACGGTTCTCAGCTGCCATGTGGGTGCTGGGGATCGAACCTGGGTCCTCTGCAAGAGCAGTCGGCGCTCTTAACCACTAGGCCATCTCTCCAGCCTGTTTTTTTTTTTTTTTTCATTTGTAAGTTGAATTATAATGAAAAGGAAAACCAACCAGAATACAAAATATCCATTTGATTTTCCTGGCTCCATTCTTTAGATTAGATGTGGAAGAAGTTTTCAGAAAAAGAAAAGGAAAGGGAAAAAAAAAAAAAGACTGCTGGCAAGTTTAACAAATAGTCAAACCTGCCTTTGGAGGTCTGCAATCAATTAAAAATCAAACCATGTGTCAAAGCTAAAATGCTTCCAAAGCAAACAAACCAATTACCTCATAGGCAAACACTTTGAAAGCAAACCAAAAACAAATTCACCTGCCAAAGGGGATCCTTAGAAACCATCGCAAAATAAACAAATGGTCCATCAGCCAAACGAAAGGAGAGCTCACAGCACCCCAGAAAGAACAAGCTGCAGTTCACCTGAGGAGACATCACCAGATGGCTGGACTCAATGGTCTGTGCTAGCACCTTGCTTCCATCCACGTGACTCCTCTGGTAAAATAAATAAATTAAATAATAAATTTTAAGTGGATTACTTGGCCAGGTGTGGTGGAGCACACCTTTAATCCCAGCACTTGGGAGGCAGAGGCAGGTGGATCTCTTTGCATTCAAAGCCAGTCTGGTCTACCATAGTGAGTTCTAGCACATCTGGAACTTCAGGGAGACCCTGACTCAAAAAAAAAGTGGATTACTTCTGCAGTCCCAGGTTGTGAGTTCAAGGCCAGTATAATCTACTTAGTGAGTTCCAAGCCAGCCTGTTATGGATTTCGAGATCACTGGGAAAGACCACCAGATCCAGATCTTTTTTTAATTTTTTTTTATGTGTATGAATGTATTGTCTGCATGTAGGTTGGTGCATCCGTGTCTTGCAATGCCGCAGAGGTCAGAAGAGGGTGTCGGATTCCCCTGGAACTGGAGTTCTCCTGGAATTGGAGTTAAAGATGGTTCTCAGCCGCCATGTGGGTGCTGGGAATCGAACCTGGGTCCTCTGCAAAAGCAGTCGGTGCTCTTAACTACTAGGCCATCTCTCCAACCCCAGAGTCAGATTTTAATCAAGATTTTAAACGAATTGAACCATTGTTTCGACTGAAAGTCACACAAGATGGCTGCCTCGTCCGAAATGGAATTGTTCTAGCTATCACATTGTAAATTCATTTCTGGGGTCTGAAGTGGAAAAGGCTCAGTTCCGCCCTTCTGTTCCTGGCGACCTGCAGAGCAGCCTTGAGGTGGATTCACTTCAGCCATCACAAGCCGAAGGTTCCAGAGTGAGACCCCGTCACAAGAAGAAGCACACGGTCCGCGTGGTCGGGCGGCAGCTCCACGTCAGGTGGCCGGGCTTCAATGCACCTGCCGCGGCCGGCCGAGGCGACCCCAGGCCGGCCCCTGAGTCCTGAGTACCGGGCCGCGAAGCCGTGCTGGGGCAGACCAGGATGAGGACTACGATTTCCAGTTCAAGCTGGTGCTGGTGGGCGACGCAAGCGTGGGCAGGAAGTGTGTGGTGCAGAGCATCAAGACCGGCGCCTTCTCGGGCAGCACCATCCGCGTCGACTTCACCATGAAGATGCTACAGATCAGGGCACGGCTGGCCAGGAGAGGTTCCGAGCCATCACCCAGAGGCCATCCTCGCGTATGACATCACCAAGAGGAGCACCTTCTTGTCCGTGCCTCACTGGATTGAGGACCTGAGGAAGTATGCAGGCTCCGACATTGTGCAGCTGCTGACTGGAATCGACTCCGCCCTTGCTGATTTCCGGGAGGGCCCGCTGACTGAGGCGCAGAGCCTGGCTGAGCACTGTGACATCCTCTGTGCCACTGAGACCTCTGCCAAGGACTCCAGCAATGTGAAGGAAGCCTTCGTGAGGGTGGGCACCGAGCTCATCATGAGGCACGGAGGCCCCATGTTCAATGAGAAGAACACCGACCATATCCAGCTGGACAGCAAGGACATTGCTGAGAGCTGGGGCTTGGGGGGCGAGGAGGGGGGGCTGGCAGGCCAGGACCTTATCACCTCCTTTGTCTCCAGCCTGCCAAGCCTAGTCCCCTAGAGCCCACCCTCTATGGTACTGAATTGCTAGAGGGCTTCTACACCCTGGCTTGGATGCTGAGTGGGAAGGGGGAAGCTGGGCATCCTGTGTAGAATGGTATGGACTGTCCTGCCAGCCAACATCTGATCCCTTCATGTTCTGCACATTCCAGGACTAGCCTGAGCCGGACAGTGAGAACTGTGGTGTGGCACCACGTCCTGCCTTGGACTGCTGCTCTCCAGAGATGTGCCTGGTACCCCAGTTTCTGTCAGGTCATTTTTGGGCTTCTGTCTGGAGTGCAGAAAGCACATTAGCTAGCTAGATTAACAGCCTGGTACCAAGCCTGGTTCCTGGAAAGCCTGAACATACCCAGGTGGAAGCAGCGACCTCCATTCTCTGCCAGCTTGGAGCTCTTAGACAACTTCCTGGGGCCTGGCTTGATGCCTTACCCAGACGTCTCAAGTTTTTCTGACTTTCCGTGGAGCTTCTCATTTTCATTGGCACAAGCGTAGAGTTATGGCCAATGTCCGCTGGCTTGAGGCCTAAAGTCTTGCCAGTCAGGTTACAAAACCAATTAATCTTTTAGTACTGTTGGGCAGATGAGATAAGAAAATGAAGGTTTAAAGGAAAAGCAACAATTTACAGGGACAGCTCACTGGTAGGTCCCATACTCAGCATGTGGGTTCAGACCTCAGCACCAAAACCATAAAGAAGCCGCTATGTGATGTCCCAGAGGCTGAGGCCTCAGGCACCTGTGGACACAAGCCCCGACTCAGGTGCAGAAATCTTGCGGCTATAGTTGTTTCCAATTCCTTGCTTGTCCTAGTCTAGCTTACAGTTTCTCAGACAAAAAGCATGAGACCCTGGCAGTCCCTGACCCTGCCATTCTTATCCCCTCCCCCTCCCCCTACCTCCGGCCCTTACCACTGTCTCTTGGGGTCAGAAGGGAAAACTGGAGATCAAAGCAACTGGGTGCAGGGTGTGCAGGGATCTGGGGTTGGGGAGCCAGGGATGTTTCCAAGATCATTGTAGACGCTCCAAGTTGTTCAGCCCTGTCATGCCTTTCTATCCCTTAGTGTAGAGCTTCCCCCACCCCACCCCTCACCCCCTGCCCTGTTGGAAGAAACTACTCTTAGACCCACAGGGAGTCCACATCAGTCACAGGGCCCTGGCTGGACATAGAGAGGGGGCTGCTCTTCTCAGCTTGAACATTCCAGTCTGTCAACCCCTTTCCTGGGAAGACATGGCCACATGACCTGACGAAGGGCTTTGCAATAGCTGCACCCTAGGGAGATAGGATGTGGAGACCCAGGTAAGCAGAGCTAGACACTGATGGCTGAATGTGCACTCACTGGTCCTTTCAGTCAAGAGGCAGCCTGCAGGGTGGCTGAACCTGGTTCTAGTGAGGAAGAAGGGCCACCATGCCAGGCTTCAGCCTGCTTTCTTATAGGACACAGGACCACCTGCCAATGGGTGGCACTGCCCTCAGTGGGCTGAGCCCTCCAGCATCACTCAACAATCAAGAAAAGGCCCACAGACATCCCCCCAGGCCAGTCCAATGGAGGAAATACTGCAGCTCAGGTACCTGCTTCCCGAGTGTGTCAAGTTGACAGCTTAACTATCCAGCACATATAGAAAAAGGGACCTGGGTTTTATTAGGTACGAAGTTCCCCCACAGATTAACATCCAAAAAGAACTCATTATTTGAGAATGTGTGACTGACTAGTCCTTGACTAATGAGATAATGTCTTTTGTGAACTTTTATGTCTAAAGCAAAATTTAAAAATGCAAAAATAACCAGGTAAAAGGTAGAAGAAAACAATGGAAGTTACTATGTGTAAGTGTGTAGCATTGTCAGGAAAGCTCGAAAAGTTATAACCTATATTCAACCATTGAGAGCATACTGGGCCTAGCGGTTAAGAGCGCTGACCGCTCTTACAGAGGACCCGGGTTTGATCCCTAGTACCCACATGGCGGCCGAGAACCGTCTGAAACTCCAATTCCAGGAGAACTCCAGTTCCAGGGGAATCTGACACCCTCTTCTGACCTCCACAGCATTGCACAACACGGGTGCACAAACTTGCATGCAGACAGTACATTCATACACATACAGAAATAAATTTTAAAAAATTTAAAAAAAAGAGAGCATACTGTAAGATGCATCTGTAAGAGACCAGTATAAGCTGGGTGTGGTGGTGTACGCCTTTAATCCTAGCACTTGGGAGGCAGAGGCAGGTGGATCTTTGTGAGTTCAAGGCCAGCCTGGTCTACAGAGTGAATTCCAGGACAGCTGGGGCTACAGGGAGACCCTGTCTCGAAAAGACCAAAAAAAAAAAGACCAGTATAGATGACAAACATACACAGTAAAAAGATCATTGCAAGAAAATGCTATATGCTGCTGTGGTTGGAACAGCCCCTCATATTCATGCACAGGAACTTCATCCTGTATGTTATGCTCTGAAGAGAGGAGGATCTTGTGTGAAGATGAGGTCACAAGTGTGCACAAGCCGGGTGTGGTGGAGCACGCCTTTAATCCCAGCACTTGGGAGGCAGAGGCAGGTGGATCTCTGTGAGTTCAAGGCCAGCCTGGTCTACAGAGTGAGTTCCAGGACAGCCAGAGCTACTGGGAGACCCTGTCTTGAAAAGACCAAAAAAAAAAAAAAAGTGGGGGGGGGGGAATTGAACAAAAGATAGATTTTGACAGCATGTGGGGACACAGGAAAAGAGAGCTGCCAGCATAGATGTTAGAGGAGAAACACTGTTAGAGATGAAGAGACACCGTGGATCCATCAAGGAGACCGAGCAACAATGTTATACATAGTACACATATATAGAATTCTGCATCCAAGCATGGGATCAGATCACACAAGGTTCCGAAGCTACTCCTGGAATACTTACATCATGGACCCCTCCAGACCAGTTAACACACAAATTCATTCTTTTTTATCTAAACCAGAAACAAATTTATTATCACTTAGAAATATATATTTTTTTATTGAAGTTTGTTACCCAGAGAGCATCAGCAGCAGAGATTACTTGGAGATTATTAGTAATAAAGAATCTCGGGGCTAGAGAGATGGCTCAGCGGTTAAGAGCACTGACTGCTCTTATAGAGGACCCAGGTTCGATTCCCAGCACCCACATGGCGGCTGAGAACCGTCTTTAACTCCAGTTCCAGGGGAATCCGACGCCCTCTTCTGACCTCTGTGGCATTGCACAACACAGGTGCACCAACCTGCATGCAAACAGTACACTCATACACATAAAAAAAAAAAAAGTAATAAAGAATCTCAGGCATATCCCGGATTTACTATATTATATGCTGAATTTGGGGGTGCCCCATATTGCTTTGAATTGCATTAAATATTTGGGGAACACAGCCTGATTTGGTATTCTTTTTTTTTCTGTATAACACACAAATTCATTCTTCAGTAACTGTAAATACACGAGCCATAGCAGACACTTTCTGTGAGCTCTAAGGGGGTGAGTTTGAAGCCAGGCCAAACAACTGTGTTCTAATCATGACCTGAAATAATGGGGGCCACAAGGAGCCATAGGTTTGGAAGCTGTGATGGCAGGAGCCTTGACATCACCCCACCTCTCAGAACCTTCTACATGCAGAAGTTGGGACCCTCAGAGGCCCTTCCCAGGATGCCCTGCATCTGGGGCCCTGGATACATGTGAAGGCATGGAGAGCCAAGCCAGGGAACCTGGGAGTGTTTCTGCAGGACCCTCTCCTGCCAGGCCACAGCTTTGAATCCTGAGAGGCCATTGGGGCTGCAGACATTGGCTTTAGGATGGATGCGGCACCATACATGGCTCTGGCTGCTGATCTCCTTTAAGAGCCTGGAAAAATGGTTCATGTAGTGTGTCCACCATGACTGTGCCATGCAGGGGAGCCTCACTGTCCAGAAGACGCTCTGTTCTCCATGCTACTCAACACTCCTCCTTCAACCCAGTCATTATCTAAAATGCATGCATATACATTTTAATAATTATTCAAAACTCGAGGTTATATGTGCTAGCTCTGTCTTCTTCATCTGGCCCACCTATACACTTTACCTCTCCTCCTTTGCATATGTAGCCTTGTTTTGCAAATGTTCCCTGTGCCTAGGGAAATCATGTGACTCAAACTTTCCTACCTATTGAAATCCTGTCTGTTTTTTCTGTTGGTATTCAAATCAATATATTAATATATTTTGCAATATTTGGGTTCGTATTTTCTTTCAACTCTGAAAATTCTGCTTTATAGATTCCACAGCTATGTTGTCCAGACTACACAAGTTTACACTGGAATTAGTCTCCTGTTCTCTTCTTCCTTGGTTTTTTTAATACTTTCTCTCAAAGCCATCTGGCATCTTACCAGATCTACCCCAGCCATTGTCTAGTTAGAGTCTGCATTTCTATAAGATTTTCATCCTTTCTTTCTTTATTAAAAGTGTGACTTTTTTCCCTTTAGCTGGGCAAGTGTCACTTGTAATATTTAATAATTAATCTAAACATTATACAGATATAAACAGACACTACATATGGCTCTATGCACGGACCTGGCCAACTCAAGAACTACCAGCAAATATGAGGCAGTGAAAGGCAGTTCTTCTGTGACTCATTATGTCATCCTTCAGGGAAGGCCAAGTCCATGCTGAACTGTGCCAGACCTGACCATCTGTTCCCAGAATAAAGTTAGTTCAGCAGCCAAGAATCTATTTCACAGACATAAAGCAGTTAATTATCCAGAGTTGATTTTGAACATGCGGACCTTAATTCTCCAGCAACCTAAGCAGGAGCCACTCCACATGCTACTGCTAATCCAGACAGAGGAGAGCTTGTCCCGGGAGACTTATTGCTGAAGATCAAACCAGTGCATGATTTATCCATGCAGGATGTTCCAGAGACTTCAGTCCATTTCCCTAGCGGCGGCTCACTTCAAGAGCCTCTTCATCTCACAGACGGTTTTCTTCTTCCTCTGTGCACTCTGAATATTTGCTTTGGGGCATTGAGACCTCTGGCCCATCAGTGACCCTGTGGTTTCTGCTTAGTTTCTACTCACAGGTCCCTGCTCTGCTTGAGTTCCTGCCTTGGCCTCTCTCAGTGATGGACTGTGACATGGTCAGGTTCTTCACAATGCCCCAGTCTCCTGGTTACCAGCTTCTGTGTTAGTAACTTTTCTGTTCCTGTGATAAGACATGTGACCAAGACAATTTATAGAAGAAACAGTTTATTTGGCTTACGGTTCATAGAGATAGAGTCCACAATGGCAGGAGAAGAAGGGCAGCAGGGGTAGGTCAGAGCAGAAGGAAGAGCGATCGCATCTTCAAATAGGCACTAGAAATAGAGTAACTGGAAATCTGGCAAAGCTTAAGAATTGTCCAAGCCCACCTCTAGTGACATGCTTCCTCCAGCATGGCCGTACTTCCTTTTCTCCCCCAGTGCCATGGACTGGGGACAAAATGCCCAAATACTTGGAGCCTGTGGGGGAGCATTCCTATTCAAACCACCACAAACAGATTTCAAAACTTACAGGGCTGGAGAGATGGCTCAGGGGTTAAGAGCATTGACTGCTCTTACAGAGGACCTGGGTTCGATTCCCAGCACCCACATGGAGGCTAAGAATCGTCTTTAAGCCGGGCATGGTGGCGCACGCCTTTAATCCTAGCACTTGGGAGGCAGAGGCAGGCGGGTCTTTGTGAGTTCAAGGCCCGCCTGGTCTACGGAGCGAAAAACAGAACGAACAAACAAAAAGAGCGGAGACGAACTGAGAAACCAGAAAACGTGAGGAATAGGTAGGTAGTAGATAAGACACGGCAGCCAAGACGAAAGAGATAAAGAATAGTAAAATAAAAAATGAAAAGAAAGAATAATAAATCGAATAATAAAGATAAGCTAAAAACTGGTCACAAAAGGAGAAGAAAGAGCGTTGTCGTAGCCACAGGCCGGAAGCCGCTACCGCGGGCCAACCTCCCGTGCCCGCCCACGTAAGAAGTCCACGAAAAATCTCGGAGAGGAGATAATATAAAAGTAAAATATTTAGAAAGAAGAGGAGATCTGATAGGCAAAGAAAAAAAGACAAGAAAAGAAAAAAAGGGAAAAAGAACCGAGAAATAGAACAAAACAAATAAAGATACAAATAACAGTACGACGAAGAACATCGACAGCCCCCCCCGTCCTGTGGGATCTTCCAACTCGTCACCCACGTTCAACAGCTAATCCTAAGAAACGAGTCCCCAACTGAACTTTACCAACCTTATACAGGGTGTTCCTGCAAAGGTTTCCAATCGCAGAGATTATGTCTAGAGTTTCTCTTTCCCTGCTCTGCCTCCACCCCCGACCCGCGGCATAGAGACAAGGAGAAATACGACGACGCGACGACGACGACCACGTCGTTCTCCAACTGTAACTTGAGACAACTATTATAGAAGTGCAATCTCCTATAAAAAAACTCGGTACACAAACTAGGAAAAAGAGAAAAGAAAGGAGAAAAGGGGAGGGAGAAAAGAGAAAGAGAAAAAAAGAAAAAAGGAAAAACTGTCCTCCTTTAAATTGATAATAGACAATACGGGCCCAAAAAACGTTCAGACGTGGATTATTCTCATATTCATAAAACCAAAATATAATAAAATAAAAATACTAACGTCCTCCTCCTAAGGCCTTAGAGCCTATGCAGTTTATCAAATGGTTTAATACAGGAGCTCTTCTCTATACAAAATCAGCAATCGGAGTTATTCTAAAACAATACCTAGCCCTAAACCAAGAGACGTCGGCCATTAGAGGGTGCAGGAAAGGGTTGTTTGCCAAGAGGCCGGAAAGCAGGAAAAAGCAGCAAGAAAAAAAGAGCGGGGGGGGGCCGGGAGAAAGGAAAATGCGGGATGGGGAAAGGGGGGAGGGGGGTGGCGGGGCCGGGGGTCGGGGCGCAAAAGTCGAAGAGGACCAGGAGGAACCGGGGGAAAGGGGCGGGCAGGGAACCCCGGGGGGGGGAAAAGGGGGGGGGAAGGGGGCCGCAAGGACCCGGGAGGGGGGGGGGGCCCCGGGCGGCGCCGCCCCGCCGGTAAAAGGTAAGGAGTTCGTGAGGGCTTATTGGCAGTGCCCTTCCTCTAAAAAAAAAACAACCTTAGAATAATCCTGCAATAATAGCTTCGATAAGGTCCCTGGCTGGTCCTCAATACCTTACAGGAAACAAATTGAAAATTTAATAATGAAAACAAAGATGCATAATGATATGAAGGAAAAAAAAGAAGAAAGCNCAGAGCCAGGTGGATCTCTCTGAGTTCAAGCCCAGCCTGGTCTACAGAGCAAGTTCCAAGGCAGCTGGGGACTAAAGGGAGATGCTGTCTCAAAAAGACCAAAAATAAATAAATAACCTTATATGGTGGACTCCTCCCCTCATGATGCACAGAACAACTACACTAGCCCTCATGTTTGATCATCATGAGGGGTTGTCTCCCTTCCTCTGGAAGCACATGTACAGTGCTCCTAGGTTTACAGCCCCAGCAGGGCAGCTCGGCTCTGCATCAGGACCACGAGCATCACAAGTGCACACACTTGAGGCAGGCTTTCTGGCACTAAAATACCATGGAAGTGTTATCATGGTCTGGTCTATATTTTGGTTTGATGCTCCCCACACACACACAAGGAGCATCCCCATACTTCAGGGACTCACAGGGAGCATTCTGTCAGTGAATGACATCACCGGGGAGGTATTTTAGGTGCCATGCTGGGGTTCTTGATTTTCCCAGTTAATGTTGTAAGAGCTCAAATACAGTCTCAGTTCAGTCTTTACCCACAAAGTTTTCAAGGGAGTCTTATTCAAACAGCAGAGGAAGTAGACAGATCTTTCCAGAGGTGCCCATATGAATTACTAGCAGTCTCTGCTCTCTTGGGGAATAATTAATGCACCTTATGAGCTTCTGCTAAGAGCCATACAATGATATTGCTAGTGAGATGTTACTCGGCAACTAAGTAGACTAAGAAGAATGGTTTGGCTTTCCTCCTGATGAGATTAAATAGAAGTTGGCGTCATTAGGTCGAGGCCACGGGAAATTATGCACAAAATCTCAAAGGACCAGAATAAAAGGTTTCAACAGGAAATGAAAGGCTTTTTGTTCCAGTCATTATCCAAGAGCACTAAGTTGTTGCTTGGTAAGTAGCGTGTGTATGATAGTCTGTCCAGGGCAACCTATCATTCCTTTCCTTCCTGGCAACAATCGTTAAGCCTCTCTATAGAAACACAGCTATAATCAGCCAAAGCACGGGCCCCAGGCCCTCTCAGACTTTCTTGTGGCTCCATTTCTTACTTCTCTGCCCTCAGGAGAAGCTGCAGAGAGTTTTCATGAAACCCAAGCATCCAAGGTAGGACTGAAGAGCAGAACAGAGATGGAAAAATACTTTCTTAGGTGCAGACATTTCATTATGAGTTGTTGAAGCTAGTTGACTCTGAACCCTGTTGAGATTCGTCATTACCTAAACTATTTCTGTTTAGGCTTGCTGGGTCAAGCAGCCAATGGAAGTTCCCATTTTGCTGTTTAGCTTTGAAAGTTTTCTGTTTGATTCTGAATGTGACTTGAAGCCCTTTTTTTAAGCACTTCTAAAATATCCTTGTGCTGATTTTACTGAAGAATAAGATGACTGGCTTAACTTTTGTTTTGTGTTTCATCCTGATAAGAAGTTGTTCACTGGGCTGGAGAGATGGTCCAGTGGTTAAAAGCACTGATTGCTCTTGCAGAGGGCCCAGGTTGAGATCTCAGGACCCACGTGCCAGCTAACAACCATCCATAGCTCCAGTTCCAGGGCAGATGATGCCCTTTTCTGACCTCCTCACCACCTCACGACATGGGGGCATGGGGACATTTACATACAGGCAGCCAATACACTCATACACACAAAATAAAAACAAATAAATTTTTTACAAAAGAAGGTATTCATTGCAAGATCATACTCTGTGTAACCTGGTTTCCCTGTGGGTGCTATCTTCCCACTCCAGCAGTAATTTGTCATGGTTAAGGATCCTATTTTCTTGAACAATATTTTAAAAAATAAATACTTCTGGGGCTGGAGAGATGGCTCAGTGGTTAAGAGCGCTGACTGCTCTTGCAGAAGACCTGGGTTTGATTCCCAGCACCCACATGGCAGCTGAGAGCCATCTTTAACTCCAGTTCCTGGGGAATCTGACGCCCTCTTCTGACCTCCGCGGCATTGCACGACACGGGTGCACCAACCTACATGCAGACAGTACACTCATACATATAAAAAATAATAAATAAAAAATTAAATACTTCCATAAAAATTTTAAAAAGATTTATTTTTATGTATGTATAGTTGCCATATCTGTGCAAGCCAGAAGAGGGCGCCAGATCCCCCGTAGCTGGCGCCACTAGCCATTGTAAGCCACCTGACACTGAATGTAGGAACCAGACTTGGTCCCTCTGAAAGAGCACCATGTGCTCCTAACCGTTGAGCCATCTTTACCAGCCCAAGACTTTAAGTTCTTCAGGAGGTAGAGAGAACATTAATGCAGCTTTCAGCGCTCAACAGTGAAGCTTCCTCATGAAACAATGACGATTTAGCACAGAAAGCCACAACCGGCCAGAGAACAAAGAGAATAAGAGACGGCATGGTCCACCTCACTGGATAGAACTCCTCTATGACCCTCTGCCACCCAGGACTCAGGGACCACTGCAAAGAAGGGACATAAAGACTATAAGGCCCAGGGGTCGTGGATGACCACATGGAAACAGAGTTTTCAGGGGCTGGGAGCTTGCTCCTATGAACTTACAGCAAAGGTGACAGCATGTGTAAGACCTATGCGAACTGAAGCCAGACAAAAGCCAGGCATAGAACTGGGTAAATGGGGAGGAAGCCCCAACCCTAACCAAGGAATCATTGACAGCTGGTCACTGCTGGGTGAGGAAGAGTTGGTCTTTAAGGGAGGGACACTAGGCAGGCTGACCAGGTTCCAATGGAGGAACTCACACCAAAGGACAACTAGTAACACAAACGTGACTCGATCGCCTTAACAAATATGACAGGAGGCATGAAATGTGGTGCAGGAGATAAATATGATCAAGACGTGTCATACAAAATACACGAAAATTCAATAAAAATGAATATTAAAAACATTTTATGTTCTTTTTTTTTTTTTTTTTTTTT